>CAWUFW010017065.1:0-280335 GCA_963921515.1 Calotriton arnoldi
AGGTTATTACAAATTGTAACGAGGCGGTTATGGTCTGCTTAGATGAAGAATCCTCGCATAAAGATATTATAGCTGGGTTTTCAGCTATCGCGGACTACATTAAGCAGGACTTATTAAGGAAGTCCAATAAAAAGAAAAAGCCTAAATTAGGGTGGTTTGATGCAAAATGCACCAAGGCCCACATTAAGCTTAAAAAGGCTTTACATAAAGTGCCTAGAATACTGGATGAGGTTAGGAAAGCTCGAAGTGAGTATAACATGGCATTAAAAATAAGAAAAATGGCACTCAAAAAGAAGCTTGGCAGGAGTTACACTCAGCATCAAAGATAAGGGACTCCTCTGCCTTCTGGAAGGCAGTTAATGCGCCCTTTCTGGTGGAGAGAGATACGGCGTCTATTGAGATAGCCATTAGCGAGGCTGAGTGGGTGGAACACTTTGCTAAGCTGTACAGTAACCCGGCTCCTATGTCAGTGGAAGAGAGAGTGACCGAAGAGCCCCCAGGAAATACACAATTTAGCGATGAAATTAAATTAACTTTTGACCTGAGTGAGGTCAACTTAGCTATTGAGTCAAGTTTGGGAGGAAAGGCCCCCGGGCCGGATGGTATTCCGGTTGACCTTTTTAAACATAATATTCTATTGTGGGGTCCGTTATTAACCCAAGTTTTTAATGCCTGCAGCACTATTGGCTTTTTACCATCCTGGTACGAATCAATATTAGTCCCGATTTTAAAAAAAGGGGATAGGTCGGATCCAGCCTGCTACAAGCCGATATCTTTGCTTGACTCTACAGTCAAAATTATCGGGAGAGTCCTGTTAACTAGACTACAAGACTGGGCGGAAGACCATTCGATCCTCAGCGACTTACAGTTTGGCTTCCGCAAGGGCCTGGGTCCTGTGGATCAAGGCTTAAATTTAAATATGCTGATTGGCAAATATACCAAGGCCAAAAGGGGCAGGTTATTTTTAACGTTTGTAGATTTAACTGCAGCGTTCGATTGTGTAATTCATGAAGAATTATGGAGAATTAAAAAAAATATGGGGGTGGATAGTTTTATAATATCGTTTTTAAGGCAACTATATGCAGGGGCAAATGCAAGGATCCGATTTGGGATGGGGGGGAATGCACTAATCACTTTAAGGTGAAGAGGGGCGTGAGGCAAGGGTGTGTCCTGGCACCCTTCCTCTTTATGTTATATATTAATGATTTAGGAAGAACTTTGGAGGAAGAGTGTCAGGACCTTCCACAAGTTGGAAAACGACCTATACCCGCATTAATGTACGCTGATGATGCGGTCCTCATGTCTCGCACCCCGGTGGGTATCCAGAGGCTAGTGTGTAGCTTTTCTAAATACATGTCCAATTTAAGCTTAAATGTTAATATTTCAAAAACATTTGTGATGAAATGCGGGGTTGGTAGCAAGAAATGCAGAACAATATCACTGGGTACCAAACAAATTGAATGCTGCAATACTTTCTCCTACCTTGGGATTCTCTTTGATAGAAGGGGGACATGGACCCAGGCAATTAAGGCAAGGAGGTTGCTGTTTTTAAAAGCTGTAGCTGCCCTTTTGAATTTTAGTAGAAAGTTAGGAAAACGGGCACCAGAGGTATTACTACAGATTTATAAGGCAAAGTGCATTTCCATAGCCACCTATGGGGCAGGCATCTGGGGTCACGAGGATGTTAACCCACTTCAAATAATCGAGAATAGGTTTTTAAGATTTCTGCTGATTGTCCCTGATAGTACCTCCACTTTTATTTGTCACACTGAACTAGGTATGACGTATATCACAGATATATGTAAAATCCAACCTGTACTCCTGTGGCATAGGATTTGGACATCGGAACAGTTGGAGTTAAATAGGCAGATATTAAGGGATTGTGGTAGTTTGGATGGGGCTGTGCATATCAGATGGCTTGAGTATATTAAAAATGTTGTCTATAATCTAGGTCATCCAGAATATTTCCTGGATCCATTAAGTCTATGTGATGTACAGAGGAAAGATTTTAAAGTTAGTTGTTTGAACTATTTGGAAGAAAATAGAAGAAATGTTGAATTAAAGAAAATAACTGTACAGGCCCACCAGCTTACAGTGTCCACCGCTAGAATTCAGCCTTATTTAGGGTCGATATCAGGAGAATATGATAGATTTTTGCTGACACGCATGAGACTGGGAAATTTTCATAGACTAGCTACTTTCCCGGTCCAGAATGATTGGGCAAGAGCGTTGTGCAACTGCCCATGTGATGACGTGTCCGCTCAATCGACCAGACATGTTTTGCTTTTTTGTAAATTTTATTCCTTGTATAGGAAGAGGTGGATCCTGCCGATTTTAAGGAATAGTGGTTTAAGACAATGCCGCCCCGCTTTTCTGCTTTTACAATCACTAGGAGAAGAACAAATTATTGTATTAGTATTACTATTTTTAAAGAATGTTTTAAGATGTAGAAATTCAATCCTGATGTAACTAAATCTATAGTTCATGTTCCCCAGTTGTGTTTTAGCTTTTAAATGAATTTATTTGTGTATGACAATCTGTTGATGTTTTTATTTGTGCTTTTATGATTATTATGTAAATAATCGAATAAAGCTGATTGAATTGAATTGACAATGGTAGTCATCTTAAGTTTTCATTCTTCCATATTATACTTTTTGCTTGCTAGTTTTTGCCATTTCTCTACAATTATTGCTGTAATGTTGTACCTATGTTCTTATTTGCTTCAATAAAGCTATTTAAACTTAAAAAAAAAGAACGTGTCTTTGTTTTGTAATAGTGACTGGCTTACATCGTGCTCTCTTTTGTACCTAGCATTTAATGCATGCATCGCGTGACGGCATGCTGGGTCACCACATGAGGTGCTCATGTTGTTTGAGTTAGTCTGCGGTGCTGATTAGGTGTTTATATTATCGGTTCTATCCTGCCGTTTTGTAAATCTCCAGGAAATTGGCTCTAATGATTTCTCTTTGCAGGTAACCTGTTTATTTGCACTGTTAACAGAAGGACATCAAAAGCCGGAATAACATTACGAGAGACGCAATTACGTTTCAAAATGTGAAAGCAATCCAAAAGCACCACTTAAAAGCGGGCTGAGTTTTGACTAATAATTGAACTCGCCATTTGGCTGGAGGAGAGGGTGCGAATCGGGGCCAAATGTGGACGAATTCTTCAGACAAACCCAGCTCCATGCAGGGCATTCTCCACATCAGCATGAAAAATGGAAAACTGGAGCAAAATCCGGAACAAGTTCAATTGAACTGACACATAAAAGCATAAATGAAGCGCAATGAAATGGTTTGCTTGAGTTTTCACATAAAATGTGAAGGCCTAGGATACTCTTTTTATTTTTATTGATAATCGTGAATACTATCATGTTTCACAAATATACAAAAAAGGATAGTTGCAAGAAAGCAAAACGGTCCCTTACATTGAAGTCATTCACCTACAGATATGAAACGAAAAAAACCTGGTGCTACCTAAACGTGCAAAAGCAATTCCAAAAGAGAGGGAAAATAAACCGGTATCATATTATATATTTATGTAAAACAAAAACATGATGTTTATAAAATAAAATCTTAATTCATATTTATAAATCGAGTTGTCAATACATAATAAGACACTCAGGGGGGTATTCTCAAGAACGTGTGATAACTACCGCAAAAGTAGGGTAACGCAACTCTCCACATCCCAGTCCATCGCGGGAAAATAACATGTGGTAACGCGGCATTCCCAAGCCGGCGGCACCATGCGATAGGCTCACGATAACGTGTCAAATGTCCGCAATGAAGTCAACGCGACGCTGCAAAAATGCGAAACACGAACGCAAAAAAAGCTGCGATGAGGCCAAGCGCGATACAAAAATCAGCGAAAACCAGCCACAGGCCTGCAATCCCCACGCGTCATGCGGGAAAATGCACCATAAAAGGAAGAAAAAAGAACACACCAAAACCAAATCAAACTGCGTAGCACCATGGAAGCACCCGGACTGAGTGCAGAGGACTACCCGAACCCCACAAGCCCCACGGAGGACCAGCCAGGAACCCTGTGCACGGGGAAGGGCAAGGAGAAGAGGAAGCGGAAGACGGGGTCAGTCCACAGGAAGACCGGATCATCGTCACGCAGGTGATAGAACACTACCAACAACTGTTCACCTCCACTACGTCATTGGCAACACAAACGGAAATATGGCAGTCCATCGTCAACAACATCAATGCAGTTGGAGTGTCGAGGAGGTCAATGGAGGAGGTCAAGAGGTGCTGGCATGAAGTGCACAGCCAAACCAAGGAGAAACTCACTGCCAACAGGAAGGCAGCAAAGGCGACTGGAGGTGGGACTCCTGCGCCACAGGAGGAGCTGGATGAGCTGGAGGAAATGGTGGCCACAGTCATCAGTGCGAGACGCTGCAAGGAGTTGGTGGACTGGACACAGCTCGATATGACCTGACCCAACAGCAACAGGGTGAGTAACGACCAGTGCCTGGGGGTTCGGAGGCAGATGGGCACAATGGCACACATGCACAATCATGCGCAGCACACTGCACACCCACAATTGTGTGGAACATGTCCCTGATACCCTTGGCACACTGCAGCACACATAGAAACACCAAGTAGGCCCCGTCCATGTATCATATAGGGATGTGTGTGTAAATGTCAGAATCGGTAGCCCGCCTGAAGTAGTGTCCCCCATCGCATGTGGCTACAGAACATCTCTTCGCATGACTAACTCACACACATCAGTGTGGACACAGTCTGTTTGAATGGATCATATTGATCCACATGGCAAGAAGTTGGACAGCATACTCACATTGCTGAAGATACGTAAGAGCACAGGTCTACCAGCAACTATCACAAACACAATGTCTGGCTCACAGAGGTGGAGCTGCCAATTGGGATCCACCACCTATGTACCAGAGGCAGTCTGTCCCTCCCTGTGTACGGACAATGCTCATTGAGGCACACGATTTGTCATACTAATCAACACTCATCACAGTTGTACACTGGTGAAGTTGCGTAGACTTTATTAGCATGTGCGTGTCAGTACGGGCAAGTGATGGGCCACAACAGGCAGACAAATGCTTAAGACACTTACAGGCAGAATGGGAACGTGTCGAGGTGAAAGGAATGGGGTGGCAACAATGAACATATATCCTTACGGTTGGCAACGGTCTCAGCCCACCTTGCCTTGCGGGTCGAGTCATGTGATGTTTGGCGTCTGCTCATTGCCCCGTGTCAGGGGACACGACTCACAGCCCATGGGATCTGCATGGATCTGTACCACCGGACTGCGCCGACTGTGTGCTCTGCTGACAGTGAGCAGGTGAAAGGGACCAACAAGGTCACATGTCGTGCTACATTGCCATGTGTGAGGCCTCCCTCCAGCAGTATGTCAGATTTAGGAACTTTGCCAAACGACGCTGTGCAGCTCCACCCATGGAGCTGCAGCACCTTGCACAGGTGTGTGACAACACGCGTAGGTACACACACATGCATTCTGAGTCCAAGCGAATGCAGACATGTCCACTGTTGTACTGGCTTATGGGATCATTCCTCCACCAGGCAAAACGGTGTTGGGACCTGTGCTCTGGGTGTCAATCAGTTGTGGCTGCAGGAAGGTAGTTACTCGTCCATGAATGCGAGCGCTGCTTCATAGGCAATCAGTTCCAGAAGTACGTCGTTCTCGAATTCAAGGAACACGAGAGTGAGCCAATCCATTAACTGGTCCAGACAGATGTGCTCCGACCACGCAGTTTCACCAATCCGCAACACAGCCCAATAGGGGAGCGCCTCGATGTGGTCACTGCACACGATGACTTGTGCAATCTCCCATCCACTGCTGCCGGCACAGACACCACATATCAAGGCATCCCATGCCCGGGTATCCCGGTTGCACTCCTGTTCGTGGGCCAACAGGGGGCGCACACACAAGTCGTAATCCAGTTCAGCTACCGTTGTGTTGGATAGGCAGACCTCGATGGACCACTCGAATGTGCATGATCAACAGTGGAACCATGGCTGGACGCATGTGACGTACGCAAGCCGGAAACTCAGACGGTAACTGATTCGCAAAACTGCCATTGGCAGAGCTCCCAATAGAGGCAGCATTCGTGCACGGTACAGTTCCACGTGACAGGGGTTGTGCATGTGCCCGGGATTGCCTGCCATTGCATTTGTTGGTCTCGTACAACCGGCACTCCTCAGACCGGCGGCAGTTCTGTGGACGATATGCCACAGCTCGGAGTAATGAGTCATATGTGTGTTCAACGTTTGGACGTATGGGTTGTCTTTTTTACCGATGTGTTGGGGGCATGCCATGCAGGTGTAGCTCGAGCAGGGACAAGTGTGTGTGGGGTGTGGACATGTTGCTCTTTCATTAGCGCAGTTCGTGGTGTGGGAGTCGCCAGAGTCTGGCATGGTATCTCACTCAGGGGGTGCCGGGCGCATTGGAGACCAAGGTCGGAGGTTCGGATGTCCTTCCGCCTTGTGTATTGAGACAAAGGAGCTTTCATGCCTAATTTTAGTCTGACTACTGCTTGCATTTCTGAAATGTGATGTGGCCTTTGCGCTGAAATTGTTGCCAGGCCTTAGATTTTGTGTGCACCAATTGCGAGACACACGCAACAGTTGGCATGTATGTGCCAAGGGCCCGATTGTCCTTGCGCTCCTTGTTCAGTCTCTCTCTCTCTCTCTCTCTTTCTCTCTCTCTCTGTCCTTTGATGAGTGCCTGACACACCTTCTTATCTGGGATATTGTCTTGCAGGCTGTCACTTACAGATTGTCCAGGGATGACCCGCCATGACTCTTCCAAATAGTTGTTTGGTGTGAAATTTGATTGTGATATTTTGTTTGAACTCTCAATGGTGGATGATTGATTCTGCTTTTTCTGTACTCACATGACTGTTAGTTGTTGTGATTCTTTGGCATCATGCGAATGATTTTGTACATGATTTCGTGACGTTGATGTGCAATCTCTTGGTCCGGGGGAGGTGGGGGGTGCCCCGGGGGGGGGGTACGGGGATGGGTGGCGGTGGGTGTTGTGGCCCTCTTGGGTGTCCGAGCTGCATGATCATTGGCTCCATGGCATCTGTTGTTCTTCAGGTGTGGCTCTGGGCTGTGCTCCCTTTGATGGTGCAGGTTGTAGACCAACTTTGCACAAGTTCAGAGCAGGTGTTAATTTCCTGCAGCTAACGCGCCTTATCGCATGTTTTGTGTTCTCATCGCTGATCTGGCTGGCCTTTGAGAATGTTGAGGTGTGGTGTTGTCGCGGCTTTTTGCTCGGGAACGCCTACTCTGCATCTCATTAGCGATAGTTGCCGGGGTCATCCGTGGCGATGTTTTCTGCGGCTGCCTTACGCAGGTAAACTGGTGGTGTCGGCTGTTTGCACCGGCTTGCGAATGGGGCGATAAATTTCTCGCGACTTTGGCTGTGAGAAAGTGCCGATAACTCGGCGATGGATCCTTGAGAATATGCCCCTCAATCATTCATCTGTTACTTCCTCTCTGGGGGAGTCCCAGATTCCCTTGGCTTTCTTCAGTGTTCCTACCCTTTGGGCATACAGTTCCTCTAGTTTCCTAACACGATTCATTTTCAATATCCAGCTTTTGTATACTGGTGAAATAGGGGATTTCCACCTTTGTTAAATTAATGATTTAACTACTAATGACCAAAATAAAGAAGGACTGTTGCTGTCACAACTTTAGGCAGCAGCTGGTATGCGGGATCCCAAAGATTGTCCCCTGCAAGTCAGGTTCAATTTGAACTTTTAGTTTTTCACCTCAGAAGGCGCTAGTCTTGCTCCAAGAATCAAATAATTTGGGACATAGAAACCCTACATGTGCCCTGTCCCCTCGAGGATGCCCACTTCTGAAACATTTAGTGGATGAGGACGAAAACATATCTTGCAAACGATATGGGGTATAATATAGTGTTCATTTTCAGTAAAAGGCCATATGCTTAAAGTTGGCATCAGCGCACAGCCTTATGGGCCAGTCAATTGAATCTACCCCAAATAACAAAGTCCATTCTCCCCTCAATATATTGTGAAATTGAGGAAAAAGCCATAAGAGCAATTGATTTGTGGAGATACAAATATGAAATTGGATACCAGTTTCCCAGCCCCATCAGTTTACTCATGGAATGTGCTTTACTAATGTGTTCCTTAGCTAGCCTGGATGTCTGGATCAGATATAAACCTGAAGATGATGATGAATTTGAAGACAGGAAAATGTGAGATCGGATGAAATGCTAGTATTGTCTGCTGCTACCTGCTTCCAGGTTTGTATTTGCCCTGCTAATAAAAATTTGCCAAGAGTATAATACTCTGCCTTCCCCCAGTTCTTGATAGTGCTATTTTGCAGAGATACGGCTATTAGCCCACATTCTTCCAAAGACATCAAGAAATGCGGCAAAGGAAACTGATATTCTCATTTATGTCGCATGAACCTTTTAGTCATTGCATGAAAGAACTTATATCTGGAGCGTTTGGGCAGCTTCTGGATTCTTAGAAAACCTTTTAGCTGAACTCCAGATTTGACCAGCAATTTCAGTAGATAAAAGCAACTCTCAGAGGGGCTTCCTGTGGCTGCACGATTCAGTGAATCAAGAAAGGTGGCTTGATAATCTTTTTGCATACAGGGAAGTGCCAGACCGCCATCCTCAACAGACAGCAGAAGTGTAGATATTTTAATTCCTTGCCAGAAGAAATATCACAGCATTTGATCAACCTCCTTAAAGAAAGATTGCCTGACTGAAATCATTATATTAATAAAAACAAAACCAAATACAGGAAAGATCGACATTTTGACTATCGCTACCGGTCTGGTGATGGACAGTGATCATTTATGTCAGCTAAGGATAGCAGTGTAATTTAATTTGAACAAATCATGTGAAACAAAGATGTCCAAATATCTTATGGGGTGAGTTGTCAAAAAGTTCTGCTGCAAATCCATAGTGAGAATCGAGGGTGAGCAGTGATATCAAAGCACCTCAGATTTCGCCTGGTTAATTTTATAGCCTCCAATATCCGAAAAAGATCGTATTCTATGGAAAGTGTTGTAGACATTGCGAGCTGTACCCGACAGCTAGAGAATGATATCATCCGCAAATAATTATAGTTTTGGGGTGCCAGGAAGTGGTGGCTGGATCTTCTGGTTTTGTCTGAGGGCCATCCCCAAAGACTCAACAAACAGAGTAAAAAATACCGTTGGTATTGAACACCCCTGATGCGTGCCTCTGGATATAGGAATAATTCCTGCTGTTTGAGCATTTATCATGATTTTTGCCTCTGCTTTGGCATATAAATTGCACAGCAGCACTATCAGTTTAGAAGACAATCCAAAGCTCAGAAGGGATCGTGGATAAAACGTCCAGTTGTACACGGTCGAAAGCCTTCTCAGCATAATCCAATAATTATACCTTGTTGTTAGAATAATAATCTATGGCCTGTACAAGAAATTTTGTGTTTAATGACATAGGGGCAGATTTACAAGCCCCTTGCGCCACTTTTGCGTCACTTTTAACATGGGAAAAGTGACGCAAAAGTGGCGCAAGGGGCTTGTAAATCTGCCCCATAGTTCTGCTTGGTAAAAAGCCATTTTGGTCGCCGTGTACCACTGACAATGCAGCAGGAGCCAGCCTTACCATAATTATTTTAACAAGACGTTTATAGTCGGAGTTATATGTCGATACGTACCTGGCTGTTCTGTGGGTTTGTATTTTTTTTTAAAACTGACAATAACTGCCTTAGAAAATTACTTTGGAATTTCACCACCATTTAGAAATTTATTATATAGCACAACTAAAAAATCCACCAGCTGTGCGGCGAATATTTATAGAATTCAGACGGTATGCCATTGTTGGCACATGCTTTAGCATTGGGAAGGAGCTACATAGCTTTGACAATTTCCACCTGCGTAATGGGAGCTTGTTTCCTCTCCCGCAATTCGTTCTCCAAGATAGGGAGTTTAATCAGGTGCACAAAGGCTTCAATTGCTCTATGTGAGGGATTACTATTCGAGGTATGAATGTTTGCGTAATGATCCGAGAATACCCTGACTATCTGGTCAATGTCTGTCACTGTGCAATTCTGCTTCGCAACTAGAATCTCTTTAATGGCCCGCGATTACATTTCTTTTTACTTGCCCGTGCCAGAAAGCGCCCCGCACGCTCGCTCTCCTCAGAGAATTTTTGAAAGCAAGACTTCTGATTTATTACATTTCTAGAGATAAAATAATCTTTAAGATGCTGGCTTGCCACCGCCAGACTGATATTAGACTCATCAGTGTGTAAGCTGAGGTCTGCTCATTTGGCCTGCTCCAGTTCGTGTTGCGGGGTAGAAATGTCCTCACACCTAGCTCTATTTATTTGGGCTGTATACGAGATCACTTCCCCTGTATAAAAGATTTACATGCCCCCCAGACTAAATAATTAACGGCCGTACTGACGTTCATCTGAAAAAATTCGGTTAAGGCAGCATGCATAATTGTGACCCAGCCCTCTTACGATAGTAGAGATTTATCCAGAGACCATAGTGGCCTTTCCTTCAGCGAGCTGATCGTTTTAAAATTGACATAAGGACCTGAAAGATTAGAGAACGGATTCAAGAGATACCTGAACTTGCTTTGGTCCAACTATGTGATATTGAAAAGTAATCAATACGAGATGCTGAATTGAAATGCTTACAGAAGCAGGTAAATTCCCACCCCATAGGATGATCAGCTCTCCAAGGATCAATCAAGGTGAGATCCTGTATCAAATTGGCCAGGGGCCTTGTTGATTTCGGTTTATTCTGGTGTTTATTTTGACAAGAACAGTCACAACCTACTTGCTGAATGAGGTTAAATTCCCCCCAATAAGTACTAGTCCAGTAAGAGGGGCTAAAATATTATAAACCTCTTCTAGTGGAGTCACTTCATCTCCTATAGGCCCATAAAAACTGATTATATGCATATATGCTTATGGGCCTTTAGACTCACCAAGCTCCACCCAGTGCTAGGGCCGCACATTGCATGCGTCACTTAGCCGGCAGACTTCTTCTTTAATACAATGGTTACACCCCTAACTGCTGCGTTTCCCTGCAATATAAATTTGGGCATTTTTGGCAACTTAGCCGATGCTTTTAGATGCGTCTCTTGGAGCAAAATTATCTGAGCACTTGATGATTTAAGCCATGATAGAATAGATTAAATTTGCTCTGATTGTTGCTAGCATTGGTATTACATGAAACTATTCTAAAAGCTTCCAATTTAGGGTTTTGAAGTAATTATACAAGTCTTCCCCTTCAGCTGCCTTCCCACCTGAGTCCACCCTTATGGCAGCAACGGCCGCCAAATGATGCGCCATATCTCCCTGAAGCCTGTTCACAAGAAAATAAGATGTGTTTCTACGGCATTTGCAATCCTGATTATCTTTTTTTACTAGTACTCCCCCACCCTGCCCCGCCCCCAAGAGACACTTGCCCTCCCTTGAACTTCCCTTGTCACTGGAGCCCTCTCCGCTTGGGACTACTAGGAAAGTTCCCCTCCATTCCTCCCTTCATGCACCCCTTCCTTTCCTCCTGCCCCTCTCCCCTCCACCCACCTCCTTGTGTTGTGGCACTGTTACATGGTGCCTGGAGGCTGTTTAGGCAGCTAACGGTGATGCATGAAATATCTGACCACTAATCAAAAACCTATTCTGACCCACAACCTTATTTCTTCCAAAATGGCCCAGCAGGTGAAGCAGCTATAAACAGTTTTAGCAATTTTGAGTTATAAAGAAAAAACTCACTTAGCAAAACTGGCTCCTCCCAAACCTCCCCCTGTTGTTGTATAGAATGTAGAAAGTCTTGTGCTTGACCAGCAGATTGAAAAATATGTGCCCGTCCCTTATATAAACTTTGTTTTGACTGCTGAAAGATGGCAGCTGGAGTCCCGAGATTCTGAAAACAGTTAAGCATACCTCTAAATTATTTGCGTTGTCGTGCTGACAATATGGACATGTCCAAAAATATCTTGAAAGAAAAGTTCTAAGAAGTCTGATATGTTTTATCTCTGATGGCCAGGATACGTTCCTTAATCCTGAAGTCTCCAAAATTCACCATTATTGTCCGAGGATACTTTACATTAGGAGGCTGAACCACTGGGATGCGATGAGCACATGTAATTGTCAGGTCTATCTTTTTTGCAGCGGCCTCTGGATATACATGTTTGCGGATAAGGCCCATTACTAAAGCGGCTACTGACTGACCATTCTCGCTCCCCTCCGGTATTCCTGTAAATCTCAGACTAGATCGGCGAGATCTGTTTTCTGTGTTGTTGGCCTTCATCTGAAGCTCAGTCAGTTCAGCTTGTAGTTTGCCCACCTGGGCCTTTTGACGCGGCTTGTCATCTTCAAGATCGGAGACTCGCCGCTCTACGCCTGAGATTCATGTAGTAAGCATGTTGGCTTGAATTAAGCTCAGCTGTTGCCCCATTTTTTGTGGGCCTCTTCTTGGGAGACTTTCATTTGACTTTCTTTTCTTTTAGTTTCTCTAAGGTCTGCTGAAGAAGCAAACTTGTTAAATTCATTTGAGATTCGCTAACCGCAAAGGTATGTCCTTGCATTTGTATCTGTTGAGATACCGGTGCTAAAGCTAGTGTTCCGGTGGGAGCTGTACCTCTTGCTTGTATGCCTTCCCATAACATGGGCGATGGAGAGACAACCATTGCTAGACTCAAGGCAACTGCATATCCCTGACCTTCTAGAGTTGAGCTGTCTTGGATGGTGCATGCCCCTCCTCCTTGCATTGCTCTCTGGCGCTGTGGCTGGAAAATAAAGAGTATGCTTGTAGTTGTTTACTTTCTGAGAGGCTATTGAATGATTGGGTTGGCTCCTTCATTCCTGTGCTAGGGTACCCTGAGTTTGCCCTACTGGAGGTATGCTAGAATCCATAGTCTTTAACAAGTTGATATGTGATGCATCTGGGATCACTGCATCACTAGATTCGGGTTCCATGGATGCCGGAGATTCCTTGCTGTGCACCGGTTCTTTTCTTAAGTATTCAAAGACTGTTCTACCTTTTTCTGGGTATGGCCCCTGCCCATATATACAATCAGGAGATAAGCTCTTAGATTCTATGTTGAGCAATTTAGACCCGCTCCCCTTGTAGCAGAGGTGTGTTTGCGGTATTTTGCACTGCGTACTGGATTTGTGGCTTCAGGATTCTTAGCTGTCATGTCTCTTGACAGCCTCTTCATCGTTCATGCATGTCTGCGTTAGGAAAATCTCGTGGGAGCCACAAGCTGCACCTGTGGCTACACAAGCCACTTCCACGACCACCCACCAGACTCCCTCCTTCTGGGGAGCCTAATGCCCCCCCTAAGGTGTGCTAAGAATGCCTACTATAAGGCTGTCTATCTGTGAGATACCAATCACTGTCATAGCTGATTACTTCCTGGTATTGCCATTGTCTGATAACTCTGCCTGAAAGTGTCTTAAATTACCGCTGTTTCTGTGTGGGGCCCCTTTTGTACTCAACGTTGCCACCGTAGATGCGTTCTTCACCTTCCTTTTACTTCCTTTCTGCGCACTGTAGCTACTGAATACACCTGATCCACCGTCTGTCACACAACAAACACTCCTTTTTTAAAACACAATACACAACAATTTGGTGCAATATCAAGTAGCATTAACAGCAACTTCCCAAACTGGTAATGTGCTCATGCAACATCTCCCAAGTTACAGCGCTTGCTTCAGCTGAGAAAGTACTTATCTGTAGCTGGGAAAGATTCCTGAAGCAATAATCTGAGTAGCTGCATCTTCCAATCACTTGTGGTGGCAAAGATTGAAGCCACAGCTTTGCCTGCAGCGTCCGTGGTGTCCAGTGGCAAGAAAAATGCTGTCCGTTTTGTGCTGGGAGAGCGTCTCTGGCCTCACATTCTTCTGCTTGTGGTGGCGGCTCGGTAAGGAAGCAGGGGGAGACCCCGCAGATGTTGAGGATCTCTCGTTGCTGGGAAAATGCACCCCCGGAATGAAGTACATGGCAGAGCAGTGCAAGGCTCGCCCGCCATCTTGGTGGCGCCGTCAGCATGCCGGAAACAACCTTCAGTCACAGAGCATGACGGGTGCTCTACGTAACTCAAGTTTACTTTCACAATCTCAGAAGCCTAGGATACTCTATCAAGAAATCTAGCACAGCAGTACTAAACCAGCCCTGCCTGAGGTTTTATCTCAATTAAGTCTAAACCAATACATAAAACGTTTGACAGATATTTTAACATTACACTATAATGGATGGATGGAAGGATGGATGGATTTTTTGTGTCAAAGTAAAACTTTTTTGATACGGGAAAGAGAGTTATAAAAAGTGGGAACTTACATTTTAGTCTGACATAAGCAAAACTGATTATAAAACATAAATATAGGAAAGGTTTGTTCCATAGTGTTGCGTCTAAAGTTTCAGGCATCTGTGTATGAAAGAATACTTTACCATTAAGGTGTTGGTGGCTTTGCATCTTCCTTCTTCTCCTTTCCCTGCCATGCCTTCAAGACCATTTACAAGTTTCCTTCCAGTTCCAACAGATGCCTGGAGAGAAGAATGAACAGTGAAATTGTGCATTACAATGGTACACATTAGAACAACATTGTTATATTGCACCAAACTGCTAAGTTTTTGTTATTGTTTTTCTGCAGTTGATATTCAATAGCGATTTGGTTATTATTATTATTCTTCATTTTAATGAAAACAGAGATTGTGATTCTAAACAACCAAGTAGATCTTTGGGACAGAAACTACTGGCTGTTGGAGATGGGCGATTCACATATGCCCAGGAAACTGCAATAAGCTTGGACATCCTGCTAAACAACTAGCTGTCTATAACACCCCAAATAGGGGCAGAGGTTTCTAAATGTATCTATTTGTAAAAAACAAACAGTTAATTAGTCCCTTTCTTATAATCAAAAGACTTGAAATTGATTGTAATTACCCCACATATTACATCAGTCACGACATCTTCTATGACATCATCAATAATATCACTACAAGATTTGCATTAAAATTATTGATGAGAAAACTGTGCATGACGGGGGCGCAAGTTATAGTTACCTTAGGGCATGAGCTATAATTTCTTGACATAACTATAAATAAAACTGCTTAATTTCTATGGTTGTATGTGTGTTAAATTACACACAAAATTACAGGGATGTTATATTTAGGAAATAGAATAAAAAAATCTTAGAAATTCACTGAAAAAAGCCAAAGGTTACAGGAACGTTATAGTTAGGCTCAGATTTCACTTGTACAAAACCATTGAAATTTGGCAGTTATAGTTACCAAAGCTAACTGTAACTTACCCCCGCGCTGCACTGCTTATGACCTCACATATTATATCACTCATGACATGGTCAGTGACATCACTGATGACATCATTGATGACATGTCAAATGACATCACTGATGACATCATCCAGTGAGTGTAAGTGTTTTGTAAACATTTCTGAGAGTTAAAGATATATACTAAGGTACTGTATAAGTTAAATTACTATTCTTTTTGTTCTACTGAGTGATACTGTTTCTAAAATATGTCATCTCAGTGGCACTGTGACTGTCTATATCAGTGTGGGAGTGTATATCTGAGTGGCTGCATGGGTGTGTGAGTAGTTGTATGGGTGAATACGTGGGTGTGTGTATGGGTGAGTAAGTGACTGTGATTGACTGTATGGGTGGTGAGTGTGTGTGTGAGTGGCTGTATCAATGACTGGTGGCTATGTGAGTGGCTCTATGAGTAAATGAGTGTGTTTATGAGTGGTTCTATGGGTGACTGAGTAGCTGTGTGAATAGCTCTATTGGTGAGTGAGTGGGTATGTAAGTGGATGTATGGGTAAGTGAGTGGCTGTTTGGGTGTATGGGTATATGAGTGGGTGTGTGAGTGGCTGTTTTGCACAGTAAGTATTTGTGTGAGTGGCTCTATAGATGAGTAGACACATGAGTGATTGCATTGATGTATGAATGAATATGTAAGTGGTTTTGTGATTGTGTGAATGGCTATGTGGGTGAGTGAGTAGCTCTGTTAGTAGCTGTGTGGGTGAGTGAGTGGCTGTGTATTTGGCTGTATGGGTGCGTCAGTGGTTGTGTGAGTGGTTATGCGGGTGTATGAATGGGTATATGAGTGGTGGTATGGGTGTGTGAGTCACTCTATGGGTCTGTGTTTGGGTGTGTGAGTAGGGTTTTGGGTGTGTGAGTAGCTGTATGGGTGAATGAATGGTTGTGTGAGTGGCTGTATGAGTGAGTGAGTGAGTGTGTGTGTCAATAGTTGTATGGGTCTGTACATGGGTATGTGACTGGTTGTGTGGGTGTGTGAGTTGGTGCATGAGAGGTTATATGGGGTGTGAGTGGTACTATGGAAGATGTCATCAGTGATGTCATTTGACATGTCATCAGGGATGCCATCAGTGATGTCACTGACCATGTCATCAGTGATGTAATATGTGAGGTCATAAGCAGTGCATTGCGGGGGCGTTAGTTGTAGTTAGCTTAGGTAACCATAACTGCTGAATTTCAATGGTTTTGTAAGAGTGAAATCTGAGCCTAACTAGAAAGTCCCTCTAACCTTTGATTTTTCAGTGAATTTCTAAGGCTTTTTAATTCTATTTCCTAGCTATAATGTTCCTCTAAACTTTGTTTTTTTCAGTGAATATCTACTTTTTAAAATTTTATTTCCTAACTATAATGTCCCTGTAACCTTTGGTTTATTTCAGTGAATTTTCAATGGTTTTTTAAATTGTATTCCCTAACTGTAACCTTTGATAGTGTGTGTGTGAGTGGCTGTAGAGGTAGGGGAGCAGGGGTGTGAGTGGCTGTATGAGTCTCTTGGTGGGTGTGTGAGTGGTTTTGTGGGTATGTGAGTACATGTGTGGATCTGTGAGAGGGTGCATGAGTGTCTGAGTGGGTCTGTGAGTGGGTGCATTAGTGTCTGAGTGGGTCTGTGAATGGATGCATGAGTGTCTGAGTGGGTCTGTGAGTGGGCACATGAGTGTCTGAGTAGGTCTGTGAGTCGGTGCGTGAGTGTTTGAGTGGGTCCGTGAGTGAGTGCATTAGTGGATCTGTGAGTCAGTGCATGAGTGTCTGAGTGGGTCTGTGAGTGGGGGGCATGAGTCTCTGATTGGGTGTGTGATCGGGTGCATGAGTCTCTGTGCATGAGTGTCTGAATGCCTTTTTTCTGCTCATTTCTGATCTCTATTTTGCCTTTTTCTGCTCGTTGCTGACCTTTATTATATCTCTACCTGCTTGTTTCTGATCTCTATATTGTCTCTTTCTGCTCGTTTCTGACCTTTATTTTGCTTCTTCCTGAAGGTTTCTGATCTTTAGTTTGCCTCTTTCTGCTCATTGCTGACCTTTATTTTGCCTCTTTCTGCTCCCTTCTGACCTTTATTTTGCGTTGTTCTGCTTGTTTCTCACCATTATTTTGCGTCTTTCTGCTTGTCGCTGACTTTTAATCTGCCTCTTCCTGCTCTCTTCTGACATTTATTCTGCCTTTTTCTGCTTGTTTCTCACCTTTATATTGCCTCTTTCTGCTTGTTTCTCACCTTTATCTTGCCTTTTTCTACTCGTTGCTGACCTTTATTGTGACTCTTTCTACTCGTTTCTGATCTTTTATTTAGCATCGTTCTGCTCGTTTCTCACCTTTATCTTGCCTCTTTCTGCTCGTTTCTCACTTTTATTTTACCTCTTTCTTCTCGTTGCTGACCTTTATTCTCCCTCTTTCTGCTCGTTTCTCACCTTTATTCACCCTCTTTCTGCTCGTTTCTCACCTTTATTCACCCTCTTTCTGCTCAATGTTGGCCTTTATTTTGCATCTTTCTGATAGTTTCTTACCTTTATCTAGCCTTTTCTGCACATTGCTGACCTTTTTTCTGCCTCTTTCTACTCATTTCTGACCTTTATATTGCATCTTTCTGCTTTGTTTCTCGCCTTTATCTTGCCCCTATCTGCTCGTTACTGACTTTTTTCTGCCTCTTTCTGCTTGTTTCTGACCTTTTTTGCCTCTTGCTGCTCGTTTCGGACATATATTTTGCTACTTTCGGCTCGTTTCTGATCTTTATTCACCCTCTTTCTGCTCGTTTCTCACCTTCTTTTTGCCCCTTTCTGCTCATTGGTTACCTTTATTTTGCCCCTTTCTGCTTGTATCTCACCTTTATTTTGCCTCTTTCTGCTCGTTTCTGGTCTCTATTTTGCCTCTTTCCGTTCGTTGCTGACCTTTATTTTGCCTCTTCCTGCTCATTGATGACCTTCATTCTGCCTCTTTCTGCTTTTTTATCACCTTTATTATTCCTGCTTCTACTCGTTGCTGACCTTTATTCTGCCTTTTTCTGCTTGCTTCTGATGAATATTCTGCCTCTTTTTGCTCGTGTCTCACCTTAATTTTGCCTCTTTCCGCTGGTTTCTGACCTTTAATCTGCCTCTTTCTGCTCATTTCTGACCTCTATTCTGCCTCCTTCTACTTGTTTCCTACCTTTATCTTGCTTCTTTCTCCTTGTTGCTGACCTTTAATCTGCCTCTTGTCTGAGTGTGTCTGTAAGTGGGTCCATGAGTGTCTGAGTGGGTCTGTCAGTGGGTGCAGGAGTGTGTGACTGGTCTGTGAGTGAGTCCATGAGTCTCTGTGTGGGTCTGGTAGTGGGTGCGTGAGCGTCTGAATGCCTCTTCTCATTTCTGATCTCTGATTTACCTCTTTCTGCTCATTTCTGACCTTTATTTTGCTTTTTTCTGCTAGTTTCTGATCTTTAGTTTGCCTTTTTCTGCTCCTTGCTGACCTTTGTTCTGCCTCTTTCTGCTCCCTTCTGACCTTTATTCTGCTGTTTTCTGCTCGTTTCTCACCTTTATTCTGCCTCTTGCCTGACTGTCTCTGTAAGTGGGTGCATGGTGTGTCCGAGTGGGTATATCAGTGGGTGCAGGAGTGTCTCAATGGTCTCTCATTGAGTTCATGAGTCTCTGTGTGCGTCTGGTAGTGGGAGTGTGACTGTCTGAGTGCCTCTTTCGTCTCATTTCTGATCTCTATTTTGCCTCTCTCTGCTTGTTACTGAACTTCATTTTATCTCTTTCTGCTCATTTCTGTTCTCTATTTTGCCTCTTTCTGCTCATTTCTGAGCTTTATTTTGCTTCTTTCTGCTTGTTTCTGATGTTTAGTTTGCCTTTTTCAGCTCATTGTTGACCTTTGTTCTGCCTCTTTCTGCCCCTTCTGACCTTTATTCTGCTGTTTTCTGCTCGTTTCTCACCTTTATTTTGCTTCATTCTGCTCATTGCTGACTTTTAACCTGCCTCTTTCTGCTCCCTTCTGACATTTATTCTGGTAATTTTTTACCTTTATTTTGCCTCTTTCTGCTCGTTGCTGACCTTTCTTTTGCCTCTTCCTACTCATTTCTTATTTTTTCTTGCCTTTTTCTGCTAGTTGCTGACCTTTTTTCTGCCTTTTTCTGCTTGTTTCTGACCTTCATTTTGCCTTTTTCTGCTCGTTTCTTAACTTTAGCTTGCCTCTTTCTGCTCATTGCTGACCTTTTTACAGCCTCTTTCTGCTAATTTCTGAACTTTATTCTGCATATTTCTAGTCATTTCACACCTTTATTGTGCCACTTTCTGCACATTGCTGACTTTATTCTGCCTCTTTCTGACCTTTATTCAGCCTCTTTCTGCTCATTTCTCACCTTTATTCTACCTCTTTCTGCTCATTGATGACCTTTATTTTGCCTCTTTCTGCTTGTTTCTCATATTTATCTTTCCTTTTTCTGCCTGTTGCTGGCCTTTATTCTGCCTCTTTCTGCTACATTCCGACCTTTATTCTGCCTTGTTCTGCTGGTTCTCACCATTATTTTGCATCTTTCTGCTCGTTGCTGACTTTTAATCTGCCTCTTTCTGCTACCTTCTGACCTTTATTCTGCCTTTTTCTGCTCGTTTCTCACCTTTATTTTGCCTTTTTCTGCTTGTTTCTCACCTTTATTTTGCCTTTTCTGCTCATTTCTCACCTTTATTTTGCCTCTTCTGCTCGTTTCTCACCTTTATCTAGTATTTTTCTGCTTGTTGTGGACCTTTTTTCTGCCTCTTTCTGCTAATGTATGACCTTTATATTGTATATTTTAGCTTGTTTCTCACCTTTATCTTGCCCCGTACTGCTGGTTGCGGACCTTTTTTCTGCCTCTTTCTGATCATTCAACGCCTTCTTTTTGCCTCTTTCTGCTCATTGTTTTAATTTATTTTGCCTCTTTCTGCTCGTATCTCATCTTTATTTTGTCTCTTTCCTGCTCATTTCTGACCTCTATTTTGCCTCTTTCTGCTCATTGCTGACCTTCAATCTGCCTCTTTCGGCTTGTTTATCACCTTTCTCTTGCAATTTCTGCTCATTGCTGACCTTTATTCTGCCTTTTTTTGATTGTTTCTGACCTTTGTTCTGCCTCTTTTTGCTAATTTCTCACCTTTATCTTGCCTCTTTCTGACCGTTTCTGACTTTATTCTGCCTCATTCTGTCATTCCTAACTTCTATTCTGCCTCCTTCTGTTTGTTTCTTACCTTTGCCTTGCCTCTTTCTGCTTGTTGCTGACCTTTATTCTGCCTCTTGCCTGACTGTCTCTGTAAGTGGGTGCATGGTGTGTCCGAGTGGGTCTATCAGTGGGTGCAGGAGTGTCTCAATGGTCTCTCATTGAGTTCATGAGTCTCTGTGTGCGTCTGGTAGTGGGAGTGTGACTGTCTGGGTGCCTCTTTCGTCTCATTTCTGATCTCTATTTTGCCTCTCTCTGCTTGTTACTGAACTTCATTTTATCTCTTTCTGCTCATTTCTGTTCTCTATTTTGCCTCTTTCTGCTCATTTCTGACCTTTATTTTGCTTCTTTCTGCTTGTTTCTGAAGTTTAGTTTGCCTTTTTCAGCTCATTGTTGACCTTTGTTCTGCCTCTTTCTGCCCCTTCTGACCTTTATTCTGCTGTTTTCTGCTCATTTCTCACCTTTATTATGCCTCTTTCTGCTCATTGCTGACTTTTAACCTGCATCTTCCTGATCGTTTCTCACCTTTATCTTGCCTTTTTTGCTCGTTGCTGACCTTTTTTCTGCCTCTTTCTGCTTGTTTCTGACCTTTATTTTGCCTCTTTCTGCTTGTTTCTCAACTTTAGCTTGCCTGTTTCTGCTCATTTCTGACCTTTATTCTACCTCTTTCTGCTCATTTCTCACCTTTATTATGCCTCTTTCTACTCGTTGCTGACCTTTATTTTGCCTCTTTCTGCTTGTTTCTCACCACTAGCTTGCCTTTTATTGCTCATTGAAGACCTTTTTTCTGCCTCTTTCTGCTAATTTCTGACCTATATATTGAATCTTTCTGCTCGTTTCTCACCGTTATCTTGCCTCTTTCTGCTCGGGCTCACCTTTATTTTGCCTCTTTCTTCTTGTTGCTGGCCTTTAGCCGGGTCTGGTGGCTCAGTGGACTAAAGCAGCCACTGCAGGGGCCTGTGTTCAACCTCATGGTCACAGGTTCAAATCCCGGAGGCTCCACTCAGCCTTTCATCCATCTGAGGTCAATAAAATGAGTACCATTAAGTTGGGTAACAATAAACATCTGTTATTCAGCGCCAGGACACCTACGGGTAATCGTGCGCTTTACAAATACACCTGTTATGTTATGTTTATTCTGCCTCTTTCTGCTCTATTCTGACCTTTATTCTGCCTTTCCTGCTCGTTTCTCACCATTATTTTGCGTCTTTCTGCTCGTTGCTTTTAATCTGCCTCTTTCTGCTTCCTTCTGACCTTTATTCTGCCTATTGTCTTCTCGTTTCTCACCTTTATTTTGCCTCTTTCTGCTCGTTTCTCACAGTTATCTTGCCTTTTTCTACTCGTTGCTGACCTTTCTTCTAACTATTTCTGCTTGTTTCTGACCTTTATTGTGCCTCTTTCTGCTCGTTTCTCACCTTTATCTTGCCTCTTTCTACTTGTTTGTCACCTTTATTTTGCCTCTTTCTGCTCATTGCTGGCCTTTATTTTGCCTCTTTCTGCTCGTTTCTCACCTTTATCTAGCCTTTTAGGCTCGTTGCTGACCTTTTTTCTGCCTCGTTCTGCTAATTTCTGACTTTTATATTGTATCTTTTTGCTAGTTTCTCACCTTTATCCTGCCCCTTTCTGTACATTGCTGACCTTTTTTCACCCTCAGTCTGCTGGTCTCTGACCTTTTTTGCCTCTTGCTGCTTGTTTCTGACATCTATTTTGCTACTTTCAGCTAGTTTCTGACCTTTATTTAGCCTCTTTCTGCTTGCTTCTTACCTTCTTTTTGCCTCTTACTGCTCATTTCAGACCTCTATTTTGCCTCTTTCTGCTCGTTGCTGACCTTCATTCTGCCTCCTTCTGCTTGTTTATCACCATTTTTTCCTTTTTCAGCTCGTTGCTGACCTTTTTCTTCATTTTTCTGCTAGTTTCTGACCTTTATTCTGCCTCTTCTTGCTCATTTCTGAGCTTTATTCTCCTCCCTCTTTCTGCTTGTTTCTGACCTCTATTCTGCCTCCTTCTGCTTGTTTCTTACCTTTATCTTGCCTCTTTCTGCTAGGTTGATGACCTTTATTCTGCCTCTTGTCTGAGTGTGTCTGTAAATGGGTGCATGAGTGTCTGAGTGGGTCTATGAGTGGGTGCAGAAGTGTCTGACCGGTCTTTCAGTGGGTCCATGAGTCTCTGTGTGGGTCTGTTAGTGAGTGCATGAGTGTCTGAATGCCTCTTTCTTCTCATTTCTGATCTCTATTTTGCCTGTTTCTGCTCATTGCTGACCTTTATTGTATCTCTTTCTGCTCATTTCTGATCTCTATTTTGCCTCTTTCTGCTCATTTTTGACCTTTATTTTGCTTCTTTCTGCTCGTTTTTGATCTTTAGTTTGCCTCTTTCTGCTCGTTGCTGACCATTATTCTGCCTCTTTCTGCTCCCTTCTGACCCTTATTCTGCCGTTTTCTGCTCGTTTCTCACCTTTATTTTGCCTCTTTCTGCTCATTGCTGACTTTTAACCAGCCTCTTTCTGCTCCCTTCTGACGTTTATTCTACTTCTTTTTCACCTCTATTTTCCTTCTTTCTGCTCGTTGCTGCTGACCTTTATTTTGCCTCTTTATGCTCGTTTCTCACCTTGACTTTGCCTTTTCTGCTCTTTGCTGACCTTTTTTCTGCCTCTTTCTGCTCGTTTCTGACCATTATTTTGCCTCTTTCTGCTCGTTTCTCAACTTTATCTTCCCTTTTTCTGCTCGTTGCTGACCTTTTTTCTGCCTCTTTCTGCTCATTTCTGACCTTTAGTCTGCCTCTTTCAGCTCATTTCTCACCTCTATTCTGCCTTCTTCCGCATGTTCCTTACCTTTATCTTGCCACTGTCTGCTCATTGTTGATCTCTATTTTGCCTCTTCCTGCTCATTTCTGACCTTTAATTTGCTTCTTTCTGCTAGTTTCTGATTTTTAGTTTGCCTCTTTTGCTCATTGTTCACCTTTGTTCTGCCTCTTTCTGCCCCTTCTGCCCTTTATTCTGCTGTTTTCTGCTCATTTCTCACCTTTGTTATGCCTCTTTCTGCTCATTGCTGACTTTTAATCTTCCTCTTGCTGCTCGTTTCTCACCTTTATCTTGCCTTTTTTGCTCGTTGCTGACCTTTTTTCTGCCTCTTTCTGCTCGTTTCTGACCTATATTTTGCCTGTTTCTGCTCGTTTCTCAACTTTATCTTGCCTGTTTCTGCTCATTTCTGACCTTTACTCTGCCTCTTTCTGCTCATTTCTCACCTTTATTTTGCGTCTTTTTACTCGTTGCTGACCTTTATTCTGCCTCTTTCTGACCTTTATTCGGCCTCTTTCTGCTCATTTCTCACCAATATTTTCCCTCTTTTTGCTCATCGCTGACCTTTATTTTGCCTCTTTCTGCTCGTTTCTCACATTTAGCTTGCCTTTTTCTGCTCTTTGCAGACCTTTTTTCTTCCTCTTTCTGCTCATTTATGACCTATATATTGTATCTATCTGCTCGTTTCTCACCTTTATCTTGCCTCTTTCTGCTCGGTCCTCACCTTATTTTTGCTTTTTCTTCTTGTTGCTGACCTATATTCTGCCTGTTTCTGCTAATTTCTCACATTTATTTTGCTTTTTTCTGCTTGCTGCTGGCCTTTATTCTGCCTCTTTCTGCTCTATTCTGACCTTTATTCCGCCTTTCTGCTCGTTTCTCACCATTATTTTGCATCTTTCTGCTCGTTGCTTTTAAACTGCCTCTTTCTGCTTCCTTCTGACCTTTATTCTACCTTTTGTCTGTTCGTTTCTCACATTTATTTTGTATCTTTCTGCACATTTCTCCCAGTTATCTTGCCTTTTTCTATTCGTTGCTGACCTTTCTTCTGACTATTTCTGACCTTTATTGTGCCTCTTTCTGCTCGTTTCTCACCTTTATCTTGCTTCTTTCTGTTCATTTCTCACCTTTATTCAGCCTCTTTCTGCTCGTTTCTCACCTTTATCTAGCCTTTTTAGGCTGGCTGCTGACCTTTTTTCTACCTCTTTCTGCTAATTTCTGATCTTTATTTT
This sequence comes from Calotriton arnoldi, assembly GCA_963921515.1. Lineage (NCBI taxonomy): Eukaryota > Metazoa > Chordata > Amphibia > Caudata > Salamandridae > Calotriton > Calotriton arnoldi. The sequence continues at coordinate 24,501 of CAWUFW010017065.1, forward strand.
GCTTCTTTCTGCTCATTTCTAGTCCTTAGTTTGCCTCTTTCTGCTCATTGCTGACTTTTGTTCTGCCTCTTTCTGCTCCCTTCTGACCTTTATTCTACTTCTTTTTCACCTTTATTTTGCCTCTTTCTGCTCTTTGCTGACTTTATTTTTCTTCTTCCTGCTCATTTCTCTCCTTTATCTTGCCTTTTTCTGCTCTTTGCTGATCTTTTTTCTGCCTCTTTCTCCTCATTTCTCACCTTTATCTTGCCTTTTCTGCGCTTTGCTGACCGTTTTTCTGCCTCTTTCTGCTCATTTCTCACCTTTATTTTGCCTCTTTCTGCTCGTTTCTCAACTTTATCTTCCCTCTTTCTACTCATTGCTGACCTTTTTTCTGCCTCTTTCTGCTCATTTCTGACCTTTATCTGCTCTTTCTGCTCATTTCTCACCTTTATTTGGCCTCTTTCTGCTCGTTTCTCAACTTTATTTGGCCTCTTTCTGCTCGTTTCTCAACTTTATCTTCCCTCTTTCTACTCATTGCTGACCATTTTTCTGCCTCTTTCTGCTAATTTCTGACCTTTATTCTGCTCTTTCTGCTCATTTCTCACCTTTATTTGGCCTCTTTCTGCTCATTTCTCACCTTTATTTGGCCTCTTTCTGCTCGTTTCTCACCTTTATTTTGCCTCTTTCTGCTCATTGATGACTTTTAACCTGCCTCTTTCTGCTCCAGTCTGATCTTTATTCTGCTTGTTTTTCACCTTTATTTTGCCTCTTTCTGCTCGTTGCTGACCTTAATTTTGTTTCTTTCTGCTCGTTTCTCACTTTTAACTTGCCTTTTTCTTCTCGTTGCTGACATTTTTTCTGCCTCTTTCTGATTGTTTCTGACCTTTACTTTACCTCTTTCTTCTCGTTTCTACCTTTATCTTGCCTTTTTCTGCTCTTTGCTGACTTTTTTTCTGCCTCCTTCTGCTCATGTCTTACCTTTATATTGCATCTTTCTGCTTGATTCTCACCTTTATCTTGCCTTTTCTGCTCATTGCTGACCTTTTTTCTGCCTCTTTCTGCTCGCTTCTGACTTTTTTTGCCACATGCTGCTCATTTCTGACCTTTATTCAGCCTCGTTCTACTCATTCCTCACCTTCTTTTTGTCTCTTTCTGCTCATTGCTTACTGTTGCAGCACGATTCATCAGGACCACTTTGTTGGCAGAACCCTGGGCCACGAACTCCGCTCCGCTGGTGGAGTTTGAGGATTTTTGCATACTCCGCGTTGCGTGGAGAACGCAAACTTCCTGCAAAACTTCTGACTCCGCAGTGGAGCGGAGTTCAGTCCCGGACCCTCCAGCCTCCCATCCCCCTCAATAAATATTTTTCAAATAAAAATTACAATTAAAGTAAATAAAAGCGCACTTACTTTTATCGCGGCGTCTCCGGGCTGCCCTCCGCCTCCTCGCCATAATCCCCTACATCAGACGTCCATCATGGTAGGACTGCGCATGCGCGCGCATGCGCAGTCCTACCATGACGTACGTCTGACGTATGGGATTCTGCAGGACCACGGCGAGGAGGAGGAGGGCAGCCCGGGATGCCGCGATAAAGGTAAGTGCGCTTTTATTTACATTAATTGTAATTTTTATTTGAAAAATATTTATTGCGGGGGTGGGAGGTGCGGAGCAGAGCTCCACAGAGTTTTTGCCCAACTCCGTAGAGCTCCGCGTATAGCAACCCCGCCTGCTCCACCTGGGGTTAGTCTACATGTGAAATGCAATTCGATTTGCATGAGGAATATCTGTGTTTTCCCTGGATGTCCAGAATGCTGCTCTGGAGGCGCTAAAGGAATTTGTGGTGGTACTGTGACTGCAATAGTTGGGGAAGAGACTTGTTGTATGAACACCACTAGGATATTTCACTAATGGAACGTCAAATGGATTCTTATCCAGACCCCTCTAGTGTCCACCCTATGTTGTAACTGAGCAACTTTATCGGCAAGTGCAGCAGTAGTGACCCTAGAGTCCGCTAACTCCTGTTGGACATGAACCATGGCCTTCAACACATCGTCTAGAGAAGCCATTCTGACACCAAAGAGGTCAGGAGGAATACATTTCATGGGCTCTCTATTCAGTCGCAGCACTATTCCTCAGGACCACTTTGTTGCCAGAATGTTCCACCTCCAGGCAGCTATGATATCACGGACTATTGAAGTGGCCAGGTGAGGGAAAGAGTGTTGGGGAAGGAACTGCAGGGAAGGAGACCTAAAAGAAAAAAGCAGCAGATTACACTTAGTGGCTCTCCCTTCTTCCTCAATAGTACTCTTCCTAAATTCCCCCTCAAGTTTTACCTGAACCTCCTTGGCAGTGGATGCTGCACTGATGTATTAGTAGGAGATGTTGCTGTGATATGCTAATCCCTCTATAAGGTAATAATGCACTTTATATTATACATTTAAGCCACACATATAACACAGCTAGTGCAAGACATGCAACTATTACTGTGTTACACTAACACTTACTAGGTCTTATACGGTAGATGTCGTAGACCTTGAAGGTTACACTGTAAAACCGAATGCAATGATAGTTAAATCACTACCATTGCGTAGCACTCCTAGGTTTGTAGTCTTAAGTCTCATAGGTTCTTTGTCTCAATAAACATCACTGTTGTGCAGGACCTGCCTCGCACTGTTTTACATGAACAATGTCAAATCCCAAAATGACGCTTCAGAAACGGTCCTCTTTAAGAGTTGCTCAACCCGCTCTTACCGCCCGAGATTTGGCCAATCTCAATTGCCGAATATCACCAGAGCTCCGAGCTCGGAATCATCTCTCTATTGTGCAGCGCGACACCTTTCTGGCATTCTCATGATGTCACCGCTGTCCAAAAACTGAGAACCAGGATACCGTTCTCGAAAAATGCAGCCATCGAAGACCAGCCGCAAACCTCCCAGGATGGCAGACGGAAGAATAGAGAGCACGCGACCAAGGGCAAGGCTTCATTTTATACATACGAGCCACACCCAATATGGCCGCCATGTGCAGAAGGTTTGTTACGTACAGAACTGCACCGCAAGCAGCGCGCAAGACCAGGGATGTAGGTTCTTTTGATTTAAACAAAACAAGCAACATACTGAGAATTAGGGCATATGCTTCATAGTTAAACAGTACCAGCATCGGTTAGAGTGACACCTCTACAGTCCACAGTGAAACACTAGTAGTAGCACTACGGTCCACACAGAGTCTCATAGGGACACATAAGGACAATGCCACCAATACTTTCCCCAAGTAAATGAGGCATGGAATCTGCCACATCTCTTACGGGGGCAAACACCACGAAGAGCTGCATATTGAGTGGGCGTCCTAGAGTCGCTGGTGAGAGCCATGACACTTACCTTTATTTTGCCTCTTTCTGCTACTTTCTCACCTTTGTTTTGCTTCTTGCTGCTAATTTCTGACCTCTATTTGCCTCTTTCTTCTCATTGCTGACCTTTATTTTGCCTCTTTGTGCTCAATGCTGACCTTCTTCAGCCTCTTTCTGCTTGCTTATCACCTTTGTTTTGCCTTTTCCTTTTTCTGCTTGTTTCTGACTTTTTATTGTGCCTCTTTCTGCTCGTTTCTCATCTTTATCTTGCCACTTTCTGCTAGTTTCTGACCTTTATTTTGCCTCTTTTTGCTTGTTTCGGACCTCTCTTTTGCCTCTTTTGTGCTTGTTTCTTACCTTTATCTTGCCCTTTTCTGCTTGTTGCTGACCTTCATTCTGCCTTGGAGGGCCTCCCCGTGCCCCCTCCCTCTTCTGAATAATCTCCGCATGCCCCTGGGACCTGGCACTGCAATTCAAACAAGCGCGGTGATATTCATGAATCTTTCCTGAAAATCCCAGTGAACTAAAAAATGAATGCTTTTATGCCATGGTGGGGTTCCAGGGGAAACCCAAGACCAAGCCTTGGGGGTCAGGGTGTTTCTACCCCCCTTCTTTTTATTTTTTTTCCCTTTTTTGTGGGACTCTGCTCAAAACGAGTCCCAAGCCAACACTTCCTGGTGGAAGTATTGGCAGCCAATCAGAGCTCTGCATTTCCCTGCACGAGCTTGTTATTATTCACAAATTAGCCGCAATCGCAGATATCCTTATTTGGTTTTTCTTAAATTTCTCAACAACTACTAAACAATTTTACACCAAATAACAAAATGCACAATCTGCGGACCAAAAGCTAGCTTTCTGTCAAATGTGGTGTAATTCCGTCCAGCAGTTCAGGCTGTAGTCGTGTTCAAAGCTCCTATGGGAATTAACATGAGAAACAAACTTTTTTTGGACCCCCCCCTTTTTCTTAGCACCCACTTGATGGATCGCCCCAAAACGTTCCATGTGCATCAAGAATCACCGGTGTACTTTTTTTGCCGAACTTTCGGGAAGATTTGGCAAATGACGCCAAAGATGAGCAATTCAAAAAACGCTTTTTCTGTGTAAACATGGTCCTAACTAGCGGTGGGCGGCAAACTTCTCTCTGCCAGTGGAGTTAGCAGAGCTTTGCAACTCCGCGTTCTACTTGGAGCATGTAGTTTAGCAAAAAAAAACTCTGTCGACCACCGGTGCAGTGGAGTTTACAGGTGCACTGCACTCGCCCTTAATTGAAGACGAGGCTCAGGAGATTTTTGGTAAATTGGCCTGGGCATGTTTGTCCACCGAGTGGCAGGATAGACTGTCTAACATGAGTCAAATGTATAGGCAGAACTATAATGGCTCGAACTAAACATACTGCAGTCAGCAACGTGCACAACACACCTCCACATGCTCGCAAATTCTTGGAAGATTAAAGTCAACTAAGGTTGAACGCTTTCATAATCCATGTTTTAATAGCCCTTCAACTACTTTTTAAAGGAGCCTAGAAAATTGCAATGCTTCCTTTTATGAAACATCATGCCTCGAAGCGTAAGCATTCCCATGTAGCTGTTGATGATAATCTTTACTCCATGTACGTGTTAATGCTGAAATCTTCAATAGAAAGCTCTCTATTTGTAACATAGAAATGCTGCCAGCCTGCACTTATTCTATTGGCACTTGAAGGCGGCATGTCCCAAAAAACATTATGACTCAACATGTGATGCTTACTCTAGCTATCTTAACTTTTAATCATTACTGGCAAGCACGCTCTACCCCCGCTTCACCTGTAGTCACACCCCCCCACCCCAATGTTCATCCTTTCCACTGCTTGTTGTCACCCCGGCTCCCACAGTCACAAGTGCCAGTTTTTTTAGCCAGCACTTGGCATATCGGAAAACTTGACACCAACAATTTAAACAACAAAAACGACAAGTTCCAGAATGCAACATCCTGTCTGCTGACCAGTCCGGGATGCCTAATGGTGCTGGATGCAAGTAGCACCTTCGGTAATGCTCCTTGAGGGGCAGATCAGGTGCAAGGCACGGAGGTGGGGATAGGTAGACAGGAGGTGGGACAGGTGGGTAGGGGTAGTTTGGGGCAGATGGGTAGGGGTGGAGGGGATCTTCAACTTCTTGTCCTGGTCTGGGTTTGGAGGTCAGGGATCTCTGCCGGAGTGGGGCAGGGAGGAGGAAGACAGATTCATGCAAGCTAAAGGGGAATGCGGGTAGAGCATGCAGTCCTTTGTGCTATCTCCAGTGCATGTAGTGCCCTCTCTCAGACTCCCACGATCTCCATACATAGTCCACTCCATACCGTGACCATACATAGTCCACTCCATACCATCTCCATACATAGTCCACTCCATACATGTGAATGAAGCTGGATGTGGCAGCGCTGTGGAAGGTACACTGCACACACAAAGGGGCGCTGGCACATACCATGCACGGAGGGCTGCGTACTCCACCAAAGAGCGGCACAGATCAGTAAGATGACACACGCTGTTCCCTATTCATATCGAAAATATTACGAATCAACAAGCACACAAAACGGCTCTCTCACCAGTGGTGAGATGTAGCTAGCTAGGACAAGCTAGCTGCTGAGAGATGGCCAGATGTCAAAACGTGGGTGCCTGTGTGTAGGAGGTGGTGTGCTGAGCTGCTCCTCCTTTCATTCAGTGGGATTCCATTTCTCATGCATTGCTCATCAGTGTTGTGCGGTAAATGATAGCTGCGACTGCTGGAGCCTGGTCTCTCCCCGCTCCCTAGTCCTGACTTCCGACACTGAGTCTGTTTCTGTTCACTGGCAACATGGGCCTGCTGGAACACGCCAGCAAGGAGTGATCCATCCTCTGCATCATTTTCATGATCGAAGCCACCAAGCTGCCTGCAACCAGCATCAGCATTAGGCGAGAAAGGGCCCGGGAATGAAGGGATAGGGAAGAGCTGATGGCGTCTCTGTTGCTGTTTTCTTCCAGTTGGTAAGATCACTATGATGACCTTAAAGTCCTTTTTTTGCATGTCATGCTTGCAGTCTTGCACTTACTGTATAAACTCTGCAGTAGATTATATTGTGTTCTGTTAGGTCTAGACCCAAGAGTGGAATACAGTAATACATCACCAGCGGAACTCTGTGAATTTCCCAGAGTTTTTCGGCAACTCTGCGGAATTCCACGGACTAAAACTCCGCGAGCACCGCCCAGCCCTATTCCTAACTATAACTACCTACTGGCAGCCACCAGTAGGTAATATATATATTTAAATCAGTCACCAAAATAAATGTTATCCCTTTAAAAGTACAAATCCTTGCCAAAGCTAAAATACAGTAATAAAAAATGTAACTGCATCATTGCTGGCAATGGACTTTTCACAGTGTAGCGGTACTGAACATTTAGTAAGACTGGCTTCTTCATATTGATAAGCTCACTGCTGCATTAAACCTGCAATTTGAAAAGTTAAGAACACTCACTGGCTTTTGCAGATATAATTATAGCACAAGTTATTATTTTAATGGCAATGTTCCAATGTAAATTAGTAAGTAAAGTGAATAGAAGATGTATGCCCTCTATATCAAAATTGCACAACTGAAGCTCAATTAAAGGACTCTATTATCCACATTGCTGCTGGAATAATATATTTTAATAACAATTTCTTAACAACTCTGGGTATTGCTTGTAGAAATGAAAGTAAAGCACAGCAAATAATCACATATACTCCAGCTGCATTTGTCCTGGCCCAAGACGGACAAGACACAACAGTTTGCCACACACTTCTTTTATGTTCAACTAACTTTCATTGTGTATGAATGATTTAGAACAATACATGGGTCTACATGTTTACTCGAAGGTTTAAATGACTTTGTATGTAGGTGTGTGCATATAATATAATATAATATAATATAAGGACCCCCTGCCATACATTATAAGGATATTGCAAGTCACAGACGAGTTTCATAATCATATAGAGGAATAAGGCTGATGGGCGAGTTCATTTATAAGTTTATGGAATTCCGAGGTGACTTGCAATAGCTTATCATGTACCGCAGAGGGTACCTTATCCCATATAATACATAGTCGCACCATCATCTTTGCTACAGACCAATTAAAACCTTGGTGTGTAGCTCTTTCATATGAAAGAGAGAGCATGTTTGCAAATATGAGCAATAAAAATAGAACCTGTAGGGCAAAATGAAACACATCAAAAATCTGATAGATATTTGTTGCAAACAAATATTAAAAACAGCTCAATACAATAAGTCAGTTGAAGAAAAAAGCTGCAGTAGCTCGGATTGTGCTGAAACATGCAGAAAGATTTGAACTTCTCTTTAACTATATAAGGAATGCAAAAAATAGTTAAGAGCCTCATTAAGATGGCAGTCAGACGAGCCTCCGGCTGCCATCGCAGTGGGATGGAGTCCGGCCAGCAAATAGTTAGCGGTTCCAACCGACATATTATGCTGAGACCGCCATGTAGGTGGTTGGAAACATGCCTTTTAATATTGCAGTTTGTGCTTTGGCCTGAAAAAGGGCCACATCACAAGCTGCAAAAGGCATGTTTGCCTGGCACACGGTGCATGGGTGTTTGGGGGGGCACCACATGGGCCACATAGCAGTGGCCAACGTGGGATGGGTGCCCTGCTAGGAGCCCACAAAGTCCCTTTCCAATAGCCTTTCCATGGTGGTGGGACCACCATGAAAAGGCTGTGGGAAATGGGCATCGTAATCCCTATGGTGGTGCCTGCACAGGCACCTCCTTCAATGTAGGGATTACTGTCCGACCGCCGTCCTGACTGGCTCCTTGAGTCTGTCGGAGGCGGCGCTCTTTCCCCCCACCCTCTGCTCTCTGATCACCAGTATCTTAATGCGGTTGTCAGACTGTTGCCCTAGATGTCGGGTGGACCACCATTGACGGCCTGTTAGTGGCGGTCTGCCCGACATCATAATGAGGGCCTATGTTCTTTCTGCTAGTCACTGTAAGCTAAAAAGTAGAGCAGAAGAAAGAAATGCAACATTTTATTATTCTTGCTTTAAATTGCTGCTCCGTGACCTGACCTACCTTTCACCTGGTTGTTGGCTCTGGAACTAGGGAATGTGACATCAGAACTTCACTGCAATAAGTTATTACAGTTGAGTTCTGACATCTTTTCTTTATAATCGGTGACTGGGTGCGTCACAAGTTGCTATAAGGGATAAAGTACCCTCTGCGTACACTATAAGACTATTGCAAGTCACCAAACCATATAGAGGAACGAAGCCGAAGGCCAAATTCCTTTAAATGGATATAGAAGTCCTAGGTGACTTGAAATATCCTTACCATGTACGCCATGGGGCACTTCATCCCATATAATACATGATAACACCAACACTTTTTCCAAAATTCACTTAAAACCTTGGTTCTTTCTGCTTGTCAAAAGCAACATTCAGTTGTTATGGCTAAACAACTGCTTCAATTCTCCTCCGTAACCTGACCTGTCTTTCACCTTGCCTGCTGGCTCTGGTAGCAGGCATTGTGATGTCAGAACTCGCCTGTAATAACTTATATTAGTCAAGTTCTGAGGTCTTTTCTTTATAATCGGTGACTGGGTGCCATAAGACTCTGATTATAAAAAAAACTAGAGGCAGGCAAATATACAAGGATTACAGAATTCCATGTATTATAAAGAAGTTAGAGGCAGGCGTTCATACAGGAATTGTAGAATCACATGTAATATAATATAATATAATATAATATATTATAATATAATATAATATAATATAATATACACACAGGCATATATGTGAGCGTGCACTCCCACTTTTTACACTTGCCCCACCAGTTTTATCTGTGGCCCATTGAGTAACACCTAAAGCTCACTTAATTTCTAGAAGCCAGTCTGCTCCTATGACAGCTTACTGAGGCAAGGCAAATGATTGTTATGAATGTGAGTATAAAAGTGATGTGCTGTCCAAAGTGAGTACATTGCACCTTTATTTTTTGTTTTGCCCTGTAAGTGCATCTCAGTGATGGCAATGGTTAAGACCCACTTTCCTAAAATATAATGTTAGGAAGGTGAAAGAAGCCTAAACATTTTTACATTGTGGTCAAAGATGTCAGACCTTACTACATTAAAGTGAGCCCTGGAAGTAGCAGATGAAGACAGGTCTCTGCTAATATTTGGGATAAATAGTGTAATAAACAGTTGAATAGCTGGAGAAGCAGTATTTTACTATCTTGGGCAGTGGTAATATGATTGTCTGGCACAGGAACCTAAAAGAAATGTGCTGCTTTTGATTGGAAATGTAGCAACATTCATGATTTGTCTAAAATAAACCAAAAAACGGAACATAATATGTAACCTAAAACAAAGTAAAATAAATACACAACTAAAGGATTGCAGAGCAAAGGAAAACAGAACAGAATGCAAGACTACAACCACTGTTAAATGTAACAGCAACAGAATGCAGAACAAAAACCCAGCAGCACAATATCAAAGTTGTATGGACAAAATATCAATTAAAAAATACCATGAGACAAAAGTATTGGAAAATAAATATTGTGAAACACAGATATTGTGATACACAAATATCATTGACAAGAATATCATTTTTGAGGTAATATGATTTTAAATAATATAGATATTTTTAATATCATTTTCAATAACATATTGGTAAGAAACATTGTTTTTAAATTATTTGAATGTGTTTTATTTGATATGTTAATATTATGTATAATTATTGTTTACATAAATGTTATTTAATTTTTTATTACAGATTATAATTTTAATTGATTTAGAATTCTTTATTTAATTTTTGTGTTGCTGGGTTTATAGGGGGATAGGGTGGACAGTTAATTAGATAATAATAACTATGAATTATTTAATTAATTGTATTTATGATTGATATTTATTATGTAAATTATGTAATATAGATTTATTATCATTATATGTTATATGTCGGTGGTTAGGTTTGTAGGGGTTTTGGTGGGAAGTTAATTAAGAAAGAATTAACAATTAATTATTAATAATTCATTTAATTGATTTCAATTATGTAATTTATTGAATACTTACTTATTTCCCAAATATTTTAGTTGCGGACTGCTAGGTTTGTAGGTGTCTAGGGCTGGAAGTTAATTAAATAATAATTATTAATACTTGTTAATTAATTATTTAATGAATTGTTAATTCTGTAAAATATGGAAATCTCATTTATTTTACTGATATTTTAGCTGTAGGATTCTAGGTCTGTAGGGGTGTAGAGTGGGAAGTTACAAAATTAAAAATTAATGAATTATTATTTGCAAATGTATTATTTAATTTAATTCTAAACATTCAAATTAATGGAATAAGCATTTATGGGATTCCAATAAAGTAATAATTACTTAACAATTAATTATTAATTGTTAATTATTTCATTGATTTTAAATATGTAAATTATGGAATACTTATTTTTAAGTTAGACTTTAGGTGTGGGTTGCTAGGTTTGTAGGGATATAGGGTGGGAAGTTAATTAATCAATAACTGAATAATAATGATTTATCATTTGAATAATGATTATATAAATTGATTAATGTTTTTTATTGCATACACACACATATATGTTCTAATTAAAAACTTTTATATTAAGAATATAAGATTTTTTTTACATTCAAAGTTTGGATGAGATTGTTTTTGGTCAGGGACGTGAGCCAGAGAATGTGAACGATATGTCAGTGATGATGCTTGAGAACCATTTTGGCTCAAAGATTAATGCTGTGCTTGAAAGGCGTACATTTTTCACAAGTATGCAGGGAAAACAAGAAAAAATTGGCAGTTTCAAAGCATCCTTAAGGACCTTAGCACAGGCTTGTGATTCTGGACAACTTACTGACTCCTCAGTAAGAGATCAAATTAACAGGTGTACCAATAATATCAATGTCCAGGAAAAACGTCTCACAAACAAAACCTGATTTGAAAGAGGTCATGACTGTAGTAGAGGGCATGGAGAATACCAGTACGTGGGCATGTGAGATGAGAGAACAAAAAGGTAAAGTTACTCGTGAGGTGGATAGAACAGTCCATGAAGTTAGAACGTAAAGTAAGAGTACGGATAGAGAGGTTGACAGTAATTCAGATGCTAAGAGTAGAAATGTTGATAAGAATTTGGAACCTAAGAAATCTTCTTACAGTGAAAATGTAAATCCTGGCAAGGGTTTTTGTATGAAATGTTTTAGTTGTGACAGTGAAGGACACCTTCCCAATAGTGCCAGATGTTTTTCAAGGTATACTACTTGTAAAAAATGTGGCAAGAAAGGACATTATGCTCATTATGCTCATGTGTGTTGTGGGGCTAAAACAAAAGGAGTGAATTGTTTAGAGTCTGAAAAGAAATTTGTTTTGAGTGTGAGGGATGATGGATTTGTTGATAGGGACTCCTTGGAAATGCCAGAGTATGAAATTGTTTTAGGTGGGAAAAAATATCTGTGGTCGCTGACTCAGAGTCTCCTTATACCATGGTGGGTGAAACAAATTGGGAAGCAGTGTTCAGTATGGATAAGACTGAGTTATTTCCACCAGATATCAATCCAGTGTGGTATGGGGGAATGAAGATAAATGTCCTTGGATACTTTATAATGAAGATTCAGTTTTCTGACCGCAATACTGTGGGGAAAGTGTATGTGGCCAAGAGGAGTGACAACCTATTAGGTTGGAAACATCAGAGGAACATGGGGATAAGTCTAAATCCTAATACTCGCAAAAAAGTGTTTTTGTTTTCTGCATATGGGTTGCCTGATACAATAAGCTCTAAACTCCCTAAAGTATTTGGTAGAGAGTTGGGACTACTTGGAAATTTTGAGCATAAATTTGTTTTGAAGAATGGTGCATTGCCGTTTGAGTCAAGATGAGGAAGGTTCCTCATTTGATGTTGGACCCTCTTGAATGAGAACTGAATATATATTTGGAGCGGGAGTGATTGAGGAAATAGAGTGATCAGAGTGGCTTGCTATCATGGTTTTGGCTCCAAAGGACGGCTGAAAAGAAAATAGAATGAGTGTCAATCTATGTGGGTTGAATAAACACATTTGGGTCAATAGATAGCCAATACCAAACATTTCTGAGACATTGGCCTTGGTAAAAAACATTAAACTATTCAGTGTTATGTATCTGTCCTCTGCATACCATTAGGTCTTACTCCATACTGAATCTAGACATTTAACGTTGTTTGTAACTCTTCTAGGAATTACTCCACTCTGAATCTAGACATTTAACGTTGTTTGTAACTCTTCTAGGGGCTTATAGATTCATTTGCATGCCAGTTGCGGTGTGTTTTCAGAGGGTCATGAAGAAGGTTTTAGAAGGTCTACTAAAGGTGTTATTTTTTCAAGATGATATCTTAGTCTATGGAAAAGATCAATTGGAACATGATGAGATACTAAGGAATGCGTCGGGTGGTTGCAAGAGGCAGGGCTGGTCATAAAAAAGGAAAAATGTAAGTTTTGAGTGACATTATTTAGGGCACACTATTTCTCGTGAAGGACTAAGCCCAAAGTTGGATTAAGCTAACACTATATGTGAGGCACCTACACCAGAGAATAAAGATCAGGTGCACTCCTTGCTTGCTAGTATGTCTCAACCATTGAGATCATTGTTAAAGAAGGGTTCCCAGTTTGATTGGACTGAGGAATGTAGTGTAGCATTTATGAATATTAAGGGCAACATTGAAAATTTACCAACAGTTGGACATTTTGATGCCTGCAAATGAAGAGTCTTCTCTTCTGATGCTAGCATCAGAAGCTTAGGTGCGGTCTTATCTCAGTTAGTTGATGGTGAATTGAAAGTGGTGGCATTTGATTCTCACTCGTTGAAAGATGCTGCAGAACGGTATTTTGTTATAGAGCATGAAACATTGGCTGTATATTGGGCAATTCTCCACTTCAAATTTTTTCTGTGGGGTCTGCCATTTGCTGTTAAATCAGATCATCGCCCACTTTCCCAAATTTCTACTAGTAGAGAAATGGTACATTTGTCTCCAGTGATCAGAGGATGGATGGAGAGATTATAAGACCACAATTTTAGTGTAGAGTATGTACCAGGACCTAAGAATAGCACTGCGGACTGCTTATCAAAATTGTCTAATAATCAAAATGGAGAAAAGTGTGACAACACATTAGTTGGATGGGTGTGTTAGAGTGTGGTTGATGACAATGAATGGACCGATGCCAATTCAAAAGATATGAATTTCTTGGTTTTAAGAGATTTCATTGTAAAGGGCTGGCCACAGAGCAAGGATGTTCCTGTTACCCTAAAAGGATTCTTGACTGTAAAGGGTGAACTCTGCATTGAGGAAGAAAACATTTTCAGAGGTAATTGTTTCGGACCCCCTAATGATCTGATGGAGAAATTGATGAACCTGGCTCATGAAGAGCATTTGGGGAGAAACATGAATAAAACTAGGTTATGGGAATGGTATTGGTGGCCTGGGATGGATCATCAAGTTGAGGGTGTTTTAAAGGATTGCTGGAAATGTGCTAATAATGATAAAAGCAAGGAGACACAAACTGCTTCTTTATCCCTGATTGAAATTTCTAGACCAAGTTGGGTTGAGTGGTATGTTGTATTACTGGTTGATTACACCTTCAAATGGGTGGTCACCAAATGTATGGCTTCAGTGACTAGGACTGTGTTGTGACTTGTCTTAATTACTGTGCATCCTCCATAATTCTATGTTCCCTGCTGCTCAGCTAGCATGTGAGGTAATTTGAATGTTAATGAGTGTTTGTGCTCGGAGAGAGTCAGTTGATGGGAGGGGATTGAGCAGCAAGAATGCTGTTCTTGGTGGACTGTTCCCATGAGGCACAGGGTCAGACTGATTTGCATATGGCCATGTCTGAACTGGGGTGGTGGAGTGAGCTAAAGAATGATGATGGATTAAACCCAGATCAGTTGACTGGGGGTGAGTGTTTGATTAGCTCAAGCGCTCCGTCCATCATCCCCTTTGGTATTGCTTGGTGGGGAGTTACCTTGAACCTGTAACCTGTAACTAAGCTGAATACATCGTACAACTTACAAAGGACCTTTCATTATTTACAACAGACTGTAGCTGAATTTCTTACGGAGGAATTTTCTCAGGGAGGTGTTCTCAAGTATCTTAACACAGACAATGGGGTACAATTTGTTTCTCAAGAGATGTGTGAATTTTTCAAGGAACTATTGAGTATGCATTTTAAAACAGCTCTTTTTTCACCTCAAGTCCCTGGTTTAGCAGAAAGTATGAATAAAAGAGTGAAGAGTTGTGTTCAGAGAGCGCTTTTTACAAAAAAACTCTCCAAAGAATGTGTTGAGAGAGACGTGGTGGGGTCACGTAACATGTCTAATAGTCACCGTTTGCCTCTTTGATGGGTAGAAGGTCTCATAGTAAACTCAATCCAGCATGGTTGAATTTGAATGCAGTAAGGAATGATGTGCACAATTCGGACGATGATCTGAAATTTCGCAGATCATCACACCAAGAAACATATACAGCCAGATTTAACCTAAAGAATTGAGTGCGTGAAAAGGTGTAAAAAGTAGGGGACAAATTGTTGATCAACAGGCCTGGAATGCTGAGGAAAGAGCTTTCCAAGTTGAGGGATCCTTTTATTATTGTTGATGTGATGAAAAGTGTGGTGGTATTAGACTCAGGAGTTGTATGGAATATGTCTCGGTTGGTAAAAGTGGAAGAGAATTCTGACTCACATGGCAATGTTTCAGTAGAGAATGACCATGTTAGTAACAGGGACAAAGGTTATGAGCACTCCACCAAAAGACCAAGGGCCTCATTTATGAGGTTTTGCCATAGGGCAGCGCTCCAGGCCTTCCAGCTGCGCTGCCCTATGGCAAAAGAAAAGGGCAGGAATGCACTGTATCTATCAGATATGGTGTATACCTGTCCTTTTCCTCTGTGCCGGCAGTCAATGGGCTGTTGTCCACCAACGCAGTCACCTTTGCACCATGATGAAAAGGTGTCTGCATTGCAAGGATGATTATTTTTGTGCAGGAAGGTAAACCTTCCTCCACAAAAACAATCACAAGAGGCTTTTTCCTCTTTCTATGTGTGCTGCAGAATGCAGCACACATAGAAAATGGATAAACGAGGAGAAATAAATATATTTCTCCTTGTTGTGCCTCCCTTATGCCTCCCCTGGGGAGGTGTACGTTTTTGGCGCTGCCTCAGAGTTGCGATTTCTCATAAATCTGGGGCAGTGTCACAAAGCCATGTATGTTGCTGGGAATGTCCTCAGCAACACCGATTGCACGCCCCTTTAATGCAGAAATCTGCGTTAAAGGGAACAATATTTATGCGGTAGCATTAAGCCAGAAAAAGTGGATTAGTGCTGCCTCGTATATATGGAGCAGGCTCCTGCGCCATGGAACATCACAAAAAGTGACACTCTGGTGGAGCAAGGGGCCTCATAAATGAGGCCCCAAGGGTCAAACCTGGTCAGTACAAGGATTATGTGGCTGGCTATATCTTGGCCCTCAGTAAAATTATAGTTAGAACAAGGATTATGTGAGTAGCTAGGTCTTGGTTCTTAGTGATATTATAGCACTGAAGTTGTTTTTTTATTGTTTTTCTTTTCCTTCCTCTGCACTCTATTCCTAATTTGATCAATTCATTGTGCGAACTGCTTTTCATTGCACATTTTATATGGAGGAAGATGTACTGTAGCTTAGGTTGCAAAGCTGTTAAAATATTACCTATCTAATCTATGGCAGAATAAAGCTCTGTACACTGGCTATGTTCTAAAGTTTGAATTAAGGTCAGTGAGTTGCTGACCTGGAGCTGCCAATGTGGGTTGGTGCTCTGTTGCTGTACTCACTTGAAGCGAGGCAGTTGTCAAATGGCTGGGGCAGCAGAGGCATCGTCTCCATTAGGCCTTTGATGGGCAGGCTACCTTCAAAGTTTCCCACAGACTAAATGAGTGGTTCTTGCAGAATGTGCTCCACAGCTGGAGCATTTTCTTTGGAAAAAAAACTCATACTGACCATCAAGCAATGCTTTTATGGAATGCCAGCTCAAATTCACATTTGTTCAATTTTCCAAACATAAACTCCCATAGAGGGGGTTTGTTTAAAAAAAAAAAATGAATAATCCTCTTTGTGGGAGACATTGATAAATGTTTTTCCTGCTGTATCCAGAGACAGCCAACAAACCAGTGCAGGTGAGGGAGTTTCAGATTGCAGAGCTAGCTGTGGCTTTGCAATCAGAATCACAACACTTTCCCCACTTCTGAATGGAGCAGGGCACTCAGAGCGGGGTATCCACAAATTTTCGTTGGATGTCCTGTTGCCATCCAGTTCTAAACAAGGTACTTAGAGATTATGTATTGGAAAAAAGGAGTGATCATTTAATGTGCTAGGTGATGAACAATTTTACATTTTCCATAAAAAGTACCGTTCGGTGGTTAATGAAGATATGCAGTTGTAGGCACAGGGATTTGAACAGTTGTCGCCTAATATCCTTGGGGACTGGTGAATCCTGCTTTTAACTTGATGAGTTGGTGCCATGCTTGATGCTACATCACATAATAAGAGCATCAATTACATGGACATTCGCAAGCACCATTCCACAGTTGCATCCAATATACAGCAAAATCATCTCTACATCTCAATCAAAAATGGACTTTGGCAGGGATGATTTTTCAGTAACTACTCTTTTCTCAGAGGCTTGGGTAGTTTGGCACTGTAGTTGCTGCACAGTCTATCCCTCCGTGATTAATGCCAAATTGGGTGATTTGCCAGTACTTTAATGTGAATTGGCTCCCTCGTTTTGGAGGAGGGACAGGGACCTACAAATGCCAGCAGCAGTCTGACCTCCACACAGCTGTTGCAATGCAATTCCACCTCTAAAATGTCTGTTTAGGGAAATAGTACAGATTTTATGTCTATCCTAAATCAGGGCTTGATATAAATATAAACTCTCATGCCTGCATTGTCAGCATCTTTAATAGCAATCATCACATTGACAAGTGCGTCAGAAGGGTACATTTTTATTTCAAAACAGACTGACCTCATAGAGCTTCACTTACATAAAATTAGATTCGTGATAGCAAATATTTGTAACCTGTTTCTGCATCACAAATTGCTCTTTTCATGGCTGCATTTACCTGTGGCGTGGCCTGGGTGCCAGGAGCCCTAATGCTAGCAAGACACATGGGCCCCTAGTGGGGTGCAGTGGACTTATTGCAACCCTTTTACATCTATGCCAATGCACCTTCTGTACTAATGATATCTGCACCCCTGCTCACAAGTTCCAAGACTTCCCCATTTTACCTGTCTTTCTTTTTCTCCTCCTTATCTCCATTTCTCTATCAGCTCCTTCCTTCCTTTCACACCGTCTTATCTCTCCCATTTCTCTCTCTCTTTTTCATATCTTCTGTCTCTCACTCTTCCTTATTTCCTTCCTCCCTTCTCTTCTGACATCCTTATTTTATTTCTTCTTCTCTTACCTTGCTTCTTTTTCTCTTCTTTCTCTCTGATCCTTAACCCCTGCCCCTTTCTATCAAATTTTCCTCTCCTTCTCTCCCTTCTTTCCCTCTCATTTTCTATCATCCCTTTCCTCTCCTTCATTTCTTCCTTATCTTCTACTTCATCCTTGCCCCTCTTCCTCCCACCCTCACCAAAGAGTAAATACTTAGCCAGAGCTCTAGCAAGCTCTGTCTTTGAAAACTTCTGAAAGGGCAGCCTTAAACTGAATACAGTTGGTGAAGGGCAGCCGCAACCCCCTCCCACCTCTCACACCTGGTGACACTGCACCAGCTGCACCACTGGTAGCTACCCCCTGAAAATAACCCCTCACTATTTCCGAGAAATACAACAATGCTCACCTATGTTTATAGTTCACATGCAGAATGTATGAATTGTTTTCGAATGAATCCTATCAACTTTACAACTTCAGAAACCTCATTAACTCTGATCTTGCTGAACGATTGAGACAATAAGAGTCCTTCTGAACTAGTTTTCATAAATCCAGCAATGTTTGCATGGAAACACTTTAAGACTCTTCATCGCGATTGTATGACAAAACCTCGGGAACACAAATATTGTGAGACAAGAATATTATGTCAAAAATGTTGTCAACAAAAATATCGAGCTTACCTACTTTGTATGTAAACTACCAAAATATTGTGCCAAAAATATTGTAGAAAAGAATATCCTATAAAAATTAAGTATATTAAAATATACATATAAATGACATTATATGTAATTTATTTAAAACATTTAACTACAAAATAATGCAATTAAAGAATTAAAGGTAAATAGTTTTAAAAATCTACATCAAAGGTTACAGGGACATAATCATTCAGCTCAGATTTCACTCGTTCAAAACCATAGAAATTCAGCAGTTATAGTTACCTGAGCTAACTATAACGTAAGCCCCCGCAATGCACTGCTCCTGACCTCACTTATTACATCACTAATGACATGGTCAGTGACACCAGTATAAACACTCTGACCCCCCCCAGGGCCCAAAAAGCATTTTAAAAAAAACATTTCAGTGAGAGTTGCACTGGATCCATGACTCCTGTGCTTCATTAATAATTTGCCACAGGGTGGGCCAGGTCCCGGAGTCAGTTTACAGTAATAGGTGGGGGGCACACAGCCCACCTTCCTAGGGCTTCCAAATTCCCTGGGGACCATCACCTCCTCGGGGCTTGCTGTTTTTCAAAAAGTGCTGGAGGCCCATGCAGCCTCCCCCACTGCCCCGGGGACCACTACCTCCCTGGCGCACAAACAAAATAATTAAGGGTGTCCGTTACGGCCCCCCAGGGACCATCACCTCGCCAGGGCCGGCTCCAGCAATGTCCTTCAGTGCTCCCACCAAGCCATAGCAAACTGCAATGTCCCATGGGCCCAGCCTCAATTGCTTCATCCACTTCTCCACATACAGCCAACGGGCATCCCAGTTAAATATCATCCAAATGAAAGGCAACGCACCCGGACGCCCAGCATGTCGGTGGAGTGCAAGTGTTGTTTGGAAATATTTGGGGATTGACGCTACCCGGCAATCCCCAATCTGACAGGCTAGTTGTCCCAGTGTGTTGCCTTTTGTTTGGATGATATTTAAACTGAATATATGATGTTACAACGCAAACAATTACAACGCATGATTTTACAACACAGTTTTTGCATCGCAGCTACCATTACATCGCATGATTTTACAATGCATGCCATTACAACGCATTTTTAAAAACTGCCATTACAACGCATTCCATTACAACGCATACCATTACAATACATACCATTACAACGCATAATACTTTTAGGGCAACAGTAGGGTAAGTGTTGGATAGTGTAGGGGTAAAAATTACTATTCCCACTCCAGTGAGTGCAACAGTAGGGTAAGTGTTGGATAGTGTGGGGGTAAAAATTTCTATTCCCACTCCAGTGAGTGCAACAGTAGGGAAAGTGTTGGATAGTGTAGGGGTAAAAATTACAATTCCCATCTACCCCAAAACCCATACCCACCCTAAAACTAAACAATCTCCATTACTTACCTTATAATGCGTTGTAATGGCTTGCATTGTAATGGTATGCGTTGTAATGGCATGCGTAGTAGTGACATGCGTTGTAATGGCATACGTTGTAATGGCATGCGATGTAAAGGCAGTTGCCTTGTAACAATTGCTTTGTAAAAGCAGTGCGATGTAATGACTGCGTTGTAATGGATGTTTCCCATTTAAACGAGATGCCTGCTGGCTGTATGTGGAAAAGTGGACGAAGCAGCTGAGGCTAGGCCACTGTGTGAAAGCCGGCCCGCCCGATGGACATTGGCTAAACTTTGTAGGGTTAAGAACCCGTGCATGCCGGTCCGATGGAAATTTAATGAAGGCAAAGGAGAGTGAATCGCATACCATCGGGGTTTGACTACAAAAGTGGCTCAACCTTGGATATGACATAATGACAGAAGACTCAGCCACATATTAAATGTCATCCTTTAAAGGCAAAATGAGGGCATGTAATTATGCACAAAAATCAAAGTGAATACGTATTCAAACTAGTGATGTGAAGGGACATGAACAGTTTTAAAACCCTGAAAATGAAGGAACTACAGTCAGTGTGCCCAAATTAGAGATGGAAGACATTGACTTGTATCTGATTAACCAGCGCATCGAACTGGGTAAAGCATTCACTGACTTCAGTTAGAGTCTAAAGTTTTTGATTTTTAAAGTCAACTTTTTTACCATTTCAAGTTTTCCTTCTATACTGTAGAAACATTGCACTTTGTCTCTCATCACTGTTTACCTATTCTATTTAAAAAGACCAATGTGTGACCGCTACGTAATTGCATATGATTAAGGATCTTCAGAGTCGAAACATGTTATGCTACCTATATTGTCAAAATAATAGATCTATCACTGAGGACAGATGGTGGGCTTGTTTGCATATTCCTAGAGGTGAAGTGCAAGTTTCGTTTGGCGGTTGCCAGGAGGTAGTTGTAGTTAGAACCAATGTTTCCATAGGAAAAGCGTTTTTTGTTTTGCCTATAATTTTAGTGCTGATTGACGAATCTTCACACATTTTTCACAAAACGTCCCCTTGTTGGTTCAGCTGTTGTATTGAAAGTTTCAGGGTGATCCGTCAAGCAGGGGCCAAGAAAAATAGGAGTCCAAAACCCATTTTCCCAATGTTATGTCTATGGGGATTTTTCATTTTTTAACACAACTACAGTCTTAACCGCTGAATGGAATTACACCAAATTTGGCAGAAAGCTAGATGTTGTTCCAGAAAGGGTGCTTTTTGTGATTTGATGTAAATCCATTCAGTAGTTTCAGAGATATTTAAGTTTAAAAAATATAGATATCTGAGAGCCCAACAGCGTACTGAAACCCTACTGAAATGTTTTTGGCTGTCAACTCTTTAGCCAGGAAGTGTTGGCAGCCATCTTGGGACTCGGTTGAACTGAGTCCCAAAAAAAGCATTTAAAAAAAGAAAAGGGGGCAGGGTTGAAACACCCTGACACCCTAGGCCTCTTGGGGCCAAAAAAAGCATTTTTTTAAAAAAACATTTTGGTGGGATGCCTGGATTTAGCCTAAAATAAATAAAAAAATGAGGCAGGGGCTCCTGCACCTCATAATTCATTGGCACCCGGGCGGGCCAGGTCCCGGCGGCATTGTTTTAATAAGGGGGGCACACCACCTCCCCGGGGCTTTTTTGACAAATAATACGGGGAAGGCACGTATGGCCTCTCCCATTGCCCTGGGGACCACCAGCTCCCCGGGGCTTCATTGTAAAATAATGTGGGGGCCCCCACGAATCCCCCCCGCAGCCCTGGGGGCCACCACCCTCCCAGGGATTCATGTTAAAATAATGCAGGGGGCCCACATGGATCCTCCACTGCACCGGGGGCCACCGCCTCCCTGGGGCTTCATGGTAAAATAACACAGGGGGCCAGTATGGACCATCCACAACCCCAGGGGCTGCCACCTCCCTGGGGCTTTAAAGCAAAAAAATGTGGGGGCTGCGTGGCCCTCAGCAGCCCTGGGGACCACCACTGTCTACCGGGGCAAATGCAAACAAAGGAGGGGGTGTGGGGACCGCCACCCCCCAGGGCCGGCTACTGCAATTTCCCGGGGTGCCCACCCCAGGACATTGCAGTTTGCTATGGCACTGCTCCTGCCAAGTCATAGCAAACACTGCTCTTCTTCGTGCGAGCGAGAGCAGAAAAAATGCTCTTGCTTGCACGAAGTGGAGCAGAATTGCTTTTGGACAGAGGGAGCTGCATGTTACCAGCTCCCTCTGTCCAAAAGCAATGCCGGCTCCTGCAGGACGCGGAGAGCCGGCAAGGACCACGGGGGCTTCAGGCTCCCCCCACGGTCCCCAACGAAAATGGCTGGGTGCCCTGGATGGGATCAGGGCACCCAGTAGAGAGCACAGACCATGGGAGATGGGTTCCCTGGGGCTAAAATCAGCCCGGGAAAGGGGCCGCTCGGACCCCCTCCCTCTAAATTATAAAAAAAGAAAAGGCCGGGCCCTGATGGAAAGGGTCCCCAGGCCAGAAATTGACCTGGGGGGCCTGCGTGGCCCCCCTAACCATTGAAAAAAGGTCTGGCCCTGGGGATGGGGAATGGCATCCCCAGGGCGGATTATGACCAAGGGAAGGAAGCCATGCAGCCCCTCCCTTAAAAAAGAAAAAAAACTTCAGCAAGTCGCCGTAGGCCACGCCCCCTTTACCACCACTCTGCAAACGTGCCTCCTGGTGCACTGCCAGTTGGGAGATTAAGTTCCTTTGGATGCTGAGGGTCCTTGGGATGCAGGAACCCCTTCTGTTACCTCCAGTAAGTCTCAGACAGTGGGATTGTTGAGAGGACTTGGAGGCCATGCCCCCTTTCTCCACCACTCTGCAAAAGCACCTCCTGGCATGCTGCTAGTTGGGGAATTAATTCCACTTTACTCCTGAGGGCCTCAGGACTAAAGTGGACTTCTTCCCTCAACCAGTAATGCGCCAGGAGGTGCGTTTGCAGAGCGGTGGAGAAAGGGGGTGTGGCCACTGAAAACCTCTCAACTAAACCACTGTGTGGGACTTACTAGATGTAACAGGAGGGGTAGTTTGCACCTAAGGACCCTCAAGAGCCAAGGGGACTTTATCCCCCAACTAGTAGTGCACCAGGAGATGCGTTTGCAGAGTGGAGGAGAAAGGGGGTGTGGCCTCTGACAACTTCTCAGCAATTCTGCTGTGTGGGACTTACTCTAGGTAACAGAAAGGGTAGTTGTCCCCCAAGGACATCCTTGGGGGGGGCAATAACCCTCCTGTTACCTCCAGTAGGTCCTACACATAGGAATTGCTAAAAGGTCACTAACTATAACCGCAGAATTTTACTGGTTTTGTACGAGTGAAACCTGAGCCTAACTTTACCTCCCCTGTAACCTTTTTTTTTCAGTGAATATATATATATATATATATATATATATATATATATATATATATATATATATATATATAACCTACTGGCGGTCGCCAATAGGTTGTTATAGTTAGAACCTATGGCCTGATTACAACTACGGTGTTCATGGTGGTGGTCCACCCTCCATATTACAACTTTGGTGGTTGGACAGCCACAGGATCGCTGCAACCGCTAGACATCCATGATCCTGCGGCAGTGGTAAAGCGGTCAGAGGCTGCAATATGCTGGTGTTGCTACTGCGGCACCACCAAGCATATTAGGAGTTGCCTCACCACCATCATCTCATGGTGGTGAGCATGCCATGGAAAGGATGGCGGTGAGGCAACTCAGGGGGCCTTTACAGGGCCCCTAGCTGCCTCTGTACATGGGGGTGCACATGGTGTGCCCCCCTGCATTTTTGCAACCCCTGTTCCTGCACAGGAAGAAATACACGTCATGGTGCCCCAGTGATTCTTGTTGCTCATGGAAAGTTTTGGCTGATCCGTCAAGCGGGGGCTGAGAAAATGGGGGGAGGGGTCCAAAAACATGTGTTTCCCATATTAATTCCCATGGGAATTTTAGACACAACTACAGCTCGAACTGCTAAACGGAAGTACACCAAATTTGGCAGAAAGGTGGGTGTTGGTCAAGAAAGCTCTCTTTTTGTAAATTGGCATAAATCCATTCAGTAGTTTTGGAAATATTAAGGAAAATACAAATAAGTCTATATAGGGATGCGGATACTCTGAGAATCTGACGGTCACATGCTCAAATATGATTGGCTGCAACACTTCAAACCAGGAAGTGTTGGTAGCCATCTTGGGACTCAACTTCAGCCGAGTCCCAACAAAAAACATTAAAAAAACAAGAGAAGGGGGCAGGGTAGGAATAGTCTGACCCCCTAGGCCTCTTGGGGGCGTCGCAGAGGGAGCGCGCCAGGGCAAACAACTTTTTTTTAAATGTATTTAGCTGCAAATGCATGAAGGGGTTGTGAATCTGCTGTAAAATGTAAAAAAACCAAGGATGGGCTCTCAAGCAGCCAGCGTTCACTGTAGAAACATCAGGGGGAAGGTGCTGCTTGAATAACAGCACCGATTCCTTGCTTGTTTTAGGGAGTGCAGGCTTGGAAAGTGCATTTTTTTAAATAAATCCACCCTGCAAAACAAAATGAGAAATAACAGCCACTCCTTTAGCCACCCATGAGGTGACAGAATTGTTCAAATCACCCACCTGGCATGGTTCTACGGAGGGAGTCTGCTCCTATTTTATTGACGTGCTTTCGAAAAACATTTCTTTTTCTCTTGAACATTGGTCACAATGCTAAATCAGTTGTACAACAAAAATAATGGCATTATTTGTAAATGCTCACTGCCCTTGGGATGCTTTTGTGGGGACGTAAGCATGCTGCCACTTTCATTTCTTGAATAAAAGGAGGAGTTTGGTATTTCTCCATTCTGGCCTCGGATCCCTCTGTTCCACAAAGGACATTTTAATGTGGCATGTGTGATGAAATTAATTGACAATTTTAAATGCACTGAGTCACTTTATTTTCCAGCATTGCTCTTATTGAACTAAAAGCCACAGCAGTATTATGACGGTATTTAACCTGGATAGTATACACTGCGTGTGGGCAGAGGATATGAATTGCATTTTGATCAGTAGCGGTCGGTGGCGGGAGTGCCGCCGGGCACTGACGTGGGGCCGGGGAGGGGCAGGGTGGGGGGAAGTAAACTACGGATTACGGGCGATTACAGGTAAGTACACATATAAATAAATAAAACGAATTTCGTTTCTCGCGCTGCATTACGTTTGGCGATGCAGCGTGAGAAACGAAATTTGTTTTATTTATTTATATGTGTACTTACCTGTAATCGCCCGTAATCCGTAGTTTACTACCCCCCACCCTGCCCCTCCCCCGCCCCACGTCAGCGCCCGGCGGCACACTCACCACCGACCGCTACTGATTTTGATTGCATGCTGGTTGTTGCAGTTTGTAAAGACTATGGAGGCACATTACGGCCGACATTTAAACTGGGTGGTTGTGCTAATCAGTAATCACCAGCACCTGTGATCAAGGCTCGAGGGAGAGCTGAAACGAGGATAGTACACTGGCACTTTCATTACTTGAATAAAAGAGAATCTCGACACGTGGCTTCAAGAATTTCTTTCTTTATTGGATTTTATGATGGGTGCTCCATTTCCAGTTTGAAGCTGCCCTGCAGGGTCCTGCATGGCTCTATATATATATATATATATATATATATATATATATATATATATATACATATACATATATATATATATATATATGCATAATTGTTTTTTGTTATGTCTATTTGAGAGGAGGGCTCCACTTTTTCCTTATATCACTCTGTGCTCCTTTTGTATGAGGTCACCAATAGCTATAATCAAATGTATATTTTAGAAATTCTCACATTACAATGTTTAATAATAGTGATAGTCACAAATTATTTTTAATTAAGCATTTAAAAAAAAAACATTAGCGTGTCTTTGTAAAATATTTTTCAGGCCACAAAACACAGCTCTAGAACCAAACACGAGGGGGTCCCTGCACTCCATCTGAAGAGCATACAGCTCTAGCACAGAGTGCTTTGAAAATAATGGTAAGTTCTCCTGGGGTCATGGATTCAATGACCCTGGGGACTTACTGTGAATTTGTTGTTAGGGGGCGGCTGTGCCCTGCATCTCACCCACAACATTAAAAAAAAGCTTGGTGATCCCCCAACACAAGTTTCCAAAAATATTTTTTAAAAGCCTTCGAAGGGTATTACGGGAGGCTCTCCAACTGGAACAATGAATGTGAAACTAACAGTAACTCTGCTCATTTCAGACCTCTTAGTCCATGTTATGTCATGTTATGTTATATTGATGTGTATAGCGCACTAATTACCTAATCACCTGAGAGGGTATCCTGGAGCTTGGACAGGTGTGTAGGTGTGAGGTGCCCAATGGTGCTTATACGAAGAGCCAGGTCTTCAGCTTCTTGCGGAAATCAATAAGTGAGGAGGAGGCTCTGATGTGTTGAGGGAGGTCATTCCATGTCTTGGGTGCGAAGTAGGAGAATGAGCAACCTCCAGCCGCATCACAAATGACATTTTTGATCCCAAACCTGTTTTTGCGCAATTTGTCCATTCCTGGTTTGCAAACAGTAGTAGTACAAGTTTCTGTTTTGAGTGAGGTGTCAGCCCTAACTACAGAGATGCACCTGCAGTACTTGTATTGGCACATATGTGTTTCGACACATATTTTAATGGATATACACCAATGTAACATTAAATGGATTATCCGACGTGCATTAGTATTTTCTATATATTTATGCAGATGTTTATTAAGAATGCACATACACCCCTAAGTAGAGTTTTCTGGGCACTGTAGAAATTACATTTATGAACAGACCTCACGCTTAAAGGCTCCCTTCATGAAGTAAGGTCAGAAAACCCGAATTTTATCCCTTCTCGAAAAGTAGGTTAAATTATTTTTTTAAGAGGGGAAGGTAGAGTATTTCACCACTTGGAGCAAAGTACTCTAAAGGATTTTCACCTCATTTATTGGCTGCATTACCCTCAAACTGTCTAGGCACCTATTTTAATTTTTTTTATTTTTAAAGTTTTATATAGCGCGAACCAGATCCCGAAGGATATCAGAGCGCTTTACATAAGGATCAAATGAGTCAACAAGTTACAAAATA
This sequence comes from Calotriton arnoldi, assembly GCA_963921515.1. Taxonomy (NCBI): domain Eukaryota; kingdom Metazoa; phylum Chordata; class Amphibia; order Caudata; family Salamandridae; genus Calotriton; species Calotriton arnoldi. The sequence goes on from CAWUFW010017065.1 coordinate 51,427, forward strand.
CAACTGTTACCAGAGCATAGTAAAACACAGGCAAAGAAACAATGTTACGGGAATTCATCAGGAACAGCAAGAGTAACAGTGATCATGGAGACACGAAACGGGGAGACGAGGAAAACAATGTCAGATGTCCAGCTGGGTAGGTGACGGCCAGGGGCCAGACTCCTCTATAGCTGGATGGGACAGCTCCACTGGGCATCGGCCAAGGTTGCTCGGGCTCCACAGTTGGTGAAAACAGTTTTGGTGTCTACATCAGTTGAATCAGCGAGTTGCAGGATACAGGGTTACAAAGTAGGAATCAAGAAACCCAGAGGAGGGAAGAGGGGGAGGGAAGGAGACACAAGGAGAACATTGTCAGATGACCGACTGGGTAGGTGACAGCCAGGGGGCCAGACTCCTCTATAGCTGCAAAGGACAGCTCCACCTGGCATCGGCCAAGGTTGCTCGGGCTCCGCGGAAGGTACAAGTAGTTTTGACATCTACATCAGTAGAGTCAGCGAGTTACAGGTTACATAGGAAAATCAGTATGAATCAGAGAGACACAGAGGGAGGAGGAGGGGGAGGGAAGGAGACGCAAACGGCAAGACCCGTTTGGGTAGGTGACGGCCAAGGGGCCAGACTCCTCTATAGCTGCATAGGGCAGCTCCACCGGGCATCTGCCAAGGTTGCTCAGGCTCTTGGGAAAGAAACACAAAGGGGAAACGAGGAAAACAATGTCAGATGACCAGCTGGGTAGGTGACGGCCGGGGGGGTGGGACCAGGGCCAGACTCCTCTCTAGCTGCATGAGACAGCTCCACCGGGCATCGGCCAATGTTGCTCGTACTAGCGAAAAGCACAATGGGACGCATCCTAATGATAGAATAATACCATAGTATGTAGTACTAGGGCGAGGCGTAGTAGAGGCAGCATGAGGGTAAGGAGGGTAGGGGGAAAAATAAGAAAAGGGGAAAAGGGGAGCAGATCAGGACAGATAAGTGACCGGCAAGTGACCGGCAAGGATCAATAGTCACAACATCCCAAGAAATAGGTGATAGGGATGAAAGTGAGAGGGGTGTAGTGTAGTGTAGGGAATTGGTACCGGTAGTCTCAACAACCCGGTACACTGTGACAGAGAAAGGTGGGAGGAGGGAAAGAGACCTGGGGGGGAGGGGGGGTGTTGGGGGTGAAGGTCAGTCCGTCGAACAAACATGGAGCAGTCCATCGGTAGAGACAACGTTCGGGTCACCTCGATGGGATCCGGCGGAGAAGAGGAAGTACAGAGGACTCCAAAATGGCGGATCCGGGTCCTGGGCACCGAAAGAAAATAAACCCAAAAAGCGGGATACCTACTAAAAACCAAGTCCTAACACCAGGAGAGTTGGATCCAAGACAGAGCAGGGAGGGGGATGCAGTCAGAGAATCATGGGGGGAGGCGGGCTGGAGATCATCGAAGAACACATGGGAGCACATCAAGGTTTTAAACAGATCGAGGTGTAAACAAACATGGGGGAGGCGTTTAGCCAATTGCTTTCAGGCTTCTCTCCATGGCTTCGGTGACACGGTTGCTAGGTGGCGTGTGGGCTGCAAGTGCGGGGAAACAATTTCCGACTTGAGGAATCTTTTTGTACCATTACCAGGCAACACTGCGTCAGCGTGGCACCTCGATAAATGCTCACGAGTCGTTTCCAGAGTTCCCTCGTGTGAATGGCACAAGCGCAACCGCAGGATTAATGGCACAAGCGCAACCGCAGCGTCAATAGAAAAGGCTGGAAAAAGTTACAAAAGATGCTGGAACTTAGATATAAAGAATGCTCTGGCCAGGACGACCCACAGGCATCAGGCTCGTAGCAGCGAGTGGAGGCTGCGGATTCAGGGATCACGGGATCAGTCACAGCCGGCAACCACTGCCAGGCAGCCGAGCTCCGGGTCAGATAGAGGGCAGCAAGGCAAAGCTGCAAAATGGCGCCGGAGGCCAAATGGTGCCGGTGAACACAATTGAAAATCAAGGAGCAAAATGGCGCCGGAGGCCAAATGGTGCAGGTGAACACAATTTAAATCAAGGAGCATGCTCTGGCCAGGGCGACTCACAAGGGCATCCAGAATCATAGCAGCGAGAGTAAGCTGCAGAAACGGGAATCGCGTGATCAGTAGGCGCCGGCAGCCACAGTTGGGCAGCCTAGCATCGGGCCGGATAGAAGGGCAGCAAGCAAGGCTGTAAAATGGTGCAACAAGATTAAAACTAGGAGCAGGCTCAGGCTAGGACGATCAACAAGGGTATTCGGCTTCGTGGCAGTGAAGTGGAGGCTGTAGATTCAGGGCTCCCAGGATCAATCCGTGCTGGCAATCCCTGTTGGGCACCGAGTTCCGGCCCATATAGAGGGCAGCAGAGCAGGCTGCAGAGAAGTGCCGGAGACCAAATGGTGCCGGTGGTCGCAGCCCCTCTGTCGGAAAAGGGGGAGCACAACGATACTCCGGGGAGTTGATGAAAAAGATCCACCAACCAGGTGCTGCCCTCAGGGCTCCGGTCAGGTCCTCCGGGGCAGGGATGACGATAGCAGGCAGGGGCTCGAGGCTGAACTTCTCAGGTCCGCGGGGAAGTCCTGGCCGATGGTGCCTGCATATCGGGTAACCCCCCAGACCCCGGAGATCTCAATCTTCAGGAGGCAGGCACGGGAATCAGGAGAGCCGACAAAGTCAACCAATGGCTCGCCGCCGTGGGCATCTGCCTTCCGGCAGCAGATTAGCCATGAAGCAGGAGATCAGCAGAGCAGTGCCGGGGACCGGGCAGCGTAGGCACCGACCGGTGCAGCAGCGGCAGTCGATCCGGGTAAGTTGGCTGTTGAGATCCGCTTCCGTGGTATGATTCAGAAGGGTGCGCGGTCCGGTTCAGGGAGCAGGCGGGTGGACGGCCAGTGAGGTGGTTTTTACGGGGATAACTACCAAATTGTTAATCCCCAAACCGGGAGCTCCTCGGGAGGCTCCTACCCGGCAGCCATCTTCGTTTCGTTCGAAGGGAACAAATCAAACCTGACACTAAGTCAAACGTCTTGAGCTCAAAGATTAAGTGGGTAGCAGCATTTTGAATTGGCTCTTTTTAGACAGGCCCAGAAAGGCTGGGAGTTTTGCAATAGAATGTCTATATCTTGCGCTGAGCCTCAGCCATTGATACTGAAGGTGACCGCTCAGCCCTCCACAGGACTTGGTCGCCCCACTCACTGCTGCCGCTCCTGCCTGCCTTGCCGCCTCCTGCCGGAGATTCCTTCGCTCGCTGCCCACTGCTCCTGGGACTTCCCGCTGCCCGCTGCTCCTGGGACTTCCCGCCACTGCCTCCCTGCGGCCCCGCCCCCCCGTGATTCCATTCGCCGCCCCGCTCCCGCCACCCAGCTGCTCCTCCCTACAGGCTCCTTACTTAAGGGGACCGTAGGAGACCACAGAGTGTGACCGCTCAGCCCTCCACAGGACTTGGTCGCCCCACTCACTGCTGCCGCTCCTGCCTGCCTTGCCGCCTCCTGCCAGAGATTCCTTCGCTCGCTGCCCGCTGCTCCTGGGACTTCCCGCTGCCCGCTGCTCCTGGGACTTCCCGCCACTGCCTCCCTGCGGCCCCGCCCCCCGTGATTCCATTCGCCGCCCCGCTCCCGCCACCCAGCTGCTCCTCCCTACAGGCTCCTTACTTAAGGGGACCGTAGGAGACCACAGAGTGTGACCGCTCAGCCCTCCACAGGACTTGGTCGCCCCACTCACTGCTGCCGCTCCTGCCTGCCTTGCCGCCTCCTGCCGGAGATTCCTTTGCTCGCTGCCCGCTGCTCCTGGGACTTCCCGCTGTCCGCTGCTCCTGGGACTTCCCGCCACTGCCTCCCTGCGGCCCCGCCCCCCCGTGATTCCATTCGCCGCCCCGCTCCCACCACCCAGCTGCTCCTCCCTACAGGCTCCTTACTTATGACGCCCCCTGAGCGACCGCGCAGCGGGAGCACCGACGGAGCGCCGAAGGTGCGCCAAAGGTAAGCCCATCTGCGCCCGTCCGCGCCTGGCCCGCGCCCAGCGCCAGGACCCCTGGATCCCACCGATGCAACACTACTCGACGGACCTACGACGCCGCCACCCTCACCGCACTCAATGCCAGCCGGAACCCTGCCTGCTACCGAGCCTCACCGAGACGCACCCAGGGACCCTTCACCTGCCAAGCCTGCCGATTCACCTGCCCCCGGACGTGCACCACCTCCGCCAAGTCAAGCACCAGCAGCAACCACCTGAAATGCATGCTGTTGAACACCCGCTCCGTCCACAGGCACGCCGTGGAACTCTGGGACCTGCTCGACGCAACAGCACCGGACGTCGCCTTCCTCACCGAAACCTGGATGAACGCCTCCTCAGCGCCCGACATCGCCATAGCCATCCCGGACGGATACAAGATCACCCGGAGGGACCGCGTCAACCAGACGGGAGGAGGCATCGCCATCGTACACAAGAACACCATCAGCATCTCGACTAACTCCGACGAGACCTTCACCGCCGCCGAACACCTACACTTCCAGATACACACTGACCCCAAGACCACCCTCCGAGGCACCCTCATCTACAGACCCCGGGACCACGCACACTATTCAGTGAAGACATCGCAGACTTCATCAGCCCGCACGCCATGCCCTCCGCCGACTACATCCTCCTAGGGGACCTCAACTTCCACCTGGAGAACAACAACGACAGAAACACCACCGCCCTGCTGGACAACCTCGCCAACCTCGGACTCAAGCAACTGGTGAACACACCCACCCACTACGCCGGCCACACGCTTGACCCCGTCTTCTCTTCCAGCAAACACATCTCCTTCAGCCACGCCACCGGACTCCACTGGACCGACAACAGCTGCGTCCACTTCAGCTTCAGAAAGACTGCGACCCACCACCACCCGCAACAGGCTCCCCGCCGGAGCTGGAGCAAGATCACCGCCGAGCAGCTCACCGCCTCCCTCAGCCAGAACACACCCACCAACACAACGGACCCAAACGAAGCAGCCAGCAACCTCGCCAAGTGGCTGACCGCCTGCGCCGACGACCTCGCACCACTAAAAACCCTCCCAGCAGACCCGGAAGCAAGAAAACCCCTTGGTTCACCAACGAACTCAAGGAATCCAAGAAGAACTGCCGCACTCTTGAGAAAGCCTGGCGACTCGACCAGACCACAGACAACAGGACCGCCCTCAAGCACGCCACCCGCAAACACCACCAGCTGATCCGTGCCACCAAGAAGTCAGCACTCAAAGAACGACTGGACAACAACGCCCACGACAACAAGGAACTTTTCAGCATCGTCAAAGAGTTCTCCAACCCCAGCGCCGGAAACAACGACATCACCCCCTCGCAAGACCTCTGCAACTCACTCGCCGCGTTCTTCCACCGCAAGATCACCGACATACATAACAGCTTCGACGCACAGACCACGCACCCTACCGCCGAACCAACGCCCGCCACCACCACCCTCTGCAACTGGACCCCGATCAGCACCGAAGACACCACCCGCACGATGAACTCCATCCACTCCGGATCACCAACCGACCCCTGCCCACACCACGTCTTCAACAAAGCCGACGCCACCATCGCACCCCATCTCCGGGACATCATCAACTCCTCCTTCCACACCGCCACCTTCCCGGAGAGCTGGAAGCACGCCGAGCTTACCGCCCTCCTGAAGAAACCAACGGCGGACCCCACCGACCTCAAGAACTACCGTCCCATCTCGCTCCTTCCGTTTCCGGCCTAAGTCATCGAGAAGACCGTCAACAGACAGCTTGCCGCCTTCCTCGAGACGAATGGATCCCTCGACCCCTCGCAGTCCGGGTTTCGGGCCAACCACAGCACCGAGACCGCCCTTATCGCAGCCACCGACGACATCAGAACCCTAACCGACAACGGGGAAACAGCAGCCCTCATCCTCTTGGACCTCTCCGCGGCGTTCGACACCGTCTGCCACCGCACCCTAGTGAAGCGCCTCAGCAACATCGGAATCCGAGAGAAAGCACTGGAATGGATCATCTCGTTCCTCGCCGGAAGAACCCAGAGAGTCCGTCTCCCCCCGTTCAGATCCGAGGCCACCGAAGTCATCTGCGGCGTTCCACAAGGATCTTCACTCAGCCCAACCCTCTTCAACGTCTACATGAGCCCCTCGCAGCCATCGCACGCCAACACAACCTCAACATCATCTCCTACGCCGACGACACCCAGCTGATCCTCTCCCTCACCAACGACCCCACCACCGCCAGAGCCAACCTACACGACGGGATGAGAGACGTCGCCGACTGGATGAGGAACAGCCGCCTTAAACTGAACTCAGACAAGACGGAAGTCCTCATCCTGGGCTCATCACCTTCCGCCTGGGACGACTCTTGGTGGCCCCCGGCCCTAGGCACCGCACCCAAGCCAACGGACCACGCACGCAACCTGGGCTTCATCCTGGACTCCTCCCTGTCGATGACCAGACAAGTCAACGCCGTCTCATCTTCGTGCTTCAACACTCCTGCGCATGCTCCGCAAGATCTTCAGATGGATCCCCACTGAAACCAGGAAGACCGTCACCCAGGCACTCGTCACCAGCCGACTGGACTATGGGAACACCCTCTACGCCGGAACCACAGCCAAACTTCAAAAAGACTCCAGCGCATCCAGAACGCCTCCGCACGACTCATCCTGGACATCCCCCGACACAGCCACATCACCGGACACCTGAAAGACCTGCACTGGCTCCCCGTCAGCAAGAGAATCACGTTCAGACTCCTCACCCACGCACACAAGGCCCTCCACGACCTGGGCCCCAAGTACCTCAACGACCGCATGACCTTCTACACGCCCACCCGCCAGCTACGATCAACCAGCCACGCCCTCGCCACCGTACCACGCATCCGCAGAGCCACCGCCGGAGGAAGATCCTTCTCCTACCTGGCAGCCAAGACCTGGAACTCCCTCCCCACTCACCTTCGGCGAACCCAGGACCATCTCTCCTTCAGGAAGCAGCTCAAGACCTGGCTGTTCGAGCAGTAACTTACCCCTCCCCCAGCGCCTTGAGACCCTCCCGGGTGAGTAGCGCGCTCTATAAATGCCGTGATTGATTGATTGATTGACTGTTTCGCTATGCACCATAATCCATGCATCATCAGTACGATGCGCCTCCTAGCTGTTCTTAATTTTGTGTTGAGTTGCTATCATGCAGTGGTCCAATGCCTGAACTGGCCTGGTCCACACACGTCAAAAATCTTAAACAAACAAATATATAAATGCATGAATAAATTATTAACTTTGGGTCTCACATTACAATGTTAAGAGATATGTGGGCTCCGGGGAAAAGGTTCTTGATTAGTTTTCCTAATTCTGTCATGTTGCTTACATGAAGTCAGAATGGGGTGCAACAGGCCAAACCTTCTCCTGTGCTCCACAAATGTCCGTGCTTCTGCCCATGTTGCCCATTCTTGAGCGGATTGATGAGTTGTTAGAACGGTGAGTCATCTCTTTTTATTGATTCATTCATTATATTGTCAGACACAACTGTAACACCCTGTTACTGGTCTCCCACATCACATACTACAGTTTGTCTATAAGGAGTGGATGATCTATGTCTTCTAAAGTCAGATTTCATGTTCCACAGCAATATTCAGTCATGAGCTTCTTTATGATGCGGTTCCTTCTCTTCATGCACATTCTGAGTCTCTGAGGTTCATTGTAGATCACAATTTGACATTTTGATTACAGCTTCTCTAGAGTAACTTGCTATCAGATGTTTTCTGATGTAGAGAATGCAACACCTTTCACCTACCTAAATTTTGTCTTCACTATGTTAGAATGAGGGACATAGTGGACGTGTCCATCTATAAAAACTCCAGGTGCCTACAGGAATCCTGCTTTTAATCCAGGCTGCATATTGATTCTAACTTGAAAGCTACAGAGAAAGAAACATTGTTGAGATTTCATCTTCTTCATATCCCGTTGAAATACTTTGAGGGGTCAAATATTCCTGACACTTGTTTGGAGTAAACAAACACCCACAAACAACCTGCAGAGTCTGTCATTATTCTCATGAAAGTTTACAGCACATTTTATTCAACTGCCCTGACTTGTGTGACATGCATAGTAAATATCTGCTGCCAATCTTTAAGAAACTATTACTACGTACAAGGTAAGAAGCTACAGAGAGGCGTGTTTTTTTTTTACAAACAAACAGTTTTTTTGGGGAATTTGAAGTTTTTGGGACTTCGTCAACCGCTCTCTTAGAACAGCAGAGCCTTGACAAGCTATGAGAAGCCACACTGATGCCATAAGTAGCTGTCAGTTATGGTCTGCGTTAAGACTCTCCAGTCTTATGCTTCACATGCCCATGTACATTTCACCTACTTACAATGTTTTCAACATTTTTAAAAAGAAAGTAGCTGTGTACTGTGTTTAGATTTTTATGTGATTTGTGATTTTTTTTTACAAATATATTTAAAGAGTTACACAATAGTAAAGAAATACTTCTATGTTAGATTATTGTAATGCCATCTTGGTGGGTCAGCACAAAGTGCTGCACACTGCAGCTATTTAACATTTGCAACTTGGAGGTTTAGGACCATCACTGTCTTTGCCTTAAAGCAATAATATCTTTCAAAAGTGTTTGTCTTATTTTGTTGCTACTTGCATTCTTCTACAAATCAATAAAATACTTTTAAATAAAAAAGTTTTACTTATTTTTAAAGTGACTCAATACTATTATCCCTGCATTAGGCATATTCAGATAAAAAGAGAAAACGATACACCTTTTCAAAAATCTCTCACTAGGCGGTAAAAGTCAATTTTTGCTGTCAGAATCCACATTTTTATAGAATCAAGTATTATCTGTGTATTTTTCTTTGACACTGTAAAGCACTCTGTGGTTAGATTTTCACTATCCAAAAACCACATACATGCATACATTCATGCACATTATATACAACTACATTAATATGTTGCAATGATTATGATGGGTCTACTATTCTCACATATAGATAGATCATCTCAATCCTCCTGTTGGACGCTACAACACAATGTCTTACCAGTAGTCAGAATAACAAATGAAAAAACTCACGGTATAGCGGACGACCGCAGTTGAATATGTGACTTGCTTCACTCACTAATAGACAACATGGGATCAGGATTGGGAACTACATTTCCCCTGAGCTAAGATAATCTTAATGACTTTCCCTTAAAATGTCCTTGGTGAGACCTCTGACCTCTTGGTCAGGGTAGCTGCTCTCCACTCGCGCAGCTCCGTCCTTAAGGCACTGCCCCCAGTGCCTTCTGGTGACCCAGGTAGGTGTTCGAGGCCCTCCTCCACCCGCAGGCTCCTGCCTGAGCCTCATCCCTGGTGGTCCAGTGAAAGAGCCTGCTCTTCTGCTTGGCCGTTCTGTCAGCCTTTTTCTGTCTTTTTTCTGTTGCTGTTTTCTGTCTTTTTTCTGCTTCGTTTTTCTGTCTTTGCCTTTTTGCCTTTTGCCTATTTTCTCTGCTTGCAACTGGTTTTGCTTTTTCCTTCTTCCCGCTGCTGCTGCCCCCACGGCCCCTCCCCCCAGCATGCTCCTATTCCTGCTTCCCAGCTGCTTTCCCTCCCCTGACCCCTACTTAATGGTGGCCGCTGCGCTCCAAGGCGAGCAAGACCTCTGACCTCCTGGGCAGAGTAACTGCTCTCCCCTCGCGCAGCTGCGTCCTTAAGGCACTGCCCCCAGCACCTTCTGGTGACCCAGGTAGGTGTTCAAGGCCCTCTTCCAACCGCAGGCTGCTGCCTGTGCCTCATCCCTAGTGGTCCAGTGGAAGAGCCTGCTCTTCTACTGGTCCGCTCTGTCACCTTTTTCTGTCTTTTTTCTGTTGCTGTTTTCCGTTTTTTTTCTGCTTCGTTTTTCTATCTTTGCCTATTTTCTCTGTTTGTCTCTGTTTTTCTTTTTCCTTCCCGTTGCTGCTGCTCCTGCAGCCCCTCATCCCCAGCGTGTTTCTGCTCCCGCCTTCCAGCTGCTCTTCCTCCCCGACCCCTACTTAATGGCGGCTGCTGCACGACAAGGCGAGCAAGACCTCTGACCTCCTGGTCAGGATAACTGCTATCCCCTCGCGCAGCTCTGTCCTTAAGGCACTGCCCCCAGTGCCTTCAGGTGACCCAGGTAGGTGTTTGAGGCCCTCCTCCACCCGCAGGCTCCTGCCTGTGCCTCATCCCTGGTGGTCCAGTGGAAGAGCCTGCTCTTCTGCTGGTCCGCTCTGTCAGCCTTTTTCTGTATTTTATCTGTTGCTGTTTTCTGTCTTTTTTGTGGTTCGTTTTTCTGTCTTTGCTTTTTTGCCTATTTTCTCTGAATGCCTCTCCTTCTTCCTGCCACGTCTGCCCCCACGGCCCCTCCACCCCAGTGTGTTCCCGTTCTCGCCTCCCAGCTGCTCTCCCTCCCCCGACTCCTACTTTATTGCGGCCGCCTACGCTGTTCCGCGACCCGACTGCTCCCAGCGCCAGGGACCATGGTCCCATGACCCCTCACTGCTATGACCCCAGCACTCTCCACGTACTCAACCATGGATGCAACAGCAACTGGCAGCTCTCAACGCCAAGCAACTCCCAAGGCCCGTTCTCCTACCAACACTGCCGCCTCACCTTCACCCTGCTCCGGCCCCAGACAGCCACCTCCAACCCACCGGACGCCAGCGCACACAAACCCCTGAGCTGCATTCTCCTCAACGTGTGCTCCCTGCACAGACATTCAGTAGAAGTTTGGGACCTCCTCAACACCCACTCGCCTGATGTCGCCTTCCTCACAGAGACCTGGACCAACACTAGCTCTGCTCCCGATATCGCAACCGCCATCCCTGATGGATACAAGATACTGTGGAAAGACTGCCCCAACCGCCCCAGAGGAGGCCTCGCCATCGTTCACAAAAGCTCCCTCTGACTGACAACCTCCAACTCGGATGACGCCTCGCCCCCCATGGAACACATCCACTTCTAGATCCATCCCAACCCCAGAATGACTCCTAGGAACACTCGCCTACAGACCACCCGAACCCCGCTCCCCATTCACCATCACCATCGCAGACTACATCGCTCCCCATGCCCTTGCCTCCATGGACTACGTTCTGCTCAGAGACCTGAACTTTCACCTAGACAACCTCAGTGACCCCAACACCACCACCCTCCTAGAGAATCTCACCAACATTGGACTGAAGCAACTCTGTCTCCACCCCCACCCACAAAGCAGGACACACTCTCGACCCCTTCTTCACCGGAGGAAACAACATTCGCTTTAGCCACACCACGCAACCTCTCTGGATGGACCACCACTGCATCCATTTCTCCTCTTGAAACCCACTGCACACAAGCCCACGCCATGCCTCCCACGCAGAAACTGGAGCAAGATCACTGAAGAACACCTCACCTCTGCCCTCAGCCGCACTCCTCCCCCTACCACGACAGACGCCAACACTGCAGCCAACGACCTTCACCAATGGATTGCCAACTGCGCCAACACTCTCGCCCCCGTCCAGAACTCCGACAGACAACACAACACGAAAGCCACCTGGTTCAGCATGGACCTCCGAGAATCCAATAAGGGCTCGTGCCAACGACTGGAGAAAGCATGGAGAAACAGCAAAACCCTGGAAGCACGCACCGCCTACAGGGTCACCACCACAGCACACCACCAACTCATCAGATCAACGAAGAAAAACTTAATTCAGGACAGAATCCTCTCCAACTCCCACAACTCCAAGGAACTCTTCACTATCATACAATAGAATTTACCAGACCCCACAGCAAAACCACTGACATCCCTCCCTCCCAATACCTCTGCAACAAACTCAGCTCCTTCTTCCACCACAAGATCAGGACGCTCTACAACAACTTCAACAACCAGGACCACGGCACCGACCCTAAACCCTCCACCAGCCATGCCACCCAGCTGACCCTCCTCACCTGGACCCCTGTCACCACAGAAGACACCGCAAAGACTATGAAAAACATCCACTCTGGAGCACCCACTGACCCCTGCTTGCCGCACATCTTCCATAGGGCCACCTCTGCCATTGCACCAGAACTACGACGGACAATCAACTGCGCCCTCGAAGAAGTCACGATCCCTGATGACTGGAAGCGTGCCAAAATCAACCCCCTCCTCAAGAAGCCCTCCGCAGACCCGACTGACCGCAAGAACTACAGGCCCATCTCGCTTCTCCCCTTCACCGCCAAAGTCATCGAGAAAGTCGTCAACACCCAGCTAACACACTTCATAGGAAACAACAACATCCTTGACTCCTCTCAATCCAGATTCCGCAACAACCACAGCACCGAGACTGCCCTCAAAGCTGTCACTGATGACATATGCACCCTCCTCGACTAAGGCCACACTGCAGCCCTCATACTACTAGACCTCTCAGCAGCCTTCGACACCATATCCCACCGCACACTAGCTGCCAGACTCCACGGCGCCGGTATCCAGGAAACTGCCTTAGACTGGATTCGTTCTTTTCTCTCTCGCAGAACAGAAAGTATAGGACTCCCGCCCTTCCTCTCTGAACCCACACGGACTCACAAAAAACACGGACTCAACATAGTATCATTAGCCGACGACACCCAGCTCATCCTCTCCCTCACCAAGGAACCCGAAATCATCAGGCACAGTTTCCAGGAAGGAATGAATGACGTCACATCCTGGATGAGCAGCAGCTTCCTGAAGCTCAAATCGGACAAAACAGAAGTCCTCATCCTCGGATCCACCCGCCTCCGCATGGGACAACACCTGATGGCCCCCCACCCTCAGAAACCCACCCCTACGGACCATGCCCCCAACCTTGGTATCATACTCGACTCCTCACTCACCATGAACCGCCAGATCAACGCTGTGTCCTCCACATGCTTCAACACCCTCCGCTTACTCCACAAGACCTTCAAATGGATTCCCCCCCATTCCGGGAAGACCGTCACCCACGCACTCATCACCAGCAGGCTGGACTACGGAAATGCGCTCTACCCCGGAATCAACAAAAAACTCCTTCGCAAATTCCAGACCGCGCCAGAACACTGCAGCCAGACTCGTCCTCAGCATCCCACGACATGACAACATCACCCAGCACCTCCGCGACCTCCACTGGCTCCCCGTCAAAAAGAGAATGATCTTCAAACTGCTCACACACGCCTACAAAGCCCTCGATAACACCAGACCCCAATACCTCAACAAAAGAATCTCCTCCCACACCCCCAATAGAAACCTCTGTTCTGCCGACCTAGCTCTAGCCAAGGTCCCCCACATCCACAGAGCCAGAACAGGGGGCAGATCCTTCTTCTACATCGTGGTCAAGACCTAGAACGAACTCCCCCTCAGCATCAGACGAAGCCCTACACTGCAACTATTCAGAAAGGACCTCAAGACCTGGCTCTTTGGATGACCTCAGAGTTGCCTGAACCCCCCCAGTGCCTTAAGACCCCCACGGGTGAGTAGTGCGCTCTATAAATACTCTGATTGATTGGTTTGATTGAGTGTCATTGCTCCAAAATGTACTGTGTCTTCTCGTTTTACAAATACCCACAGGCTGGATTTGCCGTAAATGACCACTGCATGGCTTGTACGTGTTTCGATGGCTGATGCTATGGGATGCAAGACCAAGAGGGAAACCAACCCTTTAAAAGGATGATATATAGCCATTGCAGTTTCAGTATTTTTCCAAAACTTAAAATGAAGACTGAAGGCCAAAATAATCCTTTCTGACCTACAGCTTGAGCTGAATAAATGTACCTTTGCCTATTCATTCCAGGTAATGAACCATGGCACAAATCATACAGTGGTGGTTTCTTCATGGCGGCAGAGAAGCCCCCGTCCACTGTGAGCCCTGCATAAATGTGAAAAATAATATGGCAATGAAATGATTTCATTTGGCATTTTATTTTTAACCAATCCTCACCTGCCCGAGGCCAGGAGAAATACAGGGTGTGTCCTCTGCAGATTGGCAGCATGCCTGGAGGAGTCAGGACTGGAGCAGTTGCTAGCCGGATGCTCTAAAGTGTGTATGTCAGTTTGGCTGGCTGTCTTTTGACGGCTAGCCTGACATGCGCACTTTGAAGCTCTCCAAATGGAGCTGTCTTAGGGCTGGATTACGAGTTTGCCGATCTCTCAGCAGGCCACCACACTTTCACCCCACTAAGAGACCGCCAAACTCATCCACACACTGCCCACCAGATTAGGAGTACAATCCTGGTCTGGCGGCCGGTGCTTTGGCGGTCCCACAGCAGTGCCCTTCTAAGGCTCATATGTGATCCTTAGAAATGCACCGCTGTGGGACCGCCAAAGCACGTTCCTGCACGGCATGGACTGCACCATGTTGTGCAGTCCATGCCGTGCAGGAACTGGGGGTGCATGCATACAGGGGGGCACAAAATGTGCCCCCCTGCATGCATTCCCAGGCCCAGAGGTAGCAGAGGGCTCTGTAGGGCCCTCTTAGTTTCCTCACCCCCACTCTTTACATGAGGGGCTCACCGCCATGAATAGGAGGGCAGTGAGGAAACTCGTAACATGCTTGGTGGTGCTGTAGCAGCACCTCCAGCATATTGCAGCTTCACGCCGCTGCAACACTGCTGAGGGATCATGGATTCCCAGTGGTTGCAGTGGTCCTTTGGTGGTCCAGCCACCAAGCTCATAATAGGGCGGTAGTACCCATACCACCACCACAGCTACAGCTGTCCATGGGACCAGAGTAGTCGTATTAAACCCCCAGACAGCTGGGTGAAGAGCAAGCACAGGCCTCCATTGCCACTATAAGACCTAATAAACATACAGGGCAAACGATTTTATAAATTATATTTGGTTTGGGTTGCAAGTTTGGTTAGAGGTCTTACTTTGGTGGCTATTGGACTACAGCATTAAGGGTGTCATAACAGAGGACTCTGATGTGCAGGCACCTTGAAACTTACCAGAATGAGTTTGGCTAGTTAGGGAGCAGGCTGCCAGCTCAGCAGTTTCTGCTCCCATGAGGGAGCCTGCTTGTGATATTTTCTGACTTTAAACGGCCTCGGTACAGAGTGAACGCCTGAGTAAAGGCCTATAAGAGATTGCCACTACAGCTTATTAAAAGCATCACTTAATGAATGTGCGGCAATCTATGCTGTCCATACACAAACCTTGCAAACCCAGCCGAGATAATGACTCAAAACACCTGCTCATTTAATTCTGAATTATGTTTAATCTGGGTGGGTTTCCAAAATAATTGCTTTGAGATGCCAACCATGGGAAATTCGCTTTTGAAAATAAACAATTCTTTGATATAAACAGTTGAGATATTAACGTGGCTCCATTTGATCTCAATTACAGCAATCTAGCTTGAGGTGAGAGAGACTAGTCCCCTCAAGGGAGGAATATCCATATATTGATCTAGGATCTAGTTCTGTGGTTATACTGAATAAGAAGCTACCTACATCATTATCATATGAAATCTCTGTATTGATGTCATAACCACACTTTCACAATTGCCTTATTAACCTTCTTGATTTCCCACATTTGCTTTAAAATGCACCATTTGTTCACTCTTTTTTCAAGCTTTTCTTGGGGGAGAACCAGCCCGAACCTTCTTTATGACGGTCGGGCTCACCCACTGAGCTTGCTCACCACAGGTCACTCATCAAGAACTTTTACACCCCACCACTTTCAAATGTCACCAGTCACCACTGAAATTGTACCTCTGCAAATGCTGGCAACTGGTGAATTAATTGCAATGTATTTGTTTCTTCACTTTCTCTCTCACAACACTGACCACAATAGAGGGGATAGAATAGGACACACAATAGATTCCTAACCCCAACTAACATCCATTACCTACACATGCAATAGACTTCGAAGAACATGTAGATCATATCCTAATCACCCTCATAGCTTTTAGCCTTGAGTTAGGCATGATATAATAAAGGGCCTGATTACAATCTTGGTGGACAGGGTTACTCCGTCACAAATGTGACGGATATCCCTTCTGCCAAATTACAATTCCATTATAGCCTATGGAATTTGTAATATGGCAGATGGAATATCCGTCACGTTTGTGATGGAGTAGCCCAACCACCAAGATTGTAATCAGGCCTAAAGTGTTGATTACTTACTACTACACAGTTTTAATAACCCCCAAAGCGACCTTTGTCACTTATTTGGATTTGAATTTCAATATCACCAGGACATTTCAGTATTACGAAATAGCATTTTGTGACCTATTATTAGAAAACCTCAACACAAATTACACACCCATTCGCAAACCAGTCAGTGTGCAAATTGCACATCCTATTTTGACAATGGTTATTTGCACATATGGCCCTAGGTCTCATATTAGGAATAGTTTTTCATGTCACTCCTGATATGACAGCTGGTGCACTTAGTTTATGCAAATGGTATTATTTAAAGGCAGTTTTTTGTTTTATGAATTTACATTTGAGATTAAACTTATCTTCTAGTAAAGTGGATACGTTTTTGAGAAGGTACAAGTTCTATGAAAAAGTATTTTGAAGTAATTTATGGAAAATAAGCCTTCATAAATCCAAACCATATTCAGCTTCAAAATCTAAATTTTATGGTATGTACAAATGTTAGACTTGGGACCTTTGGCATAGTTTCCCCAGACTTTTTGCCTCTACCTCATGTATTTTGGTTGAGGTGCTGGATTTCGTTTTTGCTGGCTTAGATGCTTTGGCCACTTTGCCACTGCTGTTTAGTGTCAAAGTGCAAGTGCTTCCTGTATAAATTACTATTGTGATTGCTTATCCATGATTGGTATATTTGATTTACTGGTAAGCCCCTAGTAAAGTGCACTGAGTGTGACAGGGCCTGTAAATCAAATACTACTAGTGGGCCTGCAGCGCTTATTGTGCCACCACATGAGTAGCCCTGAAAAGGTATCCCAGACCTGCCACTGCAGTGTCTGCGCACAGTTTCGAACTACCATGTCAGCCTGGCAAGTGCACCCACTTGCCAGGCCCTCACCATCCCTTTTCTTACATGTTAGGCACCCCTCAGGTAGGCCCAAGGTACCCGCATGGGCACGGTGCAGTGTATGTAAAAGGGTGGACATGTACTGGTGTGTGTGACATGTCCTGATAGTGAAATACTGCCAATTTCGCTTTTCACTATTGAAAGGCTATGCCCCATAGGCTAACATGGGAGATACCTTGTAACATCCTACACGTATAACTCCACATTGGGACCAGATAGAGAAATGGAGTTTAGGCTCTCTGAACTCGAAATATAATAACACATCTTTTAGTAAAGATGGTTTTTAAATTGTGTGTTTGAAAATGCCACTTTTAGAAATAGGCATTTTCTTGTTTAAGCATTCTGTGTGCCTCTGTCTGTTTGTGGATTGACTGCCTGGTTTTGGAGAGACAGGGGCTGGGGATGTGCTTTCACTGTAGACAACCACTGGGGGGGTTGAGGTGTGCCTGGCCCTTCCTGAATGACACGCGGAGCTGAATAGACTTTGGCTGCATTTAGAGTAGTGGGAGGAGTTTTCTTTGCACCTGAATAGGGCCTCACTTGCAGAAGTCTGTCTCCGCCCCCTGTGGTCATACTGCACCAGTGAGGACAGAACTGGTTTGGACTGGGCTCAGAGTCCCTTGCACATAAAGAACAAAGACAAAATGGGGTATAAGTAGTGGACCTTAAACCCTAAAACTTTAGATCACTTCTGGACTCAAGAGGAACCTTTGCCAAGGAGAAGAGCTGGAGAGCTGTAATGTGGAGTAGTGCCCCTTTGCTGTGTGCTGTGTGGGGTTGGCCTGCAGTTGCTGCTTCTGCCAAAGAAAGAACAAAGATTGGAATTTTGCTGAGAAACCTATTTGAAGAAGACTCTCCAAGGGCTTGTGTGTGCTGGCCTCCTGTTCTGAAGTCTCAGGGACACAAAGATTTCACCATCAGCTCCCCTGAACTCCATCGCTGGGAGTTCTGACCTGCCAGGAGGTGCCTGTTCCAGTTTTGGTCCTATGGAGGTTGTTCCTGCTGCTGGGAGTGGGAAGAAACCTCAGAGAAACAAGAAAAGCAATCTCCGATGATGTCAGTGATGCCACAGTGATGGCGCAACCTGCACTGAGGCCAGGGGCACTGCTCGTGAAGTGCACGATGCACCGCTTGGCCTGCACCGCAGCTCTGATGCCCTTCGGCAACTGCTGATGCCTGCAGTTATCGGCCTTCCCAAAGCCAGCGCTCACACCGGCTCTGTCATCGCCAGTGCCTGCATCCAGTTATTGCGGCGCTGATACCCGCCGAAGGTGACTCCACAAACTCGCTTCACCGGAACTGACGTCTCACCGCCGACACAGCCGACTTACCCTGTCCCGGATTCGACATGTCGCCTCATTGCGGGCACAACGCCTAGCCTCCCTATGGCAGCCAGGGAGCTGGCCTCGACCTTGGCACCGACGCCTCACCTCCACGACACTGTGCATCATCCTAGGCTTCATATTCCAAAGTACTGTCTCTTTGGAGGTCTGTGTGACTCCAAGCCCAGCGCCGTGCAGCTCGTGGTCGGTGCCGTACTTTGGATTTATTGCTGTCACGATGTTGTAATAGCCCCAGGTGGAGCTATTTGTTTTCTACAAGCTATATTTTGGAATTAACTGCTTTTAAGTGCTATTTTACTACATGTATGATGGATTTTTGTTGTTTTGGTCTTATTGAGTTTAGATAAAGATACTCTATTTTTTTAAACTGGTGTGGTGTCCATTTGTGGTGTTTTCACTATATTACTGTGTGTTTGAGTACAAATACTTTACACATTGCCTTTGGAATAAGCCTGTCAGCTCTTGCAAAGCTACCAAGGGGGTGAGCAGGGGTTATCTAGGGTGTGTATCCTCCTTACCCTTACCCTGACTGGAGGCAAGGGTCCCTACTTGGACAAAGGTGCATACCTCTGCCAACTAGAGACCCCCAGTTCTAACAACAAATGATTGTAAACAGCATATTATGGCTCTGACTTGAATGCTCATTGTAGCACAGTCAAATTGTATGACCACCACGTGCCTGACTGCGATCCTGAGGCATTGGCTGACGATAACCAGTGCATGCCTGTTGATTACCCCTCATTCACTTCTGATGAGCTTCTAAAGAGCATTCACTATGGGTGAATGCCTGCAGTTAACACTTTGATGGTCCTGAAGTGACTCCTAACATTATTTGCAGCGGTTAACTGCACCCACGCATACCCCTGGATTACTCTCCTGTCTCTCCTCAATTGCCTCATGAAGCATTGAATCTGGACGCCTGTATCCAGGACACTCCTGTGACCCACTTCTCTGTTGTTCATGGATAGACCATTCACAGAATTAATTCTGAATATCTGTAACCAGTGCACTCCGGGTGGTTGCTCCTGGATAGTCCATAAAGAGCCCTCCTCTAGCTGCCTCTCACATGTGCATGCCTGTGGTTACTCTTCATCGATCATGGACGGGGTCATGTCATATACCATGCCTGGCTGTATTCAGAGCATACACGGGGGTTGTTCACTTTTTTTTGGGGGGGGGGACTACATAGAGGATCCGCAATGACTTCCTGCATACATGGCATGCCGTGGGCTGCTTATTCATTGCTTGTCATAAAACGCTCCCACATAGGCCACATTGCATTTCGACACCCCTCCAGCCAAGCAGTTCTGATAATGTTCTTTGGCGCCCCCCTGAAGGTTACGGATCCTCTGGGGGGCCCACTGCCTCTTACTCAGAGAATGTTTGTTCATATGGAATGCCTTTGATTCTACAGCTTGGCACTCTAATTAGAAACTGGATTATGTTTCAGAAAGACAGGTTTTGATATAGCATTTGCGTTTGCAGCATGTCATCATAAAAAATTTATTCTTTCACTGTTACTTTTCCAGTTCAAACTTCAAATCCCATCTCCTCTGTGCAGCCTTCTCATCTCCCTCAACTTCAATTATGAAAATGAATTTCAAATTGTGTTATTTTCTCATCACTTGAACTGTAACATTGCATTATTTAATGTGTATATTTCCACAAGCAAGATGCACTATGCAAATACAAATAGTTTCATAGATAAGCAAATATAATTAGACATAACGTAAGTCCAAAGCGTTCTTATAGGGTCCTTTTGAGAAAATGAACATGAATGATTTGCTCTTTGATATGAATATTTACTCAATCTGGTGTTCCTCTTGCATGAGAATCAAAGTCACCACACTGAAATGTGAAGCAATCCCATATCTTTTTAGAACCAGTGTTGATATGAAGTTGTTTCAAATTTCTGTAAGTTTCTGGCTTGTTCTTCCACGTCGTGTGCCCACGTGTGCAAAACTTATTTGCATTCACGAAGCTCGCACTATGCTAAATGACAGGTAAAACAGATGAAAGTTGTTTTACACAATGCATGAACTGCAAAAGTGCCTCACAGCTATCATTGTGCAGTGCTAGGCCAACAATGCTACTCCATGCACGTGATAAGGGAACTGGGTGGTAAGGGGACATCACAGTTCTCTGAGACTTGAAAGTAGATGCATCAATGCCTTGTGACTGCATGGGGGTGTTAATCATTGAATGCACCTGGAGTCATTTGGACCCTTGCAGGTGGCCAACCAGCAAACTAAATAAGTGAATACCCCAACGTCTGCTCCCCTGGCCTAGGAGTACCCCTCATATCCAGAAATACCCACCTGCCTGGCAGGGATTTCTTTGCTGTCAGAGAATTCTCTGCTGTGGTAGATGCACAGAAGGTACAGATAAATGTGGAGTACGCATCATCATGAATGTTTGTCCCTCTTCGCGTACCGCACAAGGGTCATTCAGCAAATCTAACCTGTGCATATTACTATTGATATAATTAGACTTATAGGAACATGCCCAGAAAACATCAACAAGAAATGATCAGCAAATATTTACATGTATACCCAGACTTCCCGCGAATTTTGAGTTGCCCCGCAAATGTTCATGGATCTATGGACACACATGCATCCTTCCACGAACTTGTGGAATTTTGGAGTCAAGCCTGAATTTGCAATACTAAACTCTGTATGGCAACCTATTTAATAAATGCCCATTAATGCAACTTTTAGAAAACTTTAAAAACAAGAAAAATTGCTCTTACTGTGCTTGGGTATCCAAGGCTTGCTAGCAATCTATTTACTAAATAAATTGTTAACAGTCTAGTCACTGATATTATATGTAGTAGCAGATTGAGGTCTATTTACTCTACAAATAGTACATCTCACCAGTCAACCCTGTTCATTTTTGGAGCCCTCAAACTACATGGGTCTGATCAGATGCAGTCAATGAGTAGCTCTACCTTCCTTTTACTTCCATCACGCTCTTTTTCCCTTAGTTGCAATATTAAAGAGGTGTCTGCCCTTTACGTTTACATAATTAACATTTCAATTCAATTCAGTATTTATTGTTTTCAGTCAAACTGGCCATAACAATTAATGTTGCATTATACAAAACACATTAATTTCATAAAGGTTTCCTACAATTAAAATGATACAATGTAATCTATAATCCGATAAAACAATTTCATTTACATTTATTTATTTATTTATTTGAGGTTTTATATAGCACGAACATGACTTGTTAGGGTATCAGAGCGCTTTACAGGGATAAACATGTTACGTACAGGAAAAGCAAAGGCAAAATACAAGGAAGGGGGTTAGGGATTTGACTACAGTAGGACAAAGCCAGAGTTATGTACAATAACATTACAGTTCCAAAATCAGCGAGCGACATGTCATCAATAAAAAGAGGAAACCAGCAAATGTATACAAGTGATAGAAAAAGGCAAAGAGAACCGGCACAACATTAGGAGGAGTGAGAATTGGTGCACGGAGACGGACAAGCAATACGGGAGATACATACAATACATGATTTATCTAAATTACAGTTGACCATTTTAGAGAATAATTACGCTTGATTGGGCAAATATAGGTCATCTTACTACATATTCAATACTTGTTTATAATATTTATAGGAAGATCAAGTTAAGAATCAAAAAGCACGCTAGATAAATATATATATTTTTAAAATAATCTGAGTAAAATTACAGACAGTACTGATTCGTAGGCCCCTCAAGTAGTAAAGTTGTCAGGGACATGTTTAGAATTTCATGTGCTAAAAAATATATCAACTCATTTTTCACCAATAGATAAGATCAAAACTGCCACGTGAGCGTCAGCCCATCTTTCCATAAAAATACAATGAAAGGGAATTTATTATAAAACCAAGCCTGCTTGATGTTAATCCATTTATCTCTTCTTAACCGCCTACTTGTAGCAATAAAACCTGTGTTACTTTGCAAACTTAGCTTGACAGTCGAGCTGGTGAGTGGTATATAGGTGATTGAGTGCTATTTTAATATAATAGGACTCAAGTACACATTGTCAGATGGAACTCAATTTTCTAAATATTAAAAAACAAAAAGAAACGGCATCTGACCATCTTGCCAGCTAACCAGTGGCCCCTGAGCGACCTTGCAGGCATTGCCTATCTGCGTTCAGGTTTATGTGCGCTTCTGCTCTTTGTATCCATGCTGCATAAATGTAAGATGAGACAGCGAGTATTATAACGTTGTCATCAATTCTCATACTAAAAGCCTCCGCCTCATTGCACGTTCTTATCTTCAACTTTAAGAAGAGTGGTCGCAGGTAGTATTTACGAAGACATAACGTAAGTGGCACAGCAGGAGAAAATGAGATAATGTCTCTGTACCTCTCAAAGAGCATAGGCAATAATCTGACCTCTCGTCTAAGGATGATAACCACATTTTGGTTACTGAAGCCACTGGAAATGTTCCAAGTCGAAATTTTAAATAAAGAGATCATTTTTCTACAGGTAAATATCATCAATACAATCGATTGGGGCCAGATCTTGATTAAATGAAAAACAGCGTTTTGACAAGGAGCCTAAAGGATTAAAGATCACTTGGTTTTTATGGTTCCAATATGCCTTCATTGCCACTTCCTACATAATTGTTTCAGAATGAAGCCAATATTCCTTCAGGCCAATGCTGACCAGGACATCTGACAGATGGGTAAACCATGGCAGTTTTTGATAATCTTGTTGTTTCATAATGTCTACTAGAGTGAGTCTGTATAATGCCAGTTCCTCCATAGACCATAAGCGGAACCAAAATTTTAATGGAGCCAATGCAATATAATCCTCGATTTTCCCTAGACCTAATTCAGTTCTCACAGTCAGCAGTGGCGTGCCGCAGCCCAGGTGTAATAACCAACAAATGTAATTCATTTCTGTGATTTGTCATTCTGCCGTCTTCTTATATCCCCAGACCTTGGTACCATATAGGCAAGCAGCCCTTGCTTTCATTTTATAAGCCAACGTTGCTGACTTTGCAGAGTGATTGCCACAGGAATTAGCGAATCTCAACACCGCTCCAGCTTGCTGGTCCAGAGTGATGTTACTTTTAGATAACTGTGGAGACCACAAGAGTTTTTCGTCCAATCGAATACCTAAGTAGTCGTAAGTGGATACTTGATTTAGGGGTATTTTGTAAACCTTGAAAGTGGCTCGCAGTTTTTGTTTTTGGTTGAAAATCATATATTTTGTTTTCTCAACATTGATGGACAATTTCCTAGGCATGCAAAAAGACTCAAAACCTTTCAGCAAATGGAGCATCGACATCTCTGTTCTAGCCAACAGTACTGCATCATCAGCAAAAAGCAAGAGTGGTATGTTGTCATTGCTTGATTTTGGTACATCAAGAATAAGGTCCTTCTGAGCTGGTATGACATCATTTTTGCAGCAGTTAGAAAGGGTTGGTGCTAAGACACAGCCTTGTTTCATGCCTCGCTGTATTGGTATCTCCGTTGTATATTCGCCTCCAGTACTATATCTAATCCTTGTAGTGTTACCAGAGTGCAGGGCAATTGGGAGCTTCAGAATTTTATCTGGGATACTCATTCCACTTAGGGTTTGCCATAATATAGAGCGATCAATGCTGTCGAAAGCTGTTTGGAGATCGACAAAGACCAGATAAAGAGGTGAAAATGTTAAGCCATTATATTTAGAGCAGATTAAGTTCAATCTAAAAACCTAGTCTATGGTGCTCTGACCCCTCTGAAGCCTGCTTGATTCGATGAAATCAGATCCGTTTCTTCCAACCACTGGTTTAAATAAGAAAGAAGTAGTTTTCCAAAAATGTTGCCCACGCCGTCAAGCAACGAAATCGGCCAGTAGTTAGACACAAGGGGCCATATGTATCAAAGTTTGTGTTTGCGATTCTCAAATAGCGAATTTTTGAGAATCGCTATTTGAGAATCGCAAACGAGATGTATGTAGGATTCGCAAGAAAATTTGCGAATCCTACATATTCCTTAATTGCGATTCGCAAATTGCGAATCGCAGTTAAGGAAACCCTCCCCATTCATTCCTATGGGCCTAGAGGCCCATAGGAATGAATGGGAGGACATTCTCAATTTGCGATTAGCAATTAGAGAATCGCAAATTGAGAATGCAATTTCAAGGTTGCAAGGGTGTCCAAAGGACACCCTGTTGCACCCCTGAAATGAGCATGGGTGCACATGTGGCGCACATACATGCCCTAAGGCCATGTATGTGCGCCACATGCCACTTTGACAAATGCAAAAAAATGCATTTCTCAAAGAAATCGCAAGTTACCACCAACCTGTAGTTGGTGGTAATTTGCGATTCCTTAAGCCATAATCGCACAACTTAGGTGCTTCATACATTTCATTTAAGGAATCGCAATTTGCGATTCCTTAAATGCATTCGCAAAATAGAGAATCACAATTTTTGCGATTCTCTAGTTTGCGAATGCCTTTTGGGATGATATATCCCAAAGAGGCTTGTTCCCGTTCGCAAACGGGTCGATTCTGAGAATCGGCCCGTTTGCGAACGGGAAATGGGCTTGATACATATGGCCCAAGATCTTTTGGACCTTTTTGGTGAATAGGCACGAATATTGATTTTCTTCATGATGGAGGGATTTCTCCTAAGGGCCAGATGTTAATAAAAGTGTGAGTTAAAACCGAAGACTAAAGTGTTAACCGATTTCGGAAAAAATCTAAGGGAATTGTATCCAGCCCAGTTGCCTTATGAAGTTTTTGAGCCTTGATTGCTTGTACGACTTCCTCTTCAGTGAATGTTTGCTTTTGCTCTAGGGTCAGTAGATTTCCAGGAGTTGTGCAAACTGTCACGGAAGATGCATGATCTAAAGTGCAGTGTTTCGGGCCTTCTTGATTATTAGCTTAAGTTCTATATTCCTGCTGTAATTGTCCCAATGGCGAATTAAGTGCCTCCCTTCGTCACTTGATGTTGTGCTAATGGGGCAATTGGCCCCGCATCTCTTTTGTAGAGAGTAGTAAAGTGATCAATCCAGAGTTGCAGGCTAATGTTCAGCTCCAGATTCTTTGGCACACCCTTACATCCACATCTAATATTTTCCCAGAATTTCTTTGGATTTCGTGAGGATATTGCATCCAACAAATCTCATCATAGCTTATAAAAATAGTACTTTATATTTTAATAACCCCTTGTACTGCTTTCTTTTGTCTAAAAAGCTGGGTGACGGTTTCACAAGAAAAACCTTTGTTTTTCTTTGGTGGAGCGTTATTGTGCACATAACTGTGCTGGATTTCTTTTTGTTGGAACTACTTATGTGTAGAGGAAGTTAAACACAGTGTATCCTCTTACTCCCCCAGTCTATTTTTTGGTCGATTCTTCAAGGCCAGAGACATCAATCTTTTTTATTTCGCACACTCCACATCGAACCAATCCTGGCCTTCCTGAGAAGGAATCACAGGGCCAGCATTTGTTTTGTTCTCTCTTTCCAAAGTTGTTTGTATCAACAGCTCCTTGAACTTATGCAATTGTGCCTGCTGTTGCTCCACATCATTTACAGGTACAGTAACTGTCATGGTATGAAGAATTGTCCATTTACAGCTAGTGGCGGAGGTGTCTGAGTCATGCTTGTCGTCAATCCTAGTAATGTTCCTCCTGTTTTATTTTAAGGCAATTTTATGGCCACTTTTAACTTGACTAGGAATTGACTCGAAAGAACCTAAATTTGGGTGCTCCAGTACCAAGAGCAATGGGTCATGATAACTTTCATTCCTACCAATTACTCCCATGTCGATGATGAGATGACATACTTCCATGTTCATTGGCACCTAATTGATGACACTTTATCTGGCACCGGCTTGAAAAGCAGATTTAGGGGGCTTATCTGATCTGTTTCAACCATTTTGCAGGCGCAGACCTCCCTCTATTAAAGCTTTGAAAATTAATTTGCCTGTCCTTGTGCTTTAACAGTGATCTGTGGGTGGTATCTCCCAAGCTCTATGCACGTCGATTATCGATTTATCCCAGAATAATGGATGGAACGTAGGGCTCTATTACGATGGCGGGCGGACAAAGTCCGCCCGCCACCGCAACGGAATGCGGGGCCGCCCGCCAGGGGTGCGGCGGTCCCGCTGTGCCGATTACGATGCGCCCGCCACAGTGGCGGGCGCATCATACATATTTTACATTGCAGCGGGCGGTGCTGCAAGCAGCACTCGCCGCAATGTAAAACAGCATGCACAACGTGACAGGCACCGCGCGGTGCCTGCCACCTTGTGCATGCAAATGCAGGGGGGTACCATAGGTACCCCCCATGTTCACCCCCCACCCACCTTCACCCTGGGGGCCCGCAACAGGCCCCCAAGAGCAAGGACTGTATGCCTTTCCATGGCGGCAACGCCACCATGGAAAGGCTATTGACCGCCACCATCGTAATATGGATGGCGGTGTCTTCCAGACACCGCCACCATATGCAGGCACTTTTTCCGCTGGTCGACGAGTCGACCGGCGGAAAAGCGGCGGACGGTCTTCCCGTCCGCCGCGGACCCCCAGCCATCCTAATGTGGCAGGGGGTCATTCTAGTGAGGATGGCGGGCGGATCGCCCCCGCCGGGCCGGCGGTGGCTACGGCCGGCCCGGCGGGGGCGATCCGCCCGCCATTTTAATGGGCCCCTTAGTATTGAAATCCCCACAGACCATTTTATAGTTCTTTCTAGGTTGGGAGGGGCCCCACATCATCGTTACTGATTGTGATGTGGGTAGTTCTTCTAGTCTTTTCATCAAGAGATGATCGTTAAAGGACAATAAATCAGGTTTAACTTTAGCGCAGTCACCTGGAGGAAAATTCAGATTTATAATCTCAAGTGACCATGCCTTGCTTCTTAAGCAAATGATTTGAATATTTTTGTTAGGTGTAGTGTTT
The DNA here is from genome assembly GCA_963921515.1 of Calotriton arnoldi. NCBI lineage: Eukaryota > Metazoa > Chordata > Amphibia > Caudata > Salamandridae > Calotriton > Calotriton arnoldi. The sequence continues at coordinate 78,614 of CAWUFW010017065.1, forward strand.
GTTATTTGAGTGTTTTCAAGAACAGTTGTTCTTGTCCACGTGGTTAATATTCCCACTGGCCTTCCTTTTTGTTGTTTGGTTGCAGGTAGATGATATGTTGAGTATCCATCTAAGTCGATGGTATCTATGCTCCATGTTTCTTGGAAGCAACAAATATCTTGTTGGGCTACCAAGGATCGCCAATCCTTATCCTCTTCATTAGATTTTCGGCCTGCTATATTCCAGCTCATTATTTTCAGACAAACTTTTTGACCAATTTCCGATGAGGTAATTCTGGATTTATCCTACAGACATCTCCCTTTTTGATTAATCAATGAAGATGATGATGATGGTCTTAATGGTGGCTGAAGAGCGTAACGCAGTTGATTCTGAGTCATATTATAGCCTTATAGCCCGCTGCCGAGGGCTATACCGGCTGTTAAAGGCCCTGATCCCGAGTTATAGGCCCGAGCCTCAGGCGAGGGCCTATAACGAGGGAGTGGGCCTTTAACAACCGGTATAGCCTGAGGCAGAAGGGCTATAAGGCTATTAGAACATTCCACCCACTAAGGGTAGAATGTTCTAAAATATAAATGGAGAAACAAAAAGAAAAACATTGGAATGTTGGAGCGCTGGGCATATACCAGCCATTATAAGCCCAGAGCTTCTCTATTGTCTTCAATGGAGCTCTCAACATTCCAATGTTCTAATATTTTTTAGACCGTTTGGGAAGTGACTGGGAGGAACTCGAAGCATTTTACAACACTGAACCCATATTTTTTACTACGCCCACTTTTGTTCTCAAGTACATTTTTATTTGTTTTTTCTATGAATATGAATCCTTCTCCTGTGGGGTTTATATTGATGCCTCAGGTCTTCATAAATTTTTGTAACTGAGAATTTAATTTGTTATCCTTAAGTTTGACCATACTGTCTGTGTGGATTCTGTATTATTAAGCCTATTCATTTGCACAGAACTAACTGTCACTAAGGGCCTACTTACGATGTCAGTGGGACCAACACCGAAGTGCCGTTGGTCCCATTGACATCTATGTCCTCGGTCCACCCACCGCATTACGATATGGGGGCAGAGGCTATTGGGCAGAAGGACTGTCCGCAGTGCTTCCAACGGGATCAAGGAGCCCGTCAGTGCATCGGAAAACACCATAATCCCCTAATGACGGCAAATCTAGGCTTAGCTCCGCCATCGGGATTATGATGACACTTTCAGACAGCCTTTTCATGTCAGCCTTTCCGACATGGAAAGGTTAGCATAAAGGGTCTTTAGGGGCCCCTAGCAGGGTCCCCTTCCCCCCCGCCCGCCGCTATGGGGCCTGGGGGCACCTATGTTGCCCCCCTAAACATCGTAAACATTGTGCCACACGGTGCAGGGATGTTTCCAAACATTTATTCTGCAATGGAAGCTTGTGCTGCAGGTCTTTTCCACTCACCACACAACCTTCCTTTGTAGAATGGATGTTTCCGGCTTCCCTATTGGCGCCCGCATCCTAATTGTGCAGTCGGAACTGCCAACCTAAGGTCGGGTGGTTCCAGACCGATACGGTCAGCCTGACATCGTAATCAGCCCCTAAGTCATTTGATCTTACATGCTAGCAGACCTGGCAGGAAGTTTATTAGACACAAAATATTCCTACTATTGAGGGTGTCTTGACTCCCTCTTGAGATGTATTCAGGTGTAAATATGATTGTTGCCTGATGTTTAGTGTTGCTTGAAAATTATTGGCTATGTGCCATTATATAGTTTTCTGCATATGGCATTGTCTCTCTTCCTTTGAGGTTGCAGTCCAAAGATCTATGTTGGATGGTTGATTTTGTAAGTACATTGACGAATAGAGCCTATCACACAGGCAATTTGTTTGATTTTCCCAGGGTCGCAAAACATCTGAGTATGTTTTCTCAGATTGGTGGGTAAGACTAAATGAGGGGAAGTCATGCAAGTGTAAATAGCCTTTCCGAGGCTTAGTTCTATATGTTCCAGGGTGGCATTATTTGATGCACTTGTGCTTGGGCCTGCACTGATACTGATTGGTCCGGGATGTTCAATACTAGACAGTGGTTCTGTACGCCTTGTAGTATTACTTCCTATGATGCCAAGATTGGTGTGTACCTGCTCGGGTTGTTCTGCAAAGGTGGTGTGGTTACCTTGGTTTAGCAAATTTCCACTTGGCCTTTGTGATGAGTTAAGCATCTGTGGTTCACCCTGTAGATTGATCGACTCTTTGTTGTTTCCTAGTTTTTTTGGATGTCCCCCATTGTCAGTTTTGTGTTTTTGAGTAGGAGGAATTGGCCTGAATCCTGTTGGTATACGTATTATGTGAGAATGAAGTGTACATTCTTTACAACACATCAATACAGGAGTTTGATTAAAAAAGTCACTGCTGGTCTTGTCATTTATTTCAAATTCTGCCTGTGAGATGAAAACACATAAACTACTAAAATATTGCAAATTTTGTTTACATTTGTAGTTAAAAAGAAGCATTTATCTAAAATATTCTATTGAGCAATTATAGTGCTACCTAATCCAGAAGAGTACTGCAACACAATGTGTTTGTAAAATAAAGAAAATAAAATACATTGACAAAAACAATAGATCAGATTTTGTATATTGAATTCAGGAAAACATAACCTAAACACAACCTGCAGGAACGTATGCCTCAGTGAACACCTAGATGTGCATAAGAATACACAAAGCAACCCACCGTCTTGCATCCGCGCACACCAAACAACATTCATAAAGGCAGTTACACACAGACAGACTAATATATATTCAAAAAACATGTAGACACAGGCAACATACATAGAGACACTCATATAAAGCCTTACAAAATACAAGCAGAGTTGTAAAGAAAACAGCACGTCTTGCAGGTTGAAAGTATCTTTATTAATCAAATGGTCTGAAGAGTAAATGGAGCAGCAAGGCATCACACTTCTCGCATTATCTCCCAGCTCCCTTCATCTGCTAACCTTGCTTCACATGGAATGCCCAAATGACATGATCTATTATTACCCAACATTTCTCACCTAAGCATCGAGCCCACAACACATCCCCAACTTTATTAACAAAGTTAATAGAAACCAATAACAAGATCATGTGCCATCAAGAGAAATAAAAAAATAAAAACAAAACCAAAAAAATATAAACAGGCTACTCATGAGTTATGCATTACCAATTGAAAAAGCTACACCGTACATTGCTCATGGATTAAATATTATTGCGCACATAATCATCTAACCATCTAGGTGGTTTCCTTATCCTTGTGTTACCATCCACAGAGCCACTCTTGCTTGCAAAATCCTTCATGCTTGCAAAAATATTTTCCTCAGCAATTCCATGTCAGACTTGCTTGCAGAACCATCCTTACTTGCAGCAACATTTTCCTCAGACAGCTTCTTGTCTGACACCTCTTCCCGCTCTGTATCAGAAGCAACAGAAACAAGTATTTGCTAGTTGCACTAGTAGACAGCTCTGAGGCTATGTCATAAGACATATCCTCTAAGGCAGTGGTTCCCAAACTTTTTCGACCCTCAGCTCCCTTGACCCATTGGCCACTGCCTGTGGCTCCCCACTGTTACTTTTTTTCAAGGGTGGGGTGGATGTAAGCCCGGCCTCGGGAGTACTTGCATTTTTCTCCCTGAAAATAATTGGGATGAAGCTGATGAAGGTATTATAATCATATACGCAGGGTGTTTCGTATTACTAAGGCGGCGCCTCTAATAAAATATTCCTAGTTACTCTTCTTTGCCCATGCCTTTTTTAGGGTACCCTCTCAAACTTTTTTAGCCCACTTACAGTGCTAGATAGCACCCCTACGCATGTAGGCCCCATTGCCAAAGTGTTTGTGATCTTGAAGAATATTTGCATGCACTTCCATTTCCACCCATATCATACGTGCCAACACACATGTCTCAGCAGGGTGACTCACGAGTTTTTAAACACATACAGCTTTATTTTTGCTGTCTCCTCCCTAAAATTGCCTCCAAATCAATGCAAGCAAAATAAATTACTCTGATTTTTTCTTTAAACGTCCGTCTTTCTTGCTTCCAAATGTTGGCATTATGCCGTATATGGTGTTTTACTTCCCTGTGCTCAAGGAGAGAGCAGGCCTGTCTGGAAATGTGTGTGTACTGAAAGAAATGTGTACTGGAAGTACCTGTGATTCAAGTACAAATGTCAATACTTAATAATACTCATTGTGTTTAACAGTCAGGACAACTGTACTTTCCTGATAACTTGCATTGGTGTAAAATGCATTTGGAAAAAAACAAAACTATTAACAAATGTAGCAAAATAAATCAGGCATCTACTGCTTACTTTGGGAGTGTTGGAACGTGGGGATCCATTGAAATATGGAGGTCATCTCCCTCGACATGCCATATATGAAGCACTATGTTTACAGCTTTAGTCATGTCACTTACAAATCATAGACATCATATGTTTAAGTCTAATTAGTTTAACTGAAGCCAACAGACCCTTCAACATTAAATGCATTAAAGTGCTTGGTGCGCGGCTCCCCTGGCTAGGTTTCATGGCTCCCCAGGGAGCCACAGCGCACAGTTTGGGAACCACTGCTCTAAGGGATCATGAATACCTTCCTCTAATTCCATTCAAACACCTTTCCATTCTTCTGAAGGTCCCACAGCAACAGAATTTAAATTCCACACCTTTCCATTACTCAGTCTGACTGCATTTTTCAAAACATCAATAACTTCCTCAGGTTCACAATTCTGACTGTCATCTTTAGCCAGACAACTGGGATTTTTAACACGTATCCAGCCACCAACCTTGACATTTACACGAGTAGTACCTCTGTTAGAATCATAGTACCATTTACTTTTCTTTTGTCCCTCACAAATTCTGCCATAGACATCTTCTACAGACCACTTTTCAATACCAGTGTGAAATAACCACTCAGGGTTATATTTAGTTGTAGGGTTTCTCCCTCTCATCAACACAAATGGAAAAAATGTGTAATGTCATTATTAGTCACTCTGTCGGCCCCAACACATTTGCCACATTGGATGACCCATTCTCATTACTTGCTATGGCTGTTTATAACACTCCTCTGATCACACAGTTAAACCTCTCCACCATACCATTTCCACCAGGATTATATAATGAATATTTCTATATCACACTCCAATCCTTTCAAAATAAAGTTAAGTTTTATTAGACACAAATTGCACACCATTATCACTTACAATGGTGGCTGGAATGGGAAACATCCTTTATATTGCAGTTTTTACCATGCAAAGCCTTTACCACAAAGTCCTTACCACACATATGTCTTTACTAAGCCTGGGCGTAGTTCGCGAAGTAGCGCTACGCGAAGCTACGCGAAGTGCACTTCGCGAGCTACGCGTAGCACTACGCGAACTGCGTAGTGCGCTGTTCGCGATGATTGCACAGTGCCGGATGCTTGTCCGCACTCTGCAATCATTGAAAACGGCATCTTGCACAGTGCGAGCTGTCTTTTACTGCCGCTCGAGTAGATTTTTACTCGAGCGGCAGCTTTCTCAACGTTGACTGGTAGTTTCTCATCGCGAGCGGTCGCGAGCATACGCGACCACTTGCAATGAGAAACCTGACCTCCCCGCGTTGAGAATCTCGCCGGGAGGTTTATTTTCCATGCTCGCGATCGGCAACTTGATGTTGCTGATCGCGAACGAGGAAAAAGTCTCGCCGGGATGTCATTTTGCTTGCTCGCGGTCGCTAACTTGACGTTGAGGACCGCGAGCAAGCAAAAAATGACCGCTGCACTACGCGTGTTTGCACTGTGCTACGTGCAATTCGCGTAGTGCGAAGTAGCGCAAACTTCGCAAACTACGCGAGCGTAGCTTAGTGCTTTGCCCAGGGTTAGTCTTTACCACGCATGTCATTACCATGCATATACCTTTAAAACGCATGTCATTACCATGCTTGCCCCTACAACGCATCATAGATATATACAGCTACCACGCAAGCCATTACCACATATTTTTTGGTATATGCATTATTGGGAAAGTATATAGATAAGTATAAAGGTAAGTTGAAAAAAATTGAATTTTTTTAAAAACCTATTTGAAATATAAGCAACAGTTTACATTTTTTGCATCATGTTTTTTAGCCATTTTGTGACTTTTCAAGACAACATTGTTAATGGAGAAACATTGGATTTGTGAATGGATTACTACTGGATGTTTTCTGGGAATTTCATTTTGGAGATTAGATGTTCTTTTGCATTTTTTTAATAACTCCTTTTTCATCTGGAAATTCTTTTTAGGGTTGTATATGTTTTTTACTTTTGTGAATTGGCAATTAATGGAGCACAGGAGATGTTTTTTGGTTTTAGACAAATTTTTGGGGGACTTTGCCTTTTCCGTGGATATTGGTTTCACTCTTTGGATTATTGGACTACTCAAGACTCTTGGTAGTAGGTGGTATGAAATATCACCAAGAGTCGAAGAAAGAAGACAACTATAGGTAGGAACACAAACTAATCTTTTAATCTGTTAACAAAATGCAAAAATGCCAATTGAATTAGTAAGTGTTGATAAAACAGGTGAGTGATTCTAAAGGTTGTTAGTATATGTTTGAAGTGTAAGATGTACGCAATATTGTCTAGTTAGTCTGAATCTCCCATCAATGGAAATTGATGGATTTTAGCTAATAGTCTCACAGACTTTTCTTTATGTTTTTTGGATACAGGAGGGTTCAGACTACCTGACAATGATTGCGCTGTTCTCATTTCCTGAAAGCTTTATTCTTTCATCCAAATTTCCACAAAATGATAAAGGTTAGGGTGAGATCTTCCAATTGATTTGTTAAATGAACTGTGTCATCCCTGTATGGCATTGTTTGTTTTTGCACTTCCCTCTATGCAGGTCGAGTAACAGTTCCACCAGTAAATGGGAAAGCTTTGATTCCTCCTGTGACCTGACCTGCTTTGATGACCAATCCAAGTGTCCTCAAAGTAATTTAGGAGTGGAGCCAATTTTCCTTGTTTTGTGTAAAATATTCAGATTCTGTAACTGATGTGTAGAACTCATCCACACACTCAGGAGGTGCAAAACACAAAGGCCCTGATTATGATGTTGGTCGGAGTTGCCTCCGACCGACATCATCGTGGATTAGGGAGCGACCAACCTACAGTCGCCTGTCCCGACTGCAGTATTACAGGCGACCGCACATGGTGCGGTCGCATACTCCCATTTCTCTATGGTAACTTGTGCTGTGGCCGTAAACCGGCCATAGCAAAAGGTCCCATTGAGAAATGGAAAAGTCTGTTAATCCCTGCATTGCGTGGCAGGCTCCTCAAGGTGCTTGCAACACTGTGCAGGGATTAACAGGCGGGCACCATAGCCCCTCGGCTCCCAACCGGAGGCCACAGGGAGAAGGGGGCCCTGCTAGGGGACCTCAAAGTCACTTTCCGACAGGCCTTCCATGTCGGAAAGCCCAACATGGAAAGCCTGTCTGAAACCGAAATGGTAATCCCAATGGCGAAAATGCCATCATATAGGGATTATGTGCCGGTTCCGACTTGCCGACGGGCTCCTTGAGCCCATCAGAAGGCAGCTGAAATGACCATCCGGTTTCAATTCTGACCGCCTAGATTGAAATTAGGCAGTCGGAATTGAAACCTATGATGTCGGTCTTTCCGACCGACATCATAATCAGGCCTAAAGTTGTCAGTTTTTTCAACTCAAACTGTAGTTTACTGCTTGACATGTAATCCTCAGATAAGGATTTGTTTCCCCCCCAATATGCCTTGGAAAAGTTAAAAAAACATCCTTGAATTTGGGTGTCTGTGTAAATGAAATTTTAGTACTGGTATTAATCATTTGTAATTCAAAATCTATTATAATTTTCCGAGGACTTTTATTCACAGTTTTGTTTTTTATTACAGATAAAAATTCAGCGTATGTTGAGGATTGCTTGTCAGGAAGTATGCTGCACATTATTTGGGCAGTTGTGTTGTTTATGTTAGCATGAATAGTGTACATTGAGGTAAATTTATGGGGTGTTGATTTAAATGTCCCACCCATCATTCAAATGTCACTATTCTTAAGGGTTACTAAGTTATGGGCTATGCTAAAGATTTGTATTCTTTTGAGAGGGGTTTCATTGTCATACAGGAGGAAACATTCATTAGTATAAGAAACTATTAGTTCAGGGGGGAATGTTAATTTCAAAGTAGGATTGTGGTGTGACTCTTTGGGGATTACTTGCTTGTTTTTGCCTCTGAACAATTCTCCTCAAATTGGGTACTATGGGCATACTACTAGCAACATGCATGGAGATATGTTGGGCTACCTCACTCAAAACTGAGCCAAAGGGTACATTGGAGGTGGATGCTAGCATTTTAATCTGCTGGATATTCTCTCTCACTTCGATCTCCATTTCAGAGGCAGAGAAATTATGTTCTGTGGTCCTTTAAACAGAGTCACCCAGAGTAACCGTTCTGCCTTTGCAATGGAATAAAAAATACTGCACACACCTCCCATGACTCCTGGGCTCAGTTAACTTCTGATTACAATAAAGATATCCACCATGTTTTAGCAGCATGTTTCCTCTCTGAGAATGGACATAGCTATCCTGGTTTCTGGTTTCCATGGTTCAGTGATCTGTAGAGATATCAAAAGGAGAAGTTTTGTGAATGCTATGGTCTAAAAGTGTGCTTTATTTTGTTTGTGAACAATCTACCTGCTAAGGGAAAAGGATATGCATGATTACTTGAGAGAGTGTGGCGTAGGAGAAAAAAATGATATTATTCCTGTTGAAAATGAGAAACGTTAAGTGTTATTGGTTGTACCCTATAGAATGAAAGTTGTTAGATTTGGTTATTCATAGCTCTTATCAGAAAGTTTACCTTAGTGAGTTTTTTTCCTTTTCCAATCTGTCCTTCCAAGGTCTGTAGAAATGTGGTTCACTTTTTTAGTGTGGGTGGATCCTTGTTGCTTGGTTTTCGGTTTTAATGTAGAAGGGGACTAAACTGGTGAAATTACTGATTTTTTGTTTTGCTGTTGTTTTCCTTGCATTTTATGTTGTTTATAGGTTAACTCACCTGTGTATTGTTGGATTTATTCCCAAAGTTGGACTCAGAATTTGCCCTGTTTTTTTTTCTTTTACTTTCCAATTTCTTTTTTGCTTTTAAGGTCTGTGGAAATGAAAATGAGGTAAGTGCAGATGGTTCCTCAATAGCTCCAATAAGAGATGGTTTAGGTTTAACTCCATCTTCACTAATAATATGACCCAAGTATGTAACACTGTTTGCAGCAATTGTGCATTTAGCAAACTCTACTGTCAATCCTTTAAATTGCAGAATCCTTAACACCTTTTGCAATCTTTCATCATGTTCTTGCCTTTTTTCCAAAAATCTAAATGTTGTTCTGGAAGAACATCACATCATGTCTACATTAAACAAATTAAACTACAAATGTTGGAATACTACCACAGCCGATGCCAACGAAAGCTGCATGTGCATAAACTGGGAACACCTCCGGTGTGACTAATGCTATTTATTTTCTGGATTCTGAGGACAGAGGGATTTGATGGTATGTTGAAGATAGATCTAGCATGGAAAACCATTTATCATACCTAATAAAAGTCACCATCCCATACATTTTCGGTAAAGGAAATTGATAAACAATAATGTTATTATTAAGGTGACACAGATCAACCTTATTTTACCATTCTTATGTTTGTCTACAACTAAAGGGGATACCCAATCAAATGCCTCTACTAGTTCAATCACTCCTAATGAGGTCAATCTTTCAAGTTCTTTAGAAACCTCTTCACAAATCATACAAGGTATGCTCCTAACCATGTGGATTTTAGGATTCATATTTTTTTTCAAAATAATCTTGTGTTCAAAACCTTTTAAATTGCATATATTACCACTAAATATCTCTGAAAAGGTGGTAAACAGTTGTTGCCAACTTGTACTCCTTCATCAACTGGCAGCACTTAGTCATTGCTGTTCGGGTCAAATACAATATGTAAATTCTTTCGATCAACCATCCTATAACAGGGGGTCTTTTTTTGCCACATACATTTTACCTCATGTCTATCTATTTTGAACCATCGGAACCCAAGCATATGTGCATTCACCACTTTACCCTTCTGGATTAATATCTAGTCTCAATAAATGTTCACCAACTTTAGCTACACAATTTTCTCTCCATTATTCCGCATTAATAATAGTGTAGGGTGAACCAGAATCAGCAAAGAGTTTTAAAGGTGCAACACCTATAGTCATCCAACACTCTGGTTTGGTTTCAATCAATTTGCAGGTAATTATCAAAACCACCTTGTTACATAGACTGACCACAGTGCTACAGCTATCATTCTCACACTCAACAGGTTTCTCCATCTCATTATCCACATCCTCACAAATCCATTTGGTACCATTCTTTTTCTTCTTACAAACTTTGGCGAAATGACCAACAATGCCACGATTGCTAAATTTTTGTTTAGCAATTGGACAATTCTTGCTGAAGGCTAAATGCTCTTTACTGTCGCAACAATAACATTTATCTTGATTATTAACTCTTTTCCTTTCTTTACCAGTAAACGTTCTGTCACCCCCCCTCTTTTGTAGTTTGCACACAGTCTCCCTTTCTCTTGCCTCCTGATTCAAGGCCACAGCACACCTGCTTGAAATTTCTGCTTAGTACACCATTGCTAATACATTATCTAAACAAGAGTCTACGTTGACCATCAAACGCTCCTGAAGAAACATCTACGGTTACTTGCATGCATGATCATGTATAAGGTCGCCTTGCAACTGACCAAACTTACAATTTATAGCATGCTTTTTTAAATCAGCAACTTATTCATCAGCAGACTCTTTTGTCCCTTGTTTACGCTGGACAACCCTCAATCTGGATATACCAATGCAAACCTTAGGACTAAAATATGTATTGCAGGGCCAGATGTATGACCCTTTTTAGCAGTTGCTAATGGAAAATCGTCCCGTTTGCGGCTGCCAAAATGGATTGTGATATGTACAAACCCTATTTTACGAGTTGGTAACCTATTGCCGACTCGCAAAATAAGGTTTGCCAGTCGCTATTAGGAAGGGCCGTGCCAAGGGCGTCCGTTCCTAACAGCGAGTCGCACTGGTATGTATGGTTGTTTTGTGACTGCAAATGTGGTCACAAAACAATCACAGTTACCAGCTACTTTAAGTAGGTGGTGAGCCAGTCACAAATTGGGTACCCCTTCCCCTTTGTGTTGGGGAGCAAAAATATTTTTTAAGTGCAGGCTGTGTTCCCATGCACCACTGCCTACTCTTAAAAAATGAAACAGAAATGTTTTATTTTTATTTTTAAATGCATCCAGTTTTCCTGTAAGGAAAACAGGCTGCATTAAAAAAAACTGCTTTATTTAAAAGCTAAGTTGGAACTTTATGCCCAGACATGGTTCCCATGATCACTTTGCCACTGGATTCAAGCTAGTCTGGCTAATGAGGGCTGTTACCCTGAAACCGGTCCCAGGATGCTTGTTTGCGGTCCAGGGAAGACCTGGCTTGGGGGTTCAGGCTGGACTGTTCCCATGAGGAACAGGGCCAAGACTAATTTTCATATGGCTGGGTCTGAACTGGGGTGGCAAAGTAAACTAAAGAATGATGGCAGATTCAACCCAGATCTGTGACTGGGGGTGAGTGTCTGAAAAGTTTCAGTGCTCCGTCCTTCATCTCCTTGTGTTCAATTAAAAAGCAGTCACAGACATGGTGGTCTGCTGACCCCAGCAGGCCAACATCCCTGTGAGTGCTGGCCATTCCCAATGGGTCACAAATTGCAACCTGCGTAATGAATATTGATGAGGCAGGTCATTTGCGTCCAAATTGGTAATCGCTAAATGTGTCCAAGACTCATTAGTACATTCCGTTTTGTGAGTCACAAATTGCGAGTCGCAAAAAATCACAATTTGCAAGCCGCAAAACGGAATTGTTGTACATCTGGCCCTTAATCTTGAATTGCTGCATTAATAACATTAACCTTCCAGACTAACGTAACTTTAGACGCTTGAGAAAATAATTTCAATCCTTGAGGACCAAGGGAATGTAACAATATTCTTTCCTGTGGTTCCACAGACATTGTGCTAGACTCATCCACAGCAGCTAAATTGTTAAAAAAGTACTCTTTTTATTTTAAAATAGGCTCAGTACCAGATGGGCAAAATGGTTGAGGAGGACTGATGGTGAAATTCTGAGTGATCATGTTTGAGTTGTGGAATTGTTCAGTGACCTATCGACACCAATACAGGACTACTCCACTGTTTTTTCTTGACCACCCTCTCCAAGGTATGAGCAAGAGATGACGTAGCTCATCCAGTAAAATGAAGGAAATTCAATCGTCACTACTGTTTAAGAGGTACAACACAGAACGCAGCAATTATCCATTAGAGATCTTGTAAAGACCACAATGGTGAAACCAACAGCAATCTCACCTCAATTTGTACACACCGTGGAAACCATCGCACACCAAGAATGGTGAATAATCCTTCCAGAAATATGTAATAGTGCGTGAATCGCACCATTAACACAAATAAAATCAGGAACTGAAATGTTAAAGTCTGACTCAGAAACAATGAGTAATTCCTCTCAAAATGGTGGTACGCAAGGTCACGCAGCGCTACCTCAAGTAATGAAGCAATACACATGATGACGCAGCAAAGGAAAGCAGGCGAAGAAGCCGATTTCATGTGCCAATTTTGAGTGTTCCAATGTCGCCAGCAGGAGCACAGCGATATTTGAACTCCATTCTCACGAGCGGGAGCAACGGAATATGCTTCCTCGGGAAATGGTGAAGATCTCAATTAAAAAGGTGATTAATTCAAATAAAATGTAAAGTGCACGGAGCAAAGGTGTAGAACTCTATATCACTGGCCTGTAGCTCTTGCCCGGACCAGCATCTGAACCAAGTGGTAGATACAGGAATCCTTCCTTGTTGTTGCCTCTTCAACCCAGCCGCTTGTCACCACTTGTTGTGGAGAAAGCTGCATGTCTTGTAGGTTGAAAGTATCTTTAATAATCATAAGGTCTGAAGAGTAAATGCAGCAACAGGGCAGTGCTCATCATCCATCATCTTTCAGCCCACCTTACATCATACATGTACATTTTTACATCATTTCACTTAATAATAATAAATAATAGTAATAGTATCACTTATAAAGCGCCTGGTTAGACCAACTGGTGTGTGTGTCCCCACGCTAAGACTAAGGGCCATATGTATCAAAGTTAGGTTTTGCGATTCTCAAATAGCGAATTTTTGAGAATCGCTATTTGAGAATCGTAAAACGAGATGTATGTAGGATTTGCAAAACAATTTGCGAATCCTACATATTCCTTAATTGCGAATCGCAAATTGCGATTCGCAATTAAGGAAACCCTCCCCATTCATTCCTATGGGCCTAGAGGCCCATAGGAATGTATGGGAAGACATTCTCAATTTGCGATTAGCAATTAGAGAATCGCAAATTGAGAATGCAATTTCAAGGTTGCAAGGGTGTCAAAAGGACACCCTGTTACACCCCTGAAATAAGCATGGGTGCACATGTGGCACACATACATGCCCTAAGGGCATGTATGTGCGTCACATTGCACTTTGAAAAATGTAAAAAAGTGAATTTTTCTAAGAAATCGCATATTACCACCAACTTGAAGTTGGTGGTAATTTGCGATTCCTTAAGGCCAAATTGCACTTTTTGGTGCTTCTTACATTGCATTTAAGGAATCGCAATTTGCAATTCCTTAAATGCATTCGCAAAATAGGGAATCGCAAAATTTGCGATTCCTTATTTTGCAAGGCAGTTTTCCTTCATACATACCACTAAGCCAAATTGCGATCGCAAACGCTGAAATTCTGCGAATTTCAGCGTTTGCGATCGCAATTTTGTTTGATACATATGGCCCTAACTCTTCGGAAGAGGAGAGAGAATAAAAGGACCTACAGCTGGAAAAGCCAGGTTTTCAATTTTTTTCGTAAACCATAAAAATTCAGCAGTTATAGTTATTAGTTACCTTAGATAACTCTAAAATATGCCCCAGCAATGTACTGCTTATGACATCACATATTACATTACTCATGACATGGTCAGTGACTTCACTGGTGACATCTGAAAAGACATCACTGATGACATCATCAAGTGAGTGTAAGTGTTTTTAAGAGTTTATAGGTGTTAAACATATATACTAGGTCTGGCGTGAAATTCCACACCACTGGCAGAGTTTGCAGAGTTTTCCTCACTTCGCAATCCATGTCGCGCACAGAGTTCTGAAAAACTCCCCTCCACGGAGCAGAGTTTTTTCCTCGCTCGCGCTCGCCAACTTAACATTGGCAAGCGTGAGTGAGGAACATTTTACTCTAGATATTGTCAATGTGGCGTATTGAATGAGAGCACCCTCTGGGACAACAAAGTTATTATCAAGATGTCATAATGACGGAGGTGGTCAATCCATCAAGGTGTATGAACCGAGGAATGCCACTCCCTCCAAAAGATCATCCCTATCGTTGGTAAAAAAGAGGGATGCCATCCTATTAAGTAAGTCCAAAGAACAAACGTGCTCCTCTTAATCCGACGCCTCTAAAAGCAGAACTGGGCAACTTGTGTGATATTCGATGAAACTTCGATGCAGGACATTCTGCGCAGCCGCACAGACATCCCATTCAGCCAATACTCCAAGTGCTGCTGCACGCACCATATTGCCATCCCCAGAACAAGCCTGGTCATGAGCCTCTAAGGGGCCCATCAACTGGTTAAAATCCGGGACTGGACGGGACGTATTGGAGAGGCATATATCCATTGCCCAATAGAAGGAGCATCGCCGACAGTAAAAGACTGGTTGCACGCAAGTGAAATAGGCAAAGCGAAAAGTAAATCCATAACGGACGCCAAGCGTGGCTAATGGCAAGCATCCAAAAACCTGTTGCATGCGATCACGGTACAGCTGCAACTGGTCTGGTCTGTGCAGTACCACAAGATGAGCAGCCGTTATGCAGCAGGAACAGGAGAAGCAGGAGTCCAGCACCTAACGCCAAATTAAGGGGAACCCTCTGAAGACGCTGGAAAAAATAGAATGAATAAAACCTGGGATTACTCCAAATACAGTCTGAAACAAAATCACAAGGCCAGATCCCACACATTTAAAAAAAAAAGCGTAAGACCTGTGGTGTCAGACGCATTAAATATTTGGTGTATAAGCTCCCCAAAATGTTGTGGGAGGTTAGTGTTCAGAAGGGACTGTATCTCACCAGAAGTGCTTGCCACCTGTAACTGGAAGGTCTCGCGGGCGGAAGTGAGGGCCACCTCCTGTTGGAATAATAGCGCTTTGAGTCTGCTTAATTTGTTGAAATTTGTTTTCAAAGTTGGAATGGAAGGCCAAATTGAACTATCTAGACTCCGGAAAAAGCACATTGCTACAACAAGTTACGCGCTGGGAAACAGTTACCAAATACGGAATTCCCGCCCGTAAACCACAGCAGTCTTGGTTATTCAAAATAAGATAACTGCCATTTGTAAGCAAGGTGAAAGCGGGAATTATTGTCGGTACTGGGGTACCTTTTAAAGGGACCCTAAAGCAAGGACCTTTTCTAAATAGGCCTGATCAATTTGGCGCAGACGAAATGCTGCTTCCATCTGTGAAAGTTTCCAAAATTCATTGTATGCTTCATAGATAAACCTCTTAGACCTAGGATTCCTAGGGCCTAGGATGAAATCAGTCAAATTGATGTCATCCGACAATAGTGTAAGGTGTTGTTTCACAGATGCTAAGGTGGAATGTTCTAATCATTGTTGGCATAATTTACCCACCGAGTATGTAGTGACCGAATGTGTTAAGTGGTAACGGGGATCAGGTCTAGACTGAATGAAACCAGGTGTAACATTATAAAAACGCAATTGGCATGCATTTGTATTTGTTTGCCACACTAGGCCCCCGGAAGAATCAACCCCAGAGACATTGAAAGTCTTATTTTGAAACAAAGTTTGTAGTGTCGAAATGGTCAAATTTGTGTGGGTGCGCCAATCGTCATATTCCGCTAAGGACGGAATGGATGGAGTATTTACATTTTTGGCAGTAGCCAGGCCAAAACAAGTGGTCTGGTACACCGTATCATTCAAAAATAACAGTTGGGCTGGGATCAGGCAGGCGCGATGCAAAGCCTCAGATCCCTGAACCTGCCAAGGCTTTGTGCTCCAAATAGATATTAAATCAATGGTATCTTTCCAGTGATCATAGCCCTGTGTAGCCAATTTAGTTCGAAACGAGTTGGCATATCAATTTAGTATGTGTCAGCATAAATTTGGATTGTGAAGATGACTGAAGTTTTAAAAAAATAGGATGCCGGGTTAGATACGTCATAATCAGTAAACTATGTAAATTTATCTCTAAGAGTTTTTGAACTCCCCTTAACAGGAGTAGGACAATGTTCCCATTAAGAACGGGACGTGGGGTGCTAGTATTGTGTAAAAAATGATGCCATTCATAGCAAAATAGATCCCCATAATTGGCAGAATTGAAATACAAATCTTCAGTGTCAAAAGCCGCATAATATTTTAAATCCGAAAACAATGCATGCACTGCTTACACATCCCAATCATCAGAATGTATGTCCCGTTTAATCACATCTCCTGAGACGCAAAACACGGAAGGTACCCTGAGAACCTCAGTCGGACCGTGGATTTCGAAGGCTACTTTGTCCCAAACTATGCCATCTGGAACTGGGAACGCTGAAATGTTCACTAGTGTCTGATCACGTTTCATGATATGGGATGATGTGTGAGGGGCCAGAATTCCATCGACCAACTTCACAGCAGAGCGTTCAGGCAAATAATGATCATTGATGAGCAAAAAGAACACTGTCACAAATCCAATTAACATGAAGAGGAAAATTAGTATTAGTACCAACCAAATGTAGGTCCAAGGAGGTACCAGGTAAGTCTTTTTGAACCAAGAGAGGAAAATACTTAATTTAGTCAGTGGTTCTGGCAAGCTGGATGTCAATGCAGACGAGCCGGAAGAGTGGCTGGCATGAACTCCACTGTAGCCACTCGTAGGTCTATTAATCAGAGGTGGAAGTTCCGAGTCCGCCAGATGTTCTTGTGGACTGCTCGGCACCTCACCCACGGACTCATCAGGATGGTAAATATACTCGACATCCATAGTGGAAGAGAGAGGTCGGACGGGTGAAATATCAATTACAGTGTCACTTTCCTAGGCACACGCGGACCAATAGAAGGTGATGAATTCAGTGGATCCAATGAAATTGCGGTGCACGACACTGCAGGTGTGACGCTATTCAGAATCGGCCACATGGTGTAACTTGACATTGTCCACTGAAATGTATCTGTTGTCTTTGCGACCAGGTAAGGGTGGAAAAATGACTGTACGAGTACCCTTCAGTCCAAGCACTGGAACCGGTACACGATAAGAGGGGCCAAATTCTTTTTTGATCCCCAACTTTTGGAAGCAAACCGGCAACTGGAATCAGCAGTGCTGCATCAGTGGAAGAGGGTAAATGTTCAGTTGCATAGCTGTCACGTGTCTTTTGTAGATCCTGTAACACAGTAGAATGATTATCTACGTCAAAGGTTGCGGCAGAGGGCACAACTTCTAGACCATCAAGGTCTGGCACAAACATTTTAATGCCAAAGAGCATTTCATATGGGGTCCGCCCACCCAGAGATCTTCTAGGGAGATTATTAAGTACACATTGAACCCCATACAAGTGGGCCAGCCAGTTCCTGCCAGTACCTAAGACTCTAGCTGTCAAGGATTGCTTTAAGTCACGGTTCATTTGCTCCACAATCAAATTGCCCTCAGGCCTGTATGGAGACGAACACTGCACCAGCACCCCCATTGACTTCATCGCATCCTTGTACGCCTTAGAGGCAAACGCTGGACCTTGGTCTGAATGAATGTGCCACAGGCAAACATCCCTACAAAGACACGCAAATCCCTGATGACATTTCGAGCGTCAGCACTGCGTTGTGGCCAAACCCAAAGGAATTTAGTGCACGAATCAGCTGCAACAAATATGTATTTATACGCAATATCAGAAGAGAGTGGACCACAGTGATCAAGATAAATGCAGCCAAAAGGTTGATTAGAAATACACAGCTGTGTTTGCGGCGGGCATGTGACCGGAGACGGCTTAATTTGTTGACAAATGTCACAAGAAAGTACATAATTACGGGTCTGTTTATATAAACCACGCCACCAATAACGTTGCTGCAAAATCGAGACTGTCGCCGACACCCCGGCATGTGCAGAAGCCATGCCCTCGTGTGCGGCTTTGATCAAAGCGGGTCTGCGGTCCAAGTTGGGAATCATCTGATCCCCAACTGAAGGAATCAAAGCATAAGGAACCTGATCGGGAGTTATGTGATAAGAATATTTCTAAGGGAATCCCTGAGGATAAACAGTTCCCTCCCTCGATGCAGCTACCGCTGCCAAAATGTCATTATCTATTTTAGTCCTGGATCTTCTAACTGCTGCTACGGAACACGTGGCTACTGCAGACTTGGCCGCTTCATCAGCCAAGGAATTACCAAGAGCATGTGCTCCCATACGCTGATGGCCAAGAGTATGTATAACATGTGTGAGGGGCAGACATTGTTTAAGTTCTGCCACTCGAACCCAAAGCATTTTATGCTTGATTGCGCTGCCCTTAGAATCTCGATAGTCATTCCGAGACCAAAAGAATAAGTTGTCATTAAAAGACTGGACACAGTAATAGGAATCGCGCACAATAAGCGTAGTCACATTTGGATCATCAAACTCGAGAGCAAGAACGAGAGCACGCAGCTCCGCCAATTGCGCCGTACAGTCTCCAAATGCCTGAGTGTGCACAATGGAAGACTTAAACGCTTCATTTACTACTAAGCCGGCAACAATTGCGCAAGCTGCCGAATAAGCGTGTTTAGAACCGGCATCTGGTTGAGCCGAGCCATCGGTGTAGATGATACATTTGTATTCATCCAAAGGAAGCATGGACAGAGGAGGAGGATGAACATGTTCATACTGTAAGAACTCCTGTGTCTGAAGAGAAGGATCGAAGTTAAACGTGACATCAGCCGATGTCAACGATGCAGCCCATTGTATCCAACGTGGATGTAAAGCCTTAGAGTTTGGCACACTTGCCTTAGTCATGGCTTCTAAAGCAGGAAGTGGCGAGACCATGAGAATGCGTTTGCCTTGAGCCGGAGAGCGTTCCTCCAGGATCGCCATCTGTACTGCTGTCAAGCTTTTTTCAATATTAGAAAATCGCATTTCAACTGAAGTGTATAAATGTGATTTGTAAGCAATAGGTACTGTGTCACCCTCATTGAACATTAAGGGGTCGATTCCGATTCGGGCCGGAAAAAGCACCGACCGACTCGGATCCGGAAAAAATACCGACCGACACGTACCAGTGGCGCCCGACACGCCAAGTACGATGCAAGCCGCGATAAATCCGACCGACACGTCAGGAAACCAAGCCGACCGACCGAGCCGCTCGGAAAATAGCAATCCGGCCGGAAAAACACGCGAATCCAACCGACCGACACGCACCCGGAACAAATCCGACCGAATCGTACCCGCCAACTCCAACCCGCAAAGTACGATGCAAGGCGCGAAAAACACGACCGAGTCGGACGGAGGACAAGCCGTACGACCGACACGCATACAAAACCGAGCCGAAGCAATACAATACACCGCGACCGACGCGTACGCAGCATACAAAACTGCACAAACACAGCGTGAACGAAACGGAAAACACCGTACGAGACCAATGCAGGGTCCGACTCGGTCACAAGAACGTTTCCAACATACACAAACAGCACAAAGGAAAAATCAACCAAAAAAAGGCCAAACAAGCAATTACCAAGCCAATAAATACTGGGGGGGTGGGGACAGAGAACAAAGACACACCCACAACTCCACCTATATAAAGGACACAAATCACTACCATGAGCCTTTGCAAATGCCATTTCACTGCCAGCACCCAAGAGAAAGCAACCACACACCCACAGCTCATCCCTCACACAAGCCACACACCATCAGCACACCAACAAATACCTACCTCACATACACCCAGCAAAACACACACTCACACACCCTCACCTGCACACCAACACACACATCACTCACCATCACCACCCATCACCATGCCCCCCAAGAAGAATCCCAAGTTCCTAGATTGTGAATTGGAAGTCCTGGTAGACGAGATCCTCAGGGTGGAGCCACAGCTGTTTGGCACTCTGGTCCAACAGACCCCCATGTCGCAGAAAACCAAGATGTGGGAGAGGATCATCAACAGGGTGAACGCACAATCATCATGTCGGCGCACAAAGACGGACATCCAGAACAGGTGGTATGACGTGCGCAGGAGGGTACGGGACCTGCTGAAGATAGACTACAGCAACAGCCAACAGACCGGCAGTGGCCCTCCTGCCAAGCCAATATACCTCAGGCCCTGGGAGGAGAAGGTGCGGGCCATCCTTCCGCCAGTGAGCGTATATGGACTAGAGAACATCCCAGAGCCTGGTGAGTACACAACAAATGTACACAATAAACTGCCACAAAACACACACATCACTGTCAAGGGGAGAGTCAAACCATGCACACATAGCAATTACACAGCAACTAGAACAGAATCATCCCAAAATGTGTATGTCAGTCAGATAAACACAACACATGCCATCAAAAAAGTCACATCCAACTGTGCCAACACATGTACAAACACAACCACAACTACAGCTAGGCAGTGGCACAAATAGAACTAACAAACACATCCACACATGTAGCCACCACAACAAGACCAACACACAGTGAAGACCACTCAAAGGAAGGAATTCTGTGTATGCTGGCCAAGTCAGTGTAGCCAATAGCATCATGGGAGTCGCAGTCACACATATTGCCCCCCCCCCCACAACTGTCCCATCAACACCACCATGAACCATGCGCACATCACAGGGAGTGGAGAAGGACTCACAAGATGGCTGACACTGGCAACTGCTGTGGGGAGCACAAGGCCCTGCTGGCAACTGTGCACCAACAAACAGCAGGACACCACTGACTGACATCCTGAGAGACAACTTCCACTCCCTGCAATGCAAGCACGTTCCATGGTGGGATGGCTGGCTGGGTGGGAAGGGGGACTTGCAGCACTGACTATAGTCACCAGCACCTCCCCTCACACCCCCCCAACACAAACTCCACAGTACCCACCTGGTAGAATGCAATGCCCTCCATCCTAACACAAGATCCCACAAAGCACCACCACCCTGGGTTATGTTGTGTGAAGCACAGGGACACTCTTGGGACTCTTAGCCAAACAACTGCCAGGACAACACTCCCAGCCATCCTGTCAGCACAGCCAGCCCACCCCACAGGGAAGCAGAGTCAAAAGGAAGGAAGCATGGGCATGCTGGGAAGGGGGGTGGAGGCAATAGCATGATGGGAGACGTAGTCACAGACATAGCTCACCCCCACAACTGTCCCATCAACACCACCCTGAACCATGCTCACATCACAGGGAGTGGAGAAGGACTCGCAAGATGGCTGACACTGGCTACTGCTGTGGGGAGCACAAGGCCCTGCTGCCAACTGTGCACCAACAAACAGCAGGACACCACTGACTGACATCCTGAGAGACAACTTCCACTCCCTGCAATGCAAGCACGTTCCATGGTGGGATGGCTGGCTGGGTGGGAAGGGGGACTTGCAGCACTGACTATAGTCACCAGCACCTCCCCTCACACCCCCCCAACACAAACTCCACAGTACCCACCTGGTAGAATGCAATGCCCTCCATCCTAACACAAGATCCCACAAAGCACCACCACCCTGGGTTATGTTGTGTGAAGCACAGGGACACTCTTGGGACTCTTAGCCAAACAACTGCCAGGACAACACTCCCAGCCATCCTGTCAGCACAGCCAGCCCACCCCACAGGGAAGCAGAGTCAAAAGGAAGGAAGCATGGGCATGCTGGGAAGGGGGTGGAGGCAATAGCATGATGGGAGACGTAGTCACAGACATAGCTCACCCCCACAACTGTCCCATCAACACCACCCTGAACCATGCTCACATCACAGGGAGTGGAGAAGGACTCACAAGATGGCTGACACTGGCTACTGCTGTGGGGAGCACAAGGCCCTGCTGCCAACTGTGCACCAACAAACAGCAGGACACCACTGACTGACATCCTGAGAGACAACTTACACTCCCTGCAATGCAAGCACATTCCATGGTGGGATAACTGACTGGGTGGGTGGGTTGGTGGGAAGGAGGTCTGGCTGTCAACCAAACACAATCAATGCAGACCATGTTCACACCCCAGAGAATACATAGAAATGCCCAAATAATGCAGGACAATGTGCCACACCAATATCAACCCCTGACTGTGACAACTTAGGACAATACAATGTACAGGCCCGCACCCCGAGGCACAGTCACAACTGTCAGGTGTGTCAACCACTGATGCCTGCAGAAACATGACATACATTGTTTGTGTCTCCCAAAAACAGGTGATGATAGGGACACAGCAGCAGACGCTGAGGAGTCCCAGTCCCAGGCTCAAGAGGATGCCGAGCTCACTGGCGTCGTACAGCCTCTGTCCTCCTCGGACGATGAAGAACAACCTGGCACATCCGGTGCAAGTCAACATGCTGCACCAGCAGGACCACCAGCTGCAGCACCAGCAGGTCCACCAGCTGCACCCCCTGCACCCACCCCTCCAACGACTGTCACCACGAATACCATCCCTGCCGACATGGACAGAATAAGGAACAACACCAGCGCAGTGACCCTGGACCAACCTGGGGCCATGGACACCACCACCACCACCAACCCCCAAGGTGGACCAGGGTTATCTGTGCGTGCAACTGCACACACTGCACATGTCAGCAGGGGTGGTGGGAGGGGTGGGAGACAGAGGTCGCTGCTTGCAGACGTTGCTGGTGTGCATGAAGACCCACAACTGGTACGCATAGCTGATGCGTACCAGTCCAGCACCGGAGAGCTCAGCCAGGTAGTGGGGCTCCTCAGAGACATTAAACAGCAGCAGGCTGCCCATCATGCCCGCTTGGACTCCCACATGTCCCAAGTGGAGTCACACATGTCACGTGTGGACTCCCACATGTCACGTGTGGACTCCCACATGACCCGCGTGGAGTCCAAGTGGGATGTACTACATGAGATGACGGCGGTGCACAGGGACATTTTACAATGCCTCCGCCAGATGAACAGCAACCAGTCCACACCTCCCTGTGTGCCAACAACATCTGGTACCGAACAAACTGCAACTGCCACAGGGAGGGAGGAGGACTCTGGCGGAGAGTCCCCTGCACCGCAGCAGCCTGCACTTGAGGGCCCCCCCAAGAAGAGGGGTCGTCCGAGGAGGGGAAAGTGAGAGGCTGATGGCCAAGCGCAACTCCCAGGAAGCCTGAACCTGTTCTGGATTTTCGCCTTTGTGCACAGACTGTTCACCCTGTTGATGGCAACACTACTCCCACACATTGCATGGGGAGTATAAGTTGGAACAATGTGTCAGACAACAGTGGCCCCGATACTGGGGATCCTGTCTACCTGGACTTTCTATTCATCTAGGAACTTGGGATTGCAAGATTCATGTACAGCACAATCCATCCTATGCACTATTATCACAATAAACACACTAATACACCATACTTGCCTCTGTCGTGATTCCAACGTGGGTGCTGTTATGGGGATGATGAACTGCAAAATTACACAGTGTATGCGAACTGCAACAGCAAGGACAACACAGGCATGTGAGTACAGGCAACGTGACACATATGAGGGAGACACACCACCAGGGCTACACAACACATACACACCTAGGCCATCTGACTCATTGCCTACACTGATGTTGCCAGGGAAGACGGTGCAATGCACAGACACCACACCCATTCCCAGTTGTAGTCAAGTAGCCCACAGGTGCAGTAAGCAAATGGCAGTCAAATGTGTGACCACAGACAACGCACATCACTAAGTGAAGCACAGGTTTATTACACAGTAGCAACATGCCGTAACCACTACAGATGCAAGGTAACCCCACCTGGTAGCGGGCACACAGTCAACAACTGTAGACAGAAGGAAGTCCATGGGTGTGGCGCACATCACCTGTAGGGACACAACAGCTACCAGCCTGGATGTGCAATCACGTCGTCGGTGGACACAGTTCACCAAACGAATCTGAAAGTACCCTGTGAAGGACAGAAATGACACACAGTCAAAAGCAATGCAGTACAGGACAGAACAGCAAAACTCATGCACAATACATGTTACAAGATACCCACCCAGAACCAAGTTAGCATGTCAACACTGTTGGGGAGTACAGCCCACCTGTCACCACACATCGCAACACACATCCTGTCAAGTAGCCCATGGACACACTCCAACAGCACCAGAGCACCACCCACACATCATGCCAACTCACATCATTCACATGACACCTCAGGATACTCACATTCAGCTAAAGAAGTTGGTGATGAGCTGTGTGCGGACATCACCATCATCATCATCATCATCATCGTCACTGGCATCGTGGTCCAGGCCAGGATCCTCCACAGGTGGCGGATGTTGGTCATCGTCATCCTGGATGAGAGGCAACTCCTTCCGCACTGCCAGGTTGTGAAGCATGCAGCAGACGATGATAATCTTGCACACTTTCGCAGGGGCATATGGGAGGGACCCTCCGGTCTTGTCCAGGCAGCGGAAGCGGCTCTTCAGGAGACCAAAGGTCCGCTCAATCACTCTCCTGGTCCGACCATGTGCCTCATTGTAGCGCATCTGGGCAGGTGTCACAGGGTTCCTGAGGGGTGTCAGCAACCACGGCATGTTGGGGTATCCCGAGTCACCTACGGACAGACAAGTGCACATCAGCTGACTTGGAAAAGTGGGCGGAATACTACAGATCAGATCACACACAATGGCACAAAGTCAGTACACACCGACAAGCCAGGCACGCTGGTTCTGCATCTGTGCCATCAACCTGGGGATGCGACTACTCCTCATCACAAAGGCATCGTGTGCTGAACCAGGGAAACGGGCACACACGTGTGTGATGGTCATGTCTGCAAGACACACCACCAGTGCATTGACCGAGTGGTAGTGCTTGCGGTTCCTGTAGGCCTGCTCCTGGGCCTGTGGTGGTACCAAAGCCACATGTGTCCCATCAATGGAGCCAATGACATGCGGCATCCTCCCCAGGGCATAAAAGTCACTCTTCACGTCAGTGAGTCGTCGCAGTCTAGGGAAATAGATGTACCGGTTCAGGAAGAGCAACATTGCCGCCAAAACATCGCGGAGCACACGGCTGAACATGGTCTGTGACATCCCACCAGCAGACGCCACAGTATGTTGGAAGGTACCGGTGGCAAAGAAGTGTAGGGCTGCCATCACCTTCACCTTGGGGGTCAGCGCTGTAGGATACGGCCGGCCAGGCTGCAAATGTGGGGCCAACTGCACTGCCAAATCCTCAATCAGCTGCCTGGTGAAGCGGTACCGTCGGATGCTGTCCCGTTCCACCATCGTTGCCAGGTCTGGGAATGGCCGATGGACAGCAGGAGCCCTGCAGTGCAGAGGAGAAGTAAGCAAGATCGTCAGTCACCCCACATATGCGGCATTGAACACACTCAAGATCCCAACATACATCATCATGAGGCACAACTACATGAAGTGTGCAGTACCGGTACGACATTTATGGTACATACATGGCCAACATCTGTCAACACGGTCCTACAGGTGGCATCAATTTGTCCCAGGTTGGCCCATTGGATATCATGATGCTGTGTCACAGTCACCCCCCAGTGACATGTGAGGACAGATGTGCCCCAGGCACCACAGCTCAACGACAGGCACATTCCCAGGGACCCTGTAATGCCACATGGACACTGGCATCACCTGGAGTATCATGTGTACACCACAACAAAACAAACATGACCCCCACAGGTAGTGGCCACACTTGCCATGGCAGGAGAGCCATGGACGTCTGTGACACACACGCACAACATCAGAGTCCATGCACACACAACGTGGATGTGGAGACTGTCTCCCATTGTGCACATGAAATCAGAGACATTGTAAACACTACATGCACAAAGACTGTGGAGGGCCATCACTATTGTGCCACTGGGACACCCTGGCTCAAACATACCGTCCCACATGGGACTCACGGGGTATGTGACATGACATACACAAACACCACTGTGAAATGTGACCATGGCACATGCACAGATATGAACAGTTGCACATCACAGTGGTCACGTACACGTAACACCCAGGATCCTGTCCCCATTAACACGTGCACAGCCTGGGGGTGGCTGCCCACAGGTGACACCCACAGGACAACATGTACACCAACATACACACAATAGGAAATGCAGCCTTACATGCCTTATGATAAGGTTTGGACAGGCTGTCGTGATGTAGGTGTGCCCCTCACTCCCTGGGAGCTATCTGTGGCTGGCATATGTCCATCTGAGACAGGCATGCTGACATATGCCAGTCACATGTACAGTGATGCGTTGTACTGCAATGGACCGATCGGTGCCTCCGGCCGGCCCATTGCATTCAATGTGTGCGGGTACGCGTTGTACCCCTGTGCGCGTTGAACAGCAATGGACCGATCGGTGCCTCCGGCCGGCCCATTGCATTCAATGTGTGCGGGTACGCGTTGTACCCCTGTGCGCGTTGAACAGCAATGGACCGATCGGTGCCTCCGGCCGGCCCATTGCATTCAATGTGTGCGGGTACGCGTTGTACCCCTGTGCGCGTTGAACAGCAATGGACCGATCGGTGCCTCCGGCCGGCCCATTGCATTCAATGTGTGCGGGTACGCGTTGTACCCCTGTGCGCGTTGTACTGCAATGGACCGATCGGTGCCTCCGGCCGGCCCATTGCATTCAATGTGTGCGGGTACGCGTTGTACCCCTGTGCGCGTTGAACAGCAATGGACCGATCGGTGCCTCCGGCCGGCCCATTGCATTCAATGTGTGCGGGTACGCGTTGTACCCCTGTGCGCGTTGAACAGCAATGGACCGATCGGTGCCTCCGGCCGGCCCATTGCATTCAATGTGTGCGGGTACGCGTTGTACCCCTGTGCGCGTTGTACTGCAATGGACCGATCGGTGCCTCCGGCCGGCCCATTGCATTCAATGTGTGCGGGTACGCGTTGTACCCCTGTGCGCGTTGAACAGCAATGGACCGATCGGTGCCTCCGGCCGGCCCATTGCATTCAATGTGTGCGGGTACGCGTTGTACCCCTGTGCGCGTTGAACAGCAATGGACCGATCGGTGCCTCCGGCCGGCCCATTGCATTCAATGTGTGCGGGTACGCGTTGTACCCCTGTGCGCGTTGTACTGCAATGGACCGATCGGTGCCTCCGGCCGGCCCATTGCATTCAATGTGTGTGGGTACGCGTTGTACCCCTGTGCGCGTTGAACAGCAATGGACCGATCGGTGCCTCCGGCCGGCCCATTGCATTCAATGTGTGCGGGTACGCGTTGTACCCCTGTGCGCGTTGAACAGCAATGGACCGATCGGTGCCTCCGGCCGGCCCATTGCATTCAATGTGTGCGGGTACGCGTTGTACCCCTGTGCGCGTTGAACAGCAATGGACCGATCGGTGCGCACCCATTGACAATGGGCTTGCCTGGCAACGGACGCGTTTTTGAATATTCGAACGAGTCGGTTGCTGGAAATTCAGTTGGTCACCCACAACAATGTTGCAAAATAATGTATGTCATGAAGTTGAAGATTTGAAGGATGCTGTGGGCGTGTTTTGGTGCTGCTATTCCATGGATTGGCCAGATTCAGAAGATGCAAACGACTTGGACCTATCACTTTGGACACAAGGGACAGTATCTGCCTCTCCAGCACATATATATTGCTGCATGTTCCCCTGAGAGCCCACTTGCCTGCACTACATGCTCCAGGACGACATCTGCCACTGCACTGCTGCTGTCTCTGCCCCTCTGGACCCTGCAATGGCACGTACTGTGGAGAGAGCCCCAGCCTTCAGCCTTGAAGAGAACCAGGCCCTGCTGGACAGCCTACTTCCACAGTACAGCAAGCTGTATGGGACACCAGGGGAGCAGGTGAGTGTTCTGTGCACTGCCTTCCTGAATGTGCATTTTGTCTGACTAGCAAGGCTGAGAGTCAGCACACCACTGGCTAGCAGGCTCACTGAGTAGTTGTCACCCCCATAGTGTGTAGTGACTTGCACTGGACAGGTATGGTGCAGTGACAGTGCTTCTGAACAGGGTTTTACTCCCCATGCTATGATACCATGTAGTGACTTCTGGAAAACTGTCCATGGGCAGCCGTGCACTGCCTGGGTACACCATGTGCCCCTGTGATTGCGACATGTATATGCAACTGTGTCATGCACGGATATGTTGCATGTGTAGTAATGTCCTTATCACTTTGTCATCCTGACAGCCTTCTGCCCATCGGAAGCATGAGATCTGGAAGGACATCGTCCGGGCTGTCCGGTCCGTGGGGGTCTACCAGCGCCGGATCCGCAACTGCCAAAAGAGGTGGCAGGACCTTCGGGGCTGGACCCGGAGGATTGCACGGGTCCAGCTGAAGCTGTCGCCTCCTCGCAGGAGGGGCGGAACACGGACCCTGACCCCCACATGCTCAGGATCCTGGCGGTGGTCTTTCCAGACCTGGATGGGCAGCTGAAGGCCAGAGAGCAGCAAGGAGGGGGTGAGTCAAAGACTGCACTGTGTACTCTGTCTAACATGTTATGTGCCCTCCTCGGGCCAGGTTGAACTGCCACAGTACAGCAGTCATGTTGTCCAGGAGCCATGTCCCTCTATTGTGCACTGCCCACTCCTCATCTGATACCCAGGTGTGGCCCTTACATGCAGGGAATTCTGTCACTTAGGACTGTGTCCTTGCAGTTTGCTTGACTCAAGGTGGGAGACAGCATCTGTTTCCCTGACTCTGTGGTGGGCATCATGGGTGGGTCCATTGCTTACACAATGCCTGTATTCTGACATGTAGGGTAGTGTCACAGGTCTCCCATATGTCCAATAGGTATGACCTGGACAGATGAGGGTTAAGAGGATGTGTTGTGGGGGGATGTACATGTGCACTTGTGCAGCTCCAGGACTTGCATTCCCCATGACCTACTATTGTGACACAGTGCAGAGTGTTGTTGTCTGGCTGCAAAGTCATACATCACTGAGACAGTGATGTATGACTTTGCAGTCATGCCTCCGCCATGGCATGTGTCTACTGATTGGTGATCCTGCAGGGGAGTGACATGTGCTACATGCACACCATAGTGGCGCTGGCTATCAGGACATGGGTGCATCATGGTGTCTGTCGCTGGTATGCATCACATGCATTTCCTATTTGACTCTGGGCATCCCTTACATCCGTAAACCTGTACTGACTCAGTGGCAAGAGCTGTGATGTGTCCACACCGTGTCCTCTGCACTGTCCAACTACTGTGTACTTGGTGCATGTGTCAACACTGGGGTGTTGCAATCCAACAGACACCAGACAGATGGGTGCAAGGCCATGTGGGATGTGAGTGCCATGCTTGGCATCAGACTGACAATTGACTTCTCCTGTTCAATTAGTGCACTTTTAGCAATGTACAACTAATGATGCCAGGGCTTGCTCTGGGATGTGCTGTGCTCACAGTGGTGTGTGCGTTATGTGCAGGTGACTGATGTCTGTCTGCTTCCCCATTGTTTGCAGATACATCCACGGCCACGGAAGGGGACAGCTCCACGGACCAGGAGGAGCCGGAGAGCCAGACTGGGTCAGCAGCCGAGGAGTGGTCGGAGGGACCCAGTGGCACGGAGGGCGAGGGGAGCCACACCGAGGAGTCCTCAGCAGCATCCACCTCAGCTGAGGACCAGAGCAACTCGGAGGATGACTCCCTTGTGGAGGCGGGTGTCAGCAGCCACCACACCCCAGCTAGTGTTGCTGTCCCCGCCACCACCAGCACCACCACCGCCCTCCCATCGGCTCCCATTCCCCAGGTCCGTGGAGGCTCCCATGTCCGGGAGCGTGTCTCCTTTGGGCCAGGCACCGCACCCCTGCCCCTGTGTCCCCTGCTGCCCTGAGTGAGGAGTCTGTGTACCTCCTTCGCCAGCTCCATGTAGGGCAGACAGCCATGCTGAGTGTCCTCCATGCGCACACCGCGCTGTTGACTCAGCTGGTGTCATTCATGGAGGGCATCTCATCGGGCATGTCTGACCTACAGAGGGGCAATAGGTCCATGGACTCCTCCCTGACGGCAGCAGTGTCCCTCCTCAAACGGTCCCTCACCCCTCCTGCCTCTGCTCCATCCACACTCCCCAGCACCTTACCCATCCCAGGCACACACACACTGGCACACACCAGCACACACACATCCAGCACACTGACACACACGCCAATGACAAAACGCACACGCAAGCACATTCAGGGGACTGAAGCCAGACTCACAGGGGATGGGGCCCTGGAACACACACACGCATCCACATGCACTGCGCAGTCCTCAGTTCCCTCTCCCTCCAAAGCACCCTCCCTTGCCTCACCTGCAACCCCAAAGTCACAGCAGCTCTTCCTCTGTGACCTCGGCCTCTTCCCCACCGATGAAGCTGCTCCAGCATCCCGGGGGAAGAGGAAGCTCACCCACACGGAGCAGAGTGCCCCTCGCCCCCGGACACCCTCCCCCAGGCGCAGACGGACTGAGGCCCCCACCCGCAAGTCCCCCGGAGTGCTAAGAGCAAGACCCCGCCACCGCCCTGCAGCTCAGGCACAAGGTCTCCGTCCTCCATCCCTCAGGCCCCCACTGCACAGGTGCCCCCACCACACCCTGCCCCAGGTTCCCCCACCCACAGATATACCATCCCCAAGATGCTCCGGCCTTCTCCCCCTGCCACTTGCTCTCCCAGCACCACACCCCCGCTGCGCTTGTCTGTGCCACTGATGTGGTGAGGGTGTCCTCCCCCTCTGTCCAACCCACCTTGCCTGTTCCCCATTCTCCTCCCCTGGAGGTAGGCACTGCAGTGGAGTCCACTACCGCCCTGTCTGACTTGGGCACTGCAGTGGCGGACCTGTCCACCCCATCTGCAGGGTCCACTGCAGTTGTGCCGGCACCCACGACATCTGTGTCATGCCCCCAGTTGTGCCGGCACACACCATGTCAGACACCTCCACTGCAGTTGTCAGTGGCTCTCCAGCACCCACCACCCCTTCCCTGACTCCCCCTGGTGAGCCCTGATCCTGTCCCTGCGGTGCCTGGCCTGCCCCCCGGTTGCCCCTCCTAGTGGATTGTCCCTGGTATTGTGCAGGCATGCGTAGGGTGACATCTGCCAGTGTCACCCTGTTTGAACTTTGACAATGGACTGGCCATTGGCCTTTGCTCTTTTTCAGGACTTCGTTTGGCCTCAACACATATGCTGAATAAAGCAACTTTCTTTTCTCTAGTGCTCATGCTTCAGATGTACATGTTGTTGGTGCAGCTAACCATGCCCTTGCTGCAGTGATGGTGATATCTGGTCTCATGATTATGAAGTGTTACTGTGCAGGAACCCATGTGGTCCAGGGGGAATGTGTCCTATCATGTGGTGTATCCATGTCATCAATAGCAGCATCTGAGGGTGTCATGTGTTCAGTATTTGGCAATGGGTTTCCTACTTACATTGGCAATTTCACATCTGTGGCTTCCACCCCTGCACATCTGTTGTGCCTGCCATCGTTGCTTTTGTCTACTTCCCTGACCGTGTTGCCATCTCCAGTGGACATGCAGGTTTGGGCATCAATGGGGAGGGACTCATCCGTGTAGTCAGTGCAACATTGCTATACAAGTGTGTTGGATCTGTGCTGATGATTCCGTTGGCACATCCATGACCAGGCTGATGTGATGGGAGCCCTCATTTGGTGCTAATTGTTGATTGTGTGACCAAGTGCTCAGCTGACATGATGGGGCCCTACTGAGGCAACATATGGCACAGCTTTCCTCACACAGGAGTGGAGTCCCCTCATGGCAGTGTGTACACGTGTGACATTGCCTGCGCCCAAGGTGTGTGTTGTATGTGCATGTCTGTGTGTTCACTTCCATTCATCTGCGCATGCTGTGATCCCTAGTGTTGTACCTGTTTGTGATGCTTGCTGACTTGAGCTATGTTCCCCCAAAGTCTTCTCCCTGTGTTCTCTGTGATGTGGGTGCATGGCACATTACTGGTCATCAGGGTGTCACCCATAGGTGTGTTTGCTGTCAGGGCAGAGTTTGTGTGCTGACGCAGATGGGTCACAGTCAGGTTTCCCTTTGGCACTTGTTGTTTGCCCCTGTCATGTGATTTCCAGTTTGTGTTATCTTTCAGTGATTGTGACACGTTGTGTGTGTGACTGCTGGCACTCCTTAGGGTCCGGGCTGCAATGTTGGTTGTTGTCTATGTGTGTTCTTTGTGGGTGACCTTGGCTTCTTCATTGGTGTGTGACTGTGGCTGGGATCCCATTGGTCGGTGTGGTATTGCCGTCATGTCCATGTACAGCGTAGTGTGCAGTGTGTCAGACATTCAGGAGTCTTGTTGAGTGTCCATGTGTGATGTGTTTCTACACCTTGGTTCCCACCCACCACCCTGGAATAGTAATGGGTGCATGTGCAATGTCACCAGTGCATGTGTACTTCACTGCTGCACATTGTTGGAGGTCGAGGGGTGTGGTCTTGAGTGTGTGCAGATGAGAGTTGTTGCCCGGCTAGTCCCCTGCCTCCATGTTGGCCTTGGCTTACTGGCCATGCTGATTGATTTGTGCTTGTGTAGGTGTGATGGTAGTTAGTTGCTCAGGACACCTGACTGTGGTTCACAGTGTGAACGACATTTAGCTTTGTCATCACAGTGGTATTTTTCTTCAGCCCAGGGTCACCACATTGTGGGGGCCCTGGGGGTGGTGCTGTGGTGTGTCTGTGACTTGCTGTGTCAGTTGTTGTTCCTACGTGCCTGTGTGACATGTGTGTTTTGTGCTCCCTCTCACCTGTCAATGCCTGCTTGCCCACATAGGGGATTTGGATCCATGAGTTACCTTAGTGTGGCAGTGTATGCACATCTGTATGATTGGTATTCAGCTCTCCTCATGTGTTGTGTTGTTGCCTGGGGACACTGGCACCCCCACCCCTCACCTGCTGTGTATGATGACAGTGTTGGTCTGCCTGTTAGTGTTTGTGCATCTGCACCACTGCATTGGCATATCTTGGGTGTGCCATTGGCTGTATGTTGTTTGGTGTGTTTCCCCTGCTGTCCCTGGGACTCCTAGGTCATCGGTCAGCACAGTGATCATGGTTTGTGTGTCCCATTGCTGCCATGGTATGGTATCTGTTCACCTCACATCTGCTGTCTCCACAGGGTATCTGCATTTGTGTGCCCATTGGTGCAAATATGTGGTTCTGCATTCTGATGGTCACTTCTGTCATTGTGTCATTGATGACTGTTGACGGTCTCAGCCACCATGGGTGTTGTTTGTCTGCACATGGCCAAAGGAATGTTTCATTTGCACTGCAGTATTTGGCTCCCCCAATTTATGTTGCAATGGGACACATACACTACTTTGCCACAGATGAGTTTTTGGTTCTGTGACCAGGAATGATCCATGCAGTTTGGCAGTTGCAGCTCTTTCTTTGTCAACAATTACCTTTTGGTCACTGTGATGATGAGGGTGTAGACCCCATTGCCACAATGGTCAAAATGTGCTTCAGCTATGGACCCCACACTTGCCTTTTGGTCACTGTGATGATGGGGGTTTAGACCCCATTGCCACAATGGTCAAACTGTGCTTCAGCTATGGACCCCACACTTACCTTTTGGTCACTGTGATGATGGGGGTTTAGACCCCATTGCCACAATGGTCAAAATGTGCTTCAGCTATGGACCCCACACTTACCTTTTGGTCACTGTGATGATGGGGGTTTAGGCCCCATTGCCACAATGGTCAAAATGTGCTTCAGCTATGGACCCCACACTTGCCTTTTGGTTACTGTGATGATGGGGGTTTAGACCCCATTGCCACAATGGTCAAAATGTGCTTCAGCTATGGACCCCACACTTACCTTTTGGTCACTGTGATGATGGGGGTTTAGACCCCATTGCCACAATGGTCAAACTGTGCTTCAGCTATGGACCCCACACTTACCTTTTGGTCACTGTGATGATGGGGGTTTAGACCCCATTGCCACAATGGTCAAAATGTGCTTCAGCTATGGACCCCACACTTACCTTTTGGTCACTGTGATGATGGGGGTGTAGACCCCATTGCCACAATGGTCAAACTGTGCTTCAGCTATGGACCCCACACTTACCTTTTGGTCACTGTGATGATGGGGGTTTAGACCCCATTGCCACAATGGTCAAAATGTGCTTCAGCTATGGACCCCACACTTACCTTTTGGTCACTGTGATGATGGGGGTTTAGGCCCCATTGCCACAATGGTCAAAATGTGCTTCAGCTATGGACCCCACACTTGCCTTTTGGTTACTGTGATGATGGGGGTTTAGACCCCATTGCCACAATGGTCAAAATGTGCTTCAGCTATGGACCCCACACTTACCTTTTGGTCACTGTGATGATGGGGGTTTAGGCCCCATTGCCACAATGGTCAAAATGTGCTTCAGCTATGGACCCCACACTTGCCTTGTGGTCACTGTGATGATGGGGGTTTAGGCCCCATTGCCACAATGGTCATGGGCTGCTTGCATTGTGGGTGCCACACACATATATGTGTGGCACATGTGCTAGGGGTCACATTGTATGTTCAATGTCATGTTCGGTGTTGTAGGCATTTGACACAGCCTGCTCACACGCTTGTCATGGTGGTGGGGGGATGTCTTAATCTTGCATTCCCTAGGTTGTGGTGTGCTTGTTGTGTCATGCATTGTCCATCCTATGAGTGGGGGTGGTAGTAGTGGTAGGCATCCAGCCCCCCTGGCTAAGGGTGGTAGTAGTGGTGGGCATCCTGCCCCCTGGCTAAGGGTGGTGGTAGGCATCCAGCCCCCTGGCTAAGGGTGGTGGTAGGCATCCAGCCCACCCTGGCTAAGGGTGGTAGTAGTGGTGGGCATCCTGCCCCCTGGCTAAGGGTGGTAGTAGTGGTAGGCATCCTGCCCCCCTGGTTGAGGGTGGTAGTAGTGGTAGGCATCCTGCCCCCCTGGGTGAGGGTGGTAGTAGTGGTAGGCATCCTGCCCCCCTGGGTGGGGGTGGTAGTAGTGGTAGGCATCCTGCCCCCTGGCTAAGGGTGGTAGTAGTGGTAGGCATCCTGCCCCCCTGGTTGAGGGTGGTAGTAGTGGTAGGCATCCTGCCCCCCTGGGTGAGGGTGGTAGTAGTGGTAGGCATCCTGCCCCCTGGGTGGGGGTGGTAGTAGTGGTAGGCATCCAGCCCCCTGGCTAAGGGTGGTAGTAGTGGTGGGCATCCTGCCCCCCTGGGTGAGGGTGGTAGTAGTGGTAGGGCATCCTGCCCCCCTGGTTGAGGGTGGTAGTAGTGGTAGGCATCCTGCCCCCCTGGGTGAGGGTGGTAGTAGTGGTAGGCATCCTGCCCCCTGGGTGGGGTGGTAGTAGTGGTAGGCATCCAGCCCCCCTGGCTAAGGGTGGTGGTAGGCATCCAGCCCCCCTGGCTAAGGGTGGTAGTAGTGGTGGGCATCCTGCCCCCTGGCTAAGGGTGGTAGTAGTGGTAGGCATCCTGCCCCCTGGTTGAGGGTGGTAGTAGTGGTAGGCATCCTGCCCCCTGGGTGGGGGTGGTAGTAGTGGTAGGCATCCAGCCCCCCTGGCTAAGGGTGGTGGTAGGCATCCAGCCCCCCTGGCTAAGGGTGGTAGTAGTGGTGGGCATCCTGCCCCCCTGGGTGAGGGTGGTAGTAGTGGTAGGCATCCTGCCCCCCTGGGTGAGGGTGGTAGTAGTGGTAGGCATCCTGCCCCCCTGGGTGAGGGTGGTAGTAGTGGTAGGCATCCTGCCCCCTGGGTGGGGTGGTAGTAGTGGTAGGCATCCAGCCCCCCTGGCTAAGGGTGGTAGTAGTGGTGGGCATCCTGCCCCCCTGGGTGAGGGTGGTAGTAGTGGTAGGCATCCTGCCCCCTGGCTAAGAGTGGTAGTAGTGGTGGGCATCCAGCCCCCCTGGCTAAGGGTGGTGGTAGGCATCCAGCCCCCCTGGCTAAGGGTGGTAGTAGTGGTGGGCATCCTGCCCCCCTGGGTGAGGGTGGTAGTAGTGGTAGGCATCCTGCCCCCTGGCTAAGGGTGGTAGTAGTGGTGGGCATCCAGCCCCCTGGCTAAGGGTGGTGGTAGGCATCCAGCCCCCCTGGCTAAGGGTGGTAGTAGTGGTGGGCATCCTGCCCCCCTGGGTGAGGGTGGTGGTAGGCATCCAGCCCCCCTGGCTAAGGGTGGTGGTAGGCATCCAGCCCACCCTGGCTAAGGGTGGTAGTAGTGGTGGGCATCCTGCCCCCCTGGCTAAGGGTGGTAGTGGTGGGCATCTGGCACCCCCTGGGTGAGGGTGGTAGTAGTGGTAGGCATCCTGCCCCCCCTGGGTGAGGGTGGTAGTAGTGGTAGGCATCCTGCCCCCCCTGGTTGAGGGTGGTTGTGGTAGTTGGCATCCAGCCCCCCCTGGGTTGGGGTGGTGGCGCGCATTCAGGCCCCTGTGTGCATATGTGGCATTGGTGATGGGCATCCCGCCCCTATGGTGCTGCTGTTGCTGGTGTAAGTATATTCAGATTCCCAGTGTATGTGTGTGATGTGTCGTGTACGTGTTGTATGTGTTTTGTGGTTGGTGTCTGACTTACCTTCTGCGCCGTACGCGTCCGTGCCTGTTCCGGTAGTAGATGTAGAATATTGGTATGATCGGGACGAAGGGATTCATGGTTGGTTCGTGTCGTTCGTCCTTCTCGTTGCTTCGCGTCGTCCTCGTCGCTTGGCTTCGTCCTCGTCGCTTCGCGTCGTCCTCGTCGGTGCTGTGTTCGTCTTGTAGCCGTGGATCGTGTTGTGGCGCGATTCGGAGCTTATGTGCGCCTCTCCCGGATGCTTTGACGTGCCGTGCGTAGCGACGGGTTCGGCGCGTACGGAAAGCGCATCGTACTTGTTCGGCCGGACGGGGCTGCATTTTCCCTTCCGTGCGACTCGATTCGGCGTTTCCGGATTCGCCTCGGTCGGAGAACAGGACCTGGTTTGGGTGAGTACGGCTCGGCCGGGATTTTTGCTGTTGTGCGCATCGTACTTGCTCGTTCGGTGTACTGTACGGATCGGTCGGGAAACTGGCTTTCGCATGGCTTTTTTCCCGACCGAATAGTATTGGGTGCGCCTCCGACCGAGATCGGAATCGGCCCCTAAATATGTGAAACCCACTGTTCCTGGCACGATACGTATCACCAGGTTTTTGGTGTTGTCACGCGTCAACAAGTAGTTAGTCGCAAGCAAGTCAGACTGTAAAGAATGTAGCATAGAGGTATGTTCCGGAAGCCAGCTGGCAGAAGAGAAGGTTGGTTGTATCAATGCATAAAGCGGTTTGATACGCTGGGCATAATCAGGAATGTAAGTTCTCCCGAAGTTCAAAAAACCCAGCAAAGACTGAAGTTTCTTCAGCGTATTAGGTGGTTGCAAATGTGCACATTTCTCTAGGAAATGGGGGGCTAGCCCCTTTCCTTCATTATTGAGCTCATAGCCCAAAAAGATCACCGCCAAATGGGCGATATGTGACTTTGCAAAATTAAATTTGTATCCGTAGTCGGCAAAGGACAAAATAATATTGTCGACTCGGACGAGATGCGGCATAAGTTCATCGTCCATCAGATAAATGTCATCAACGTACGAGGACGCATCTGGATCTATGTCGTGCAACAGTGACACGACACATGCTGCAAATGCCCCGGGGCTATTCTTATCCCCACAGGCAAGCGCGTAAATCTTTTCTGATTCCCGATGGCGGTGAATGCTGTCAAGTCACGACTCTCAGGTGCGAGATTATGACTGTAGAAACCATTGGAAATATCCAGGGTAGTTTTGTATTTTTTACAAACAAGGCTGTTCACCAGCGCTGAGCTGTGAGTGTTTTGCACTGCAAATGTGCGGCAATGACTATTCAAATTTCAGTAATCCAATCAATCCGATATGAACCATCAGGCTTTGTTACGGTAAAGAGAGGATTCTTCATTGGTGATATACATGGTTCAATCACACCCTGATACTCCAACTGAGTTAGAATGTCACAAACGTGAGCCTTCGCTTCACGCCTGATTGGATATTGTGGTTGCGGCTGTGGCATAGAACGTAAGGGAATTTCATGAGCCGGTGAATCAACATCCAAACCCACCTGATTACGATACACTGCCGGGGCCAGGGCACAAGCCCACCCTGCAGCCAGAGTCTGGGCATGCTCTTCAGGGACGTAACGCAAAAAACTCAGAAGTATCACGTCTTGCCCCCTAGGAGCTGCCAACACAAAGAGTGGAGGCCAATCTGCCTCCGCCAACAGAATGTCATATGAGGACGTTAAATTCTCCCAGAACACCGCCTTGATTGGACGCGATATATCACCTTCAATTTGAAAAATAATGTTATAAAGTCTATCCGGGGGGCCACCCAGGTGTCAGCTGTCTCTACTGTAATGCATGTATCAGTTGCTGTCGCCTCCCGACAGGGACGCAGAGCCTCCCGCATTATGGTAACCTCCGCCGCGCTGTCGAGCAGAGTCACTGCCCATGTCCAATCCAGGAGTCGCGTTCTCACAGTCTGAGGCATATCTCGCTGTTAAAGCGGCAACCTTTTTCTTCTGAAATGGGGGTCGAAAACGAGGTAGATCCTCTTGTTTTCCTTTGCCTTCAAGCTGTCGAGGCGCAGGTTGACTTTTGCCACGATCTTGGCGCTCCCCTCCACCGACTTGAGAGCCAGATGTGTCCTGCGAAGAATGAGGAGAACGCTGATCAGGGACTTGAAATCTATCAGGAGTCTTAATTTTCGCGAGGTCGCGCAAGTCATAAGTACGTTCAGAAGACTCAGGTGTCGGTGAACCAGCACGCAAACCTTGCTTCTGCTGTTGCTGCCCCTGTTTTTTATTTTTCCAGTTCTTTTTAGAAAAGAACGGACGCCCATCTTTATCAGTCTGGGCCTTTTGTTGCGTTTGTGATTGTGTTTGAGTAAAAGGCTTAACTCCCAGACTATTGCGGCCTATGGTTTTATATGCCTTTGCAATAATCTTTGGCAATTTGCGTGATTTGTCTACATCAGGGACAGCCTCCAAGCGATTTGCCACTTGAAAGCTTACCGCATCGCCCTTGACATTCGCAAGGATCATATCAGCAACCACGTCGAACACCCCAACCAGTCTCATACCCAACTCTACAGCCGCTTCGGCCCCGTGTTCATCTTGAACATGCTTAATCACGGAAGGGAGTACGGTCATGGAAGGAGTGCTGAAACACTTCAAATATACCGCTGCAAACACCTTACCCCAGGTGTTACAATCAGCTAACTCGGGAAGTTAGTCTTTAGGCAAACTAATAGTCAATATCCTGTGTTCTCCACAGGAGATGTATTTGGAAAAACAGCCTCTAGTTGTCCAAATTTTTCAGCAAGCCAATAAGGTAACTCATCCTTATTCTGTGGACGCTTGCCCATCACTGAATTAACCATAAGAGGACTGATGGTTACACCACCATGTCCGGCTGGTTGCGCAGCAACCCCAGGTGGTCCCAACTGGAAATTGCGTGTGACATACTGTATAACAGCCCTATGTATGCGTATCAAAGACGTATGGAATACGCGAAGGTCTGCAACTGCAACAGTTAAATATCGTGGGTGTGGGGTATACCCAGCCAAAATGGGCCACGTGGCCCCATCTATCGATAAAGGGCCTCAGTGGACCGGGGATACTGGGTGAGGAAGGGCACCATTAAACCAAATTTGGTGTTGCCAAGCTGTAAGCGGAACCTCAAGAGCCCTATAAGGCTGATAAGCGTGAGGAATGGCCGTGGCAGTGTATTCGTGAAACAGTCCATCCTTTCCATCCACCGCTGGAAAGGTGACCCAAGAGTAGAACACCTCAAAATGGTAAGCAGGATTTGCCTCCACTACAAAGATATGCTCGGCACCCGCATCAGGCACTCCATATGGAGCTAAATATGCCTTAAGCGCGGCGCGGCTATGAGCCGGAATATCAATTGCCATCACGCAGAATAAAGAACAACAACCTAAAGAGCGGCAGCGCAACAACGGGTAAAAGAAAAAACCTTTTAAAACTTCTAGCTTTAAAGAACCTATAAAACATCAATATAGGAGTTTACACCATCACAGCTGTCTCCAGAAACAGAAGTGAGGGTATTGTGGACAAGCACAAGCACTACGCAAGCGTCTCGCAGATAAGAACCAGACGAAACGTTGGCGGAGCCATGTTGCAGGGATTCTGCACATATACAGAACTATGCGCAGGAAAACAGGACTTCAGTGAATAGGGGTGTACCAACCTACTACATTAGTACCCAAAATCCCAAACCGACTAGCTATTGTGTCTTATTCGTTCTCCTCCAAATATCACGAAGCTACAAATGATTAGACAACCCAGAACACAACACTCCCGACTCTCTCAGGAATCGCGGGAGCAAGACGTACTTTTTCGCTCACTCACTCATACTTGTCCACAATAAGAATTGTCAGAGTCACTGAAATAGGTCAAAATGTTTATTTTAACTATCGTGCTCTACAATACAGTACACGAGCCACTACCAGCAGCAAAATGCATAAACTCAGCACAGTTACCATTGTTACAATTCCATAGAATACAAAGGGAGTAGTCATTATATAAAGACTGTGGAATAAGAGCCCTTAGGCCTAACCACCCTCCCCTTGGCTAGAAGAAGTTTATTTTATATAAAGGAAGATATCTGGGCTTTGACAGCAGACCCCATACCTTAAAGCCTGGATGTAAGGTTTACATCATAGGAACAGCGGAGCTCTTCTCCTTGGAACGGCTTTCGCCAAGTGTGTTAAAACAACATGCAACAACGTAATATCAAAGCACGAGTCTTCAGTACTGCAGCTGTGTGTAGCATGTTATGTCTAGGTGCTAGGGACTGACCAGAACAGAATAACAAGGGGCATTGTTTATCGAACTTGCACATCGTGTGCAGACTAAACTCCAGGAAAGGCAGAGAACGCGAAAAGCAACCCGTTCCCATGTGAAAGGCACAAACAAAGTCCTGCAAAAACAAAGTCATGTAATAGCGTGCGGAAAAGCAGCATCATGGCAGCGAAGCTCATGTCAACTTAGCAATGTCGATTATGTGCCTATAAACCATATACCACCACCTCCCGGCAAGATTTCTCAGTGTGGGTGGCTGTTGATGGCTGCTACCACTCGCATTGAGAAACATTCTGTTCACGTTGAGGAAGCTGCCACTCGAGTAGAAAATCTACGAAAGTAGCAGAAAGCAGCAGCACCCTCTTGCGCTGCAGATGGTACCATTCGTGCTGGAAATTTCCAGCGCAGGATAAACACCCGGCGCTAAAAATCAGTGTAAATGGTACGACCCAATGCACTCCGATGCTTGTGGAACTCTACGTAGTGTGGTGGAGTTTTTTGGTCACTCCGCGAACTCCGCCCAGGCCTGATATATACTAACCTACTACAAAAGTTAGATTAGTATACTAGTTGTGATACTATCTCTTCTCATGTATAATCTGAGTGGGTGTGTGACTCTGTATCAGTGTGTGACTGGGTGTGTGAGTGGCTGTATGGGTGTGTGAGGGCATGCATGAGTGATTGAATGAGTGAGTGTATTTTTACTAGGTCTGTAGGTATGTGAGTGGTTGTGTGAGTGGTTGTATGGATGTGTGAGTGGGTACCTGTGTGGCTGTATGGGTGTGTGAGTGAGTAAGTGGTTTTGTGGGTGTGTGAGTAGCTGTATGGGTGTGTGAGTGACTGTATCGGTGTATAAGTTGGTATCTGAGTAGCTGTGCGAGTGAGTGAGTGGGTGTGTGAGTAACTTTGTGGGTGTGTCAGTGGCTGTATGGGTAAGTGAGTGGCTGTGTGAGTGACTGTATGGGTGAGTGAGTGGGTGTCTGATTGGCTATATGAGTGAGTGACTGGGTAAGTGGCTGCATGGGTGAGTGAGTGGCTGTTTGAGTCAATGCTTGGTTAATCAAGTTTACGTTTGAGTAGTTGTATTGGTGAATCATTGTGTGAATGACTGTATCAGTCAGTGAACAGATATGGGAGTGCTTGTATAGATGTGTGAATGGGTATATAAGTGGTTGTGTGGGTGTGTGAGTGAGTGGCTGTATTGAGAGGCTGTATGGGTGAGTGTGTGGCTGTGCGAGTTGCTGTGTGGGTTAGGGACTGGTTGTATTAGTGGCTGTATGGGTGAGTGAATGGTTGTATGAGTGGCTGTGTGGGTGAGTGAGTGGGTGTGTGAGTAGCTCTAAGGATGAGTGAGTGGTTGTGTGAGTATTTGTATGGGTTTGTGAATGGGTATTTGAGAGGTTGAGTGGGTGTTTGAGTAGTCATACGAGAGGTTGTATGGGGTGTAAGTGGGTGTGTGAGTGGTTATGTGGATGATGTCATCAGTGGTGTCATTTGAGATGTCATGAGGGATGTATGATGTAACAACGCGATCATTTAGATCGCGGTACATCACATTGCTGTTTTTACAACGCAAGTCGTTACCACGACTTGCGCTGTAGGGCGCTGGATTTAGGAATAGTATGATTTACTATTCCAACTCCAGACTACGTACAGTAGGGAAGGTGTTGGAATAGTAAATCACACTATTCCTTAGTCTAGAGCGCCCTCCAGTGCAAGTCGTGGTAACGACTTGCGTTGTAAAAGCAGCGATCTAAATGTACTGCGGTGTTTTGACCGCGTTGTTAAGGTCGTTTCCCGTCATGAGTGATGTCATCAATAATGTCACTGACCATGTCAAGAGTGATTTAATATGTGAGGTCGTAAGCAGTGAATTGCAGGGGCGCAAGTTATAGTTAGCTCAGCTAACTATAACTGCTGAATTTCTCTGGTTTTGTATGAGTGAAATGTCAGCCTTACTATAAAATCCCTGTAACATTTGATTTTTTCAGTGAATGTCTAAGGTTTTGTTTATTCTATCTACTAACTATTACATCCCTGTAACCCTTGGTTTTTTCAGCTAATATATATATTCACTGAAAAAATCAAAGGTTACAGGGTTGTTATAGGTAGCAAATAGAATTTAAAAAAACCTTAGAAATTCCCTGAAAAAAGCGAAGGTTACAGGGGCATTATAGTTAGGCTCAGATTTCACTCATACAAAACAAGTGAAATTATATGACCTCACATATTATATCACTTATGACATGGCCAGTGACATCACTGACGACATCACTGATGACATCTCAAATGACATCACTGATGACACCATCCAGTGAGTGTAAGTATGTTGTAAGAGTACTATAAAAGTTGAAGTAGTATACTACATTTATTACTAAGGAGTGATACTACT
The DNA here is from genome assembly GCA_963921515.1 of Calotriton arnoldi. NCBI lineage: Eukaryota > Metazoa > Chordata > Amphibia > Caudata > Salamandridae > Calotriton > Calotriton arnoldi. The sequence continues at coordinate 122,040 of CAWUFW010017065.1, forward strand.
TTTAATGTATATCATGTGAGTGGCTGTGTGACTGTATGTATCCTTGTGCATATGGGTGTGTGAGTGGCTATATGGTTGTATAAGTGGGTATGTGAGTAGCTGTGTGGGTGAGTGAGTGGTGGGGTGAGTGGCTCTATGGGTGGGTAAGGTGGTGTGTAGTGACTGTATGGGTGAATGAGTGGCTGTCTGAATGGCTTTATGAGTGAGTGACTGGGTGTGTAAGTGGCTGTATGGGTGAGTGAGAGGCTGTTTGAGTGGGTGTTTTGTTAAGTGAATTCATGTGTAAGTGGCTGTATTGGAGAGTGAGTGTCTGTGTGAATGGCTGTATGGGTGAGTGAGCGGATGTGCGAGTGCTTGTATGGATGTGTGAATAGGTATGTAAGTGGTGTTGTGTGTGAGTGTGTGAGGGCTTGTATGGGTGAGTGAGTGGCTGTGTTGAGAGGCTGATTGAGTGAGTGAGTATGTGTGTGAGTGACTTTGTAGGTAAATAAGTCGGTGCGTGAGTAGCTGTATGGGCGAGTGTGTGGTTATGTGACTTGCTGTATGGGTGATTAACTAGTTGTATGAGTGGCTGTGTGGGTGAGTTAATAGTTGTGTGAGTAGCTGTACAAGTGAGTGAGTGGGTGTGTGAGTGGCTCTATGGAGGGGTGAGTGGGTGTATGATTACTGGTATAGGTCTGTGAATAGCTATGTCAAAGGTTGTGCGGGTATGTGAGTGGGTGTACAAGAGGTGTCTGGGGGTGTGAGTAGGTGTGTTAGTGGTTCTGTGGATGATGCTATCAGTGATGTCATTAGTGATGTTAGCAGTGAGGTCACTGACCATGTCATGAGTGATGTATTATGTGAGGTCATAAGCAGTGCATTGCAGGGGCATAAGTTATTGTTAGCTCAGGTAACTATAACTGCCAAATTTTGCTGGTTTTGTATGAGTGAAATCTGAGCCTAACTATAACGTCCCTATCACCTCTTTTTTTCAGTGAATTTCTAAGGTTTGTGTAATTCTATTTGCTAACTATAATGACCCTGTAACCTTTGTTTTTTTTTAAGTGAATTTCTAAGGTTTTTCAAAATCTATCTCCTAAATATAATGGCCCTGTAACCCTTGCTTTCTTGGGAGAGCAGAATAGGTTGCCTGTACAACCAGCGCATTGTCACATATGGAATCCACCCTAGTTTCAAGCATTTTTTCCGGAGGAGTCACAGCATGGGAGGAAGACTCTGCCATCTCCGATCGAGGTGTACTTGTTTGCTGAATTTTTTGGTGCTATTCTCAATTGAGATACTTCTTTCCGCTGTCGTGCCAAAGTAGTTGTAGAGGGAGGTTGAGGTTTCTCAAGGCTAGGATAGATCTTCTTACTCACAGCCTTCCTACCAGATTTTTTTGGCGCAGCTCTGCTAGAACCCAGGGCCAAAGGAGCAGCAATAGTGCTGCCTATAGACTTAGAGGAATCAAATATTTTATTCCATAAAGCATATCTGCTAGTGGCCTGGCCCCCCTTCACGTTGACTGTACTGGTGGCTCCCGTAGACAGAGCCGAGGGGCCAGTGGCTTCAGCACTGGCAAACAACAAGGACCTAGTTACAGGTATAGCATGAGAGACCTCCAGACTCTCTCAATCGTTTTTTCCTGCCTCTCTCTTCAGGGAGATCTGCTGTGGTGAAATCTATTCGCTACTGGGCACTCCTTTAGGGCGTCTAGGGCTCATGTGGGGGATGGAAGAAGAAACACCTTGAGTAGCCAGCAAATGTGGTTTAACAGAGTCAGCAATTACATCACCCCTCAAACATCCATGTGGGGGAGAAGAGAACACCTTAAGGCAGGGAGCAGCCTCTTCTAGGTTGCGCACCGTCAAGCCAGTTAGGTTAATTAATTGAGGCACTTGGCAGCAGCAAACTCTTCCCGGAGTGCCCCGGAAAGAGATCCTGGCCACCGCCCGTCTCTCAGCATCTACACTACCGGCCACCTGAAACAGCCGACCCCCGACGGAGCACGGGGGCGGCTCCTGCAATCCACGGGCCAGACTGCCACAACAAAGAAAAACAAAAAAAAAAGAAACGCCTCAAACCCCCCGAGACCCCAAGACCTGGAGAACCCAGCAACTCCCACATGAAATGACACCGGGGAGCAACAAGGATAGCTGAACAAACAGCGGGCAGAAAAACAAATGCAGATTGCTGCAGAACGCCAACACGACAACACGCCGACACAGAGTCCCCGCCCGATCCAACCGGGCCTGGAAAGGAAGCCTCAGTCCTGCAGCGTCTCCACGGGAACTGGAGCCGAAAAGCCAAGGAAATGCCAGAGAAAACGCCAGCAGAAGACAACAGAGCACAACCGGGTAAGGGGATGAAACCTCTTTTCAAAATAGAGTTATTTTAGCTGGCCCAGGGATATTTTAGGCAAAATAAATTGCAAAGTATTCCAGAGGAGCGTAGAGAAGCCTATGGCAGGACTAACCCACCGCCATGTTCCCCCCTGCATGCTGGGGGATTGTGATACTGACCATGCTAGTTTCCCTGATGAGTCCTTGCGATTGTCTCTCAATGCCCCCTTGGGACCTAACAGCGCTACTCAATCTGAGCTGATGAGGATGTTAGAGGGATTATCCTCAGAGATTAAGAATAAGTTTGCTATATCAGAAAAGAACCAGGCTAAAATCCAGGACACATATGAAGCATTAGAGGTTAAAATTTCTGCAATTACGGAAAGGATTTGTTTGATGGAAGCCTCCGTTGAGGCCCTGAATAAGAAAGGAGAGATTAACCGAGCTGAGATTCAAACATTAAAAGCTGGAGAAAAATCTATGTTGGACAAAATTGAAGCCCTTGAGAACAATAGTAGATGAAACAACATTAAACCTCTTAATGTTCGAGAGGGTTTGTAGGGTGAAAACATCAAGAGTTTCTTTATAGACCTTTTAAAATAGCTTATTCTGACCATTGACTCTTTAGACCTCGAAACTGATATTCAGAGAATCCATAGAGACCCCTTTTCAAAAAACCCAAATAGGAAAACTCCCAGAAGAATTTTGGTTAACTTTAAAACCTTTCTTTTGAAGGAACGGGTTCTATCCATTGCAATCAAAGCTGGTTCTTTTACTAGGGGAGATTGGTCATTTAGGATCAGATCGGATCTCTCTAGAATAACGCAGGACAGACAATGGGAACTGGGGAAGTTCATTCCAACACTGAGATCTTTAGGTGCAACAGTGCAACTGAGGTTCCCCGCTCTTCTGAAAGTAATGTGGAAGAACAAAATGTTTAATTTCAGAGAGCCTAAGGAGGAGGTGCCCTTTATAGATCAAATTAAGGCCCAGGGATAACTTATTGTTTGCCTTTTTTGTGCAGGTAATTCCGGAGGGGGGGAGGGTAAGCTTTACTGGGTGATTATTATCAGGCCCAGGCTATTTTTTGGGAGGGTTCCCTTGGGAGGGGGGGGCACAGTTAGTGGAAGTTACTTTTGAGTTTCACCGGGTGGAAGCATAATTGGGAAAAAAAGAAAAATAAGTCCTCATTGGTTTAATGCACAGGATATTGTAAATAAATACAGAGTGGTTCTTGAGCAACTATCTTGCTGGCTGTATGTGACAATCTTAAATCTTGCATGCTGGTTCTGATATAACTTTAATCTCTTCTTTAGCTCCTATTAAAATATTAACATGAAACATTAATGGCCTTAGGGTTTTGAGTAGGCAGAGGAGAATTTTTCAATATCTGAGTCAAACAAAGTATGACATAGTTATTCTCCAGGAAACCCACTTAACCGTTGATGAATGGGAACTGATTCGGCTTAAGCAGAGATGGATGGAATTTTCTATCCATACCCCACAATCTTGTTATACTAAAGGAGTGGCTTTGATTATTAAGAACTCAGCTAAAGCAACTCTAGGTGATGTTAAGGCAGATCCCAAGGGGCGATGGATTATTGGTGATATTAAAATTCAAAATGAATAGTCTACTCTTATAGGCTACTATGGTCCAAATATAGATGATGAGGGACCTCTGAATACCATATACAGCCATTTGATTCAATCTAACTTTCCTATTATTATGGGGGGCGATTTTAATATTCTTTTAAATCCTGTCCTGGATAGATCTAATCGGGGCAGGGTGGTCTCTACAAAGATGGGTTCTTTTGTTAAAGTTCTGATGAAGGACTTAGGCCTGATAGATATCTGGAGGAAGAAGTATAAGGGATCGGGTGGCCTTTTGGATTTTACATTTCATAACAAAAAACATGGGCACTTCTCCCGGATAGATTTCTTCCTGACAGATATAAGATTTCTGAATCGCACGATTTCTGTAACACATGTCCCAGAGCACCTCTCTGATCATTCTGCTGTAGTCTTAGAGCTACAAATCCCAAGCGGTGTGTCAACTAAAAGGTGGACCTTTGATAGAACTCTACTTTTAGACCCCCTAATAATATCGCAGTTGACAAAAGATACAGTTTCTTTTTTTGAATCTAACAAAGACTCAGCTTCATTGGAGGTAATCTGGGATGCCTATAAGGCTTTTATAAGAGGCTGTGTAATAAGCTTGGCAGCCAAGAAATTTACGGAGCGTAGAAGGACGATTCAGAAATTGGAAGATGATATTTCCAGAGCAAGGGATGAAAGTAAAACCCACACAGATAGGAAATCAGGCGGGGAGGAAAGTAGAGAGGTTTTAGCTAAAAGACAACTGCTAATAGACCACCTAGATGACATCTCTAGGAAAAAGTGGGAAGCCAGTAATTTAGCCAATTACGAATGTGGTGAAGGATGTGGGAAACTCCTTGCCTGGAAGTCTCGGATAAACCAGACCAGGAATTTAATTAAAGAAGTAATTTTGCTTGACTCGGGTGAGGTGTCTTCAGATAACTCCAAAATAGAACAGACTTTTGAAGGTTTTTTTCAGGACTTATATACAGAAGATCTAGTAGTCTCAGAATCCCAAATTAAAAAAATATATTGAGGTTATATCTCTACCATCTATTTCAGAAAATCAAACTAGTCTGCTGAATCAGAATATCTCCCTGGCAATACTTAAGTCTGTAATGAAACACCTAAAAAAGGTACGGGCAGCGGCTACTGATGGTATCCTTAATGAATTTTATATAGCTTTGATAGAAGAGATTGCCCCTGTCCTTGTTACTCTGTTGGATGGGATCTTTTCAGATAGCTGTGTAAACCCTAAGTCTTGGGATGAGGCTGCTGTCTCTTTGATTTTAAAACCAAATAAAGACCCAAGAAAATGTGAGTCATATAGGCCTATCTCCCTGCTGAATTGCGACTACAAAATCTTCGCGCAAATTCTAGCAGGGAGGTTGAACCCGGTAATGAGTTCTTTGATTCACCCTGACCAGAAGGGGTTCGTTAGGGGTCGTCAACTTCACGATTTAACCCATGAATTGATTGGTGCGATCGACATTGCTTCCACTAATAATTTACCTCTTACGACCTTTGCTTTTGATGCCGCAAAGGCATTCGATAGGTTGAATTGGCCTTTTTTAACCTATACGACTCGAAAGTTTGGACTAGGGGATCACTTTGTTAATGCAATTAGTAACATTTATAGAACCCCCACTGCTCGACTCATAGTTAATGGTAACCTTTCGAAATCAATTAGGTTGGAGTGGGGGACGAGACAGGGGTGTCCCCTTTCCTCCTTATTGTTTGATCTATATATAGAGCCTTTAGCCTGTAGTATTAGGGCTAGCTACACCTTTGCTCCCTTTGAGTGGGAGGGGTGGGAAAAGAAAGTCGCCTTATACGCAGACAACTTAATGGTGTTTTCTAGGGACTCCCCTGCTATCCTGCCTTGCTTGGAGGAAATCTTGACAAACTTTGGGAAGGTCTCTGGTTACTTAATTAATGCCCAAAAAACAGAGATCATGACATGGAATACGCCATCTAGCAATGTGATAACTAAACAGCAAATTCGATATTTAGGCATACAAATCTCACATAAGATCTCGGAGTTAGCACAAGTAAACCTCGATTCTAAAAAGAAAGAGATGACTACATTACTAAGATCTTGGAGTGGTCTTCCATTGACTATATTAGGCCGTTCTAATCTGATCAAAATGTCTATCCTGCCAAAGTTTACCTTCATTTTTGATTCGATCCCTTTATATTTCAATCTTTCTTCTCTGAAAGATCTCCAAGGCCTTATTAATAGCTTTCTTTGGTCTAACAAAGGGGTAATGATTGCATGGAGGAAGTTGCAGTGCGCTAAGTCGGAGGGGGGCATTGCCAGACCGGACCTTCGATTTTATTGTTATGCCTTCCAATTAAAGAATGTAAGGCCCCTCCTGTTTAACGCTTCTTGTTTCTCCCCACTGTTTCAAGCGATGGCCAAAAATACTATCCAGGGTGGTGATGGTTGTTTGTTCAAGTTTGGACACCCCAAATATTTTAAAAAAATTAAACTCAAGGTGTTAAGGTCTGCCTGCGAAGTCTGGTATTATACAAGGAAGATCCTAAAAATTCCATATTACAATTCAGGGGCCCCTGTTTGGAACTCCCCAGGGACTCCAACTTGTCTAAAAGATAGCCTGTCGATTCCACTATTGGATGAAGGTATTTTGAATTGGGGTCAACTCTTACAAGAGAATAAACTTCTTCCATGGGAAGTACTTTCCAACACTACACATCAAAGACTCTCAAGATTCAAGTTCTATCAGTTATCGAGTTGGGCTGCTAAATTAGATAAACAGGGAGAAATAAATGAAGATCATGAAATCATCCTACGGGGACCCCCTCATAAACATAAAGAGGTCTCCAAATGGTATTGGCTTTTGGTTAAGGGGGAGCCACCGTTACTACCCATGGAAGAGCCCTGGAGAAGAGACCTGCCTTTGACCAACGTAACATATCTATGGCAAGTATTGATGCGCACGTTATGGAATGTGGTTAAAGCTGCCCATCTTAAGAGAAACCATATGTTCACATTCCATAGGGCATATTGGACCCCGAAGAAACTTTCAAAACTGGGAGGAGATCGGCAGAAGGTCTGCTGGAAGTGCGCTTCTGATGATGCGGACGATCTACCTATGTTCTGGCAATGTTCCTCTATCCAGGGTTTCTGGCATAATGTCGGTAAGACTCTTTCTGAGGTGTTGTGGCAAAAAATAAAGGTAAGCCTGGTCTTGGTTATCTTTGGGGTTTTTCCGGAGGGGAGTCCAAGTTATAATCTCTCCAACTTACAAGCTTCTCTTTTATTTTGGTTAATTTTGCTTGCAAGGAGGAAAATCTGTTTAAAATGGATCTCCTCTCAACCATAGATTGGATCTTGCTAGCTCTTCAAGAAAAAGAATTAGAATGTGGGGGACCTGGGATAATTGGGTTAATAACTTGATTATAGAATATCCAGTAAATGGATAAAAACCTATAAGGTCCAATAATTATGCTATAAGTGAGATTTGAGGAAGAGACATCTTTTTCTGTGTATACCTTCCCCTAGGATCATGGCAGCCGGTTTCCTCAGACCCCCTGACCATCCAAGACGGTATCGTTACCTTACTTTGGGGATCCGAGACTAAACCTTTGGCTTGCATATAAACCTCTCACTTATCTATAAATGAGGACAAAAAAAACCTTTGCTTTCTTAAGTGAACTTCTATGGTTTTTTAACTAGTAGTCGCATTTGCAGAGTAATAGACAAAGGGGGGGGCCTCTGACCAGCTCTAAGAAATCCTGCTGTGTCAGACTTACTGGAGGTAACAGGAGGGCTTGTAGGCTCTCAAGAACCCTCAGCATCCAAGAGGACTTCATCCCCCAACCAGCAGTGCAGTAGTAGGTGCATTTACAAAGTGGTGGAGAAAGGAGGCGGGCCTCCGAAGTCCTCTGAGAGAGTTGCGCTATTTGGGACTTACTGGAGGTAACAGGAGGGCTTGTTGGCCCCCAAGGACCAACAGCATCCAAAGGGAAATGTGTCCCCCCACCAGCCTGCATTGCCCCCTTCCTTTGGCTGATTTTGGCCCCAGGGACCCCATTCCACAGGGCTTGCCCCTTTTCTTTCATTTTTATTTCAAATTCTGTTTTTTAGATTGATTCAGGAATGCAGCACACCTGCAACAACTTACCAAAGTAAGCCAAGAGTTACAGAGTTACAGAGATCACATGTAGGTTACATGTAGGTTACAGCTTGTTCACGAGTTCTGTGGCATAAAAAACATATTGATAGTTACACTTGCATCTTGTTGCATTTAGTATTCTACAACCCTCCGTCAATCCACCCTCTAGAGAGAGGAACATAGAAAGGAAACTTAATATACCTAAAAAACCAACAAAACATTGATGTCATGGTGCAAATGATAATGAGGTGACCATGAGGGCTGGGCTCTGGGGCCCATGGTAATGCATCGTCCTAGCTGCAGATCACCAGCTGTACTGCCATAACATTAGATATGGAATAGGTTAAGGGCCCTTAACCATGGGGCGTATGCCGTCAATGGGAGTCCTTCCGATAAGTAACTCACCAGCGGGGACCATATGTTTTCGAACCCTTTTCTAGTGTCATCCACTATGTCTGCCATGTGCTTCAGAGCCAGCGCCCTCCACAGCCTCGCATGCCATTGGGTTAATGATGGTGCCTCTTGTTTTTTCCATGCGGCAGCTACTGCCATTTTAGCTACCCCTAGGCAAAGCCACATGACAGACCTATCGCTCTGTGTTTGGCGTTTCAGGGTTGGGTCTCTTACCCCCAGCAAGGTGTGTTCCAGGGTATAGGGAAGTGGGTAGCCTAACATGAGTTTGATTTGGGATAGGATCTCTTTCCAGAAAGGCTGGATGGAGGGGCTGTCCCACCAGATTTGACGGAAGTCGCCAAGTAGCCCACATCCCCGCCAGCACCTATCCGAAGTGTTGGGGAAGATCTTGTGTAGTTTCTGGGGATATAAGTACCAGTCATATATCATTTTGTAGTGCGCCTCCCTTAGATACATCGAGCGATTGAATTTTGCTACGTCGTTATGTAAACGCTCCCACTGCTTGTCCGCTAGAGGAGTGCCCAAAAGTGCATCAGAAAAGCGTTTATATCGTGGGGTCGACCTGGGGCTTAGAGCTTGTATGAGAGCGTACAGAAAGGAGATACATCCCTTGGAGGTGGATCCCGATTGGGCAAACTTCTCTATGGGGAGCAGGTCCCTGGTGGCGGCCAGCCGCACCAGGGGTTGCTGCATCCAATGTTTAAGCTGCAAATAATGGAACTCCGCTTTGGTGGTCAGTGCGAATTGTTTCATGCATTCTTGAAAGGTGAGAATCTCACCTTTGTGAAACAGGTGGGAAATCGTGAGACAGCCTCCCTCTCGCCATGCCTCGAAGGGTCCCACGTGGAGCGCAGGGGGGAAAGCAGCATTAAAATGCATAGGCGTGTAGGGAGATGGAAAGGTGGTCAGCTGTAACCTCCTAGTGAGAGTGTCCCATACCTGCAGCATGGTGGATGTGGGTGTACTGATGTAGGCGTTGGGCGGTCTGTCATGCTTGGGTTTCTACAATAGATCCCATTTGGTTCGGCCGGTGATCTGTCTATCTATGTGAAGCCAGTGTTTCTCAGAGGCACACAGCGACCATTCTGTGATTACTCGTAGCTGTGCCGCCCTGTAATATCCCTGAAAATCCGGCAGTGCCAGACCCCACTCCCTGCGTGGCCTCGTGAGCAGGCAATGGGGCAAGTGGGCCCTCCCTCCCAGCCAGATAAATTTAGTGATCATTCGTTGCAGCTCCCTGAAGAGACCTTTTTCCACTGGAATGGGTAGCCCCTGAAAGCAAGCGGGGGGAGCGCGTTCAACTTGATAGCATTAATCCGGCCCAGCCAGGAGAGGTATGCAGCACTCCACTTGCCCAAGTCAATTTTTAATTGGCGAAGAAGGGGAGGGAAGTTGGCCTTGTAGAGATCTGAGATACGGGGGGTGAGCTTAACACCCAAATAGGTAATCTCCTTAGTTCTGCAGCTAAATGGTGACACGCTCTCCACTTGTAGTCACTCTTCTTTAGACAGGGTCAGATTAAGTAAGAAGGATTTGGCCAAGTTAATCTTAAATCCCGCCGCCCTCTCAAACAGGGCAAGCTCCCCCTGAATAGCCGGAAGGGAAGTCAATGGCTCCGTGACCGGAAGAAGCACGTCATCGGCAAAGAGCGATATCTTATGATCGTCTGAGCCAAACCGCACCCCCGGTATACCCGGGTTAGCTCTAATTTTATGCGCTAGGGGTTCAATGCTTAAAGCGAAAAGGAGGGGGGATAACGGGCATCCCTACCTCATCCAACGTGCTAAGCCAAAGGAGGGGGAAGCAACGCCATTGACCAGGACCCGAGATCTAGGAGAGTGATAATTGGCGCGAATCATCCCTATAAAAGTCTCATTGAATCCAAAGCATGGAAGCACTCAAAACGAAAAGGTCCACTCCACGCGGTCAAATGCTTTCTCTGCGTCTAGCGAGAGAAGAGCCGCTACAATGTCCTTCTTCCGAGCCTTCTCTATTATATGGATGATGCGCCGCAGATAATCATGGGTCTGTCGCCCCTTAATAAAGCCTGATTGATCTGGGTCAATAAGGCCGGGGAGCACAGATTCAAGGCGAGTAGCCAAGATTTTGGAGTAAATCTTGGCGTCTAGATACAGAAGGGCGATCAGGCGGTAATAGGAACAGGCTGTAGGATCCTTCCCCGGTTTAGGAATTACTGCCACAACCGCCTCTCCCATAGAGGGGGTGAACTGTTGTGTAGAAGCGATGACATTGAATAAGGTAGTTAAAAAGGGGGTAAGTTCCGGTGCAAAGGTACGGTAAAAATGTTCCGTAAACCCATCCGGCCCTGCGCTTTCTGTAGTTTAAGTGCGTCAATCGCCTTCTACACTTCCTCAGGGGAAATGGGTTGAGCTAAGTCCTCATTAACGGTAGCCGGGACCTGTGGGAGGTTTAAACAGTCTAGGTACCCCTCTTGGTCTTGCGCCTGTGGGAGTTCTGAGGTGTAGAGAGTACTGTAGAATTCTTCAAAGGCTTGCGCTTTCCCCTCCCCTGTCTTTTGTGAGACGCCCGCGTCATCTATGATAAGTTTTATGTATTCCCTTTCCTGTTTGGCCCGTAATTGACGTGCGAGAAGGGACCCCACTTTGTTGCCTCCCTCATATCCCTTGGCCTGTAAGCGTAAGATGGTTTTTTCCGCCCTGTTAGTGTAAATGGCCTGCAGTTTCCCTTTAAGGGCAGTAACTTTCCTTAGCGCCGGAGCCGAGGGGCTAGTCTTGTGTGCCAATTCCAGTTCTGCAGACTGCAGTTCCCGTTCCAACATGAGACGCTCCTCTCGCTGTTGCGTTTTCAGGGTAGTGGCCAATTCAATACATTTTCCCCGGACTACCGCTTTGCAAGCGTCCCAGGTGGTGGCGTGAGCGGTAAGCTCGGGGTCATTCTGCTCAAAGAAATCTTTAATGGTTTGCCTAATTTTGTCGCGCAGCAGTCTGTCCTTACAGAGGATGTGGGGGAAGTACCAACGCGCATGTTTTGGACGTGGGTTCGGCCAGGTGAGGGTAATTTCGAGAGGGGCATGGTCAGACAAACAAATCGGGTGGAAGTGTGTCTGGAGTATCGAGGGGAGCAGAGATTGGCTCACAAATATGTGATCGATGTGGGAGTATGTTCTGTGGGAGTGGGAGAAGAAGGAATAGTCGCGCACAGTGGGGTTACCCTCCTTCCATACGTCCACCAGGCCCGGGAGTTGCCTTTCCAAAAATCCCCCCTGCTGCCCTGTGTGGGTGAGTCGTGTCCAGCCCCTGATCCCAAATGAGATTGAAATCTCCCATCGGGAGAATGTCCCCTTTCGCAAAGTTCTCCAAGGCCATAAGGAAGGAGAGTATAAAGTCCTGTTGACCCGTATTTGGTGCATAGATAACTGCAAACGTGCATTGCCGGCCCCTCAGATACCCCCTGACCATAATGTATCTCCCCGCTTTGTCAGCTTTGGTGTCCTGGGCTTGAAACGGGACACCGCATGGAAAGGCAGTGCCACCCCATTCTGTTTGGAAGCGTGAGAGGATCTGAAGATAAGAGGATATGCTCTATGCTTCAGATGTTGTTCCTTGGCTTTTTTGAGGTGCGTTTCTTGAAGGGCCGCCACTTGGACATTATGATCAAGTAAATACTTCCAAAGGCATTGACGCTTATTAGGGGAGTTGAGGCCCCGGACATTTCATGTTATAGCCCGGACTGCCATGGGTACTTGGGTGGGGTTCGGCCTCCCCCGTTAAGCCTTCTGCTCTGACTGTGTCCCCGGCACCCCCCGCTCCCCCTCCCCTTAATCAAAAAATGTAAAAAAAAGGCACCATGACATCGAACTAACTTAACAAAACAAAAGAAACTGTAAAATCAAGTGTAGAGGGTCACCATCGTAGAGGTGACCCTCCTTACTAGAACAAACTCAAGGAACGCGACCATTCCCATTCCCCCAGCCCCTACAACATCAACTGTTAAGGCATATGCATAGAAAAATTATACAGCACTCTGTGGCTGTCGCATTTCTGAGCACCCCTGTAATAACAGCACCAGTCTATCAGCTCAGGCGGCTCCATAGGTGTCCGAATGTGTGCGAGTACTCCTCTCCAATCACCCTCCCAATGTAATCTCCTTACCGCAGTAGTGACAGGCAATGTTGTACTCCACTCACACCCATCGCAGCCCATTCATACGGTCCACAGGTTACGATTTCCTGACCCTAGGCTACATAAAATTGGGCGGGCCATAGGATCCCTAAAGTTTTGTGGAATGCAAGTCGTCCGCACCATCCATTTCTCCACAACACTGACTGGCTGTCCCCCTGCGGTGAGGGGGGGTGGAGCACCCCGCTTCCTGAAAACAGATCGATCTTTAGACCCTCCATTCTTGGAACCCCCAGAGTCAAGATAGATGCAAGTCCTCCGCTCCTTTCATCCGCTCATGGATGACCACGTGTCCAGGGAAATTGTGTTCCACCTGGAATGAATGTCATTTACCTTTGGGGCCCATAGAGCATAGATTTCAGTCTGAAGAATTCTTGCTCCCCTTACCCACGCTCCACCACTGGCCGCCACCTTGTCGCTCAGACTGCCGCTCCCCTTCAGTGCCCCGTGAAGATGTCGCTCCGGTAGATGAGGAGATCTCTATTCCCAGCAGGTCCGCCGCCTCCGACAACTCCGTGCAATGGAGATGTTTGTTGTTCCATTGGAAGGCAATCCCGAAGGGATACGTCCAGCGGTATCTGATTTTCTTCTCCCTTAGAAATTCGGTGATTGGGCGGAATTGTTGGCGTCGCAGGAGCGTGGCCTGGGCCACATCTTGGTAGAGCGTGCATGTGGCGTTCTGGAAGGTGATCTTGTCGGTGACCCTCGCCTTTTGTAGGACCAGTTCCTTCACCTTGAATGAGCTGAACTTTGCCAGAACGTCACGAGGCCGCCGGTGCTTTCCAGGAAGCCGCAGCCCCACTCTGTGGACCCTCTCTAACCGGACTTCAGGGCCGTCCTCCCCCAGGGCTGAGGAGAAAAGGCCCACCATGAATGCCTCCAGATCCGGGCCCTCACAATTTTCCTCCAATACTCGGACTCGAATATTGTTGCGGCGGGAGCGATTTTCTAAGTCTTTGCACTTGAGTAAGGTGGCACGCAGCTGACCACTCAGGTCCACCGAGCCTTCTTCCAGGGGTTTAATATGATCGGCTAACTCCTGATATTTCACTTCCAGATCTAGCGTGCGAGTGCCCACTGAATTGACATCCGCCTGCAGGGTCACCAACTTCTCCCGCATCTCTGCGCGGAATGAATCAAAGGAGGCATCCATATCAGCTTTAATGTCCGCACGGAGCTCCTTTTTGAACTCCCGAAGGGAAGCCATGAGGTCCTCTCTAGTTTGCGCCATTGTTTCTGTCGGTGGCGTTACCTCCTCTCCAGCCGCCCCTGCGCCTGCAGTGGCGAAGTAATTCGAGACCTTGTAATTGTTTTTTTTTTTGGGTGGCATAGGGGTCCCACTCCCCGGTCAGCTCCCGGCCGCCTCTCCTTTTGCGCAAAACCAGTGCGTACTCTCTGCAAGTGCTTGGGTTCCCAACGTCGCTTCTCCGCCTTCTCAGAGAGCACCCCTGGGTCCAGATGCAGGGGCCAGGAGGACTGCCCAGCGAGCCCCTTCTGGTTGCTTTGTGAAGAGTGCTTCTTCTGCTTGGCACGCGAATCGGTGTGCCAAGCTGTGCTTCAGACTGGCTGCTCGGTACATGAGCTCCCCGCAGGGCTCTGCGTGACACGTGCTTGCCCCCCCGCTTCGTTGCTGCACGCTAGTCTTGCATTTTATCTTGTGTTTTCCACGGTGGCCATCTTAAGGTCAGGCATCAGGCAGTTCAGATTGCTCAATGGGGCCTGCTTAGTCTCCCTCGTGGCCCCCACTCCGGTGTAGGCTCCCACTTCACAGACAGCGTGGAAATCACAGCGCTCACCAATCCCCCTGCCGATGATTATCACCAATAGAGAGCAGTGTCCCGGGGGCCCAGCACCTCTCACAGCACCCCGCAGTGGCTCCCAGTGCCTCAACCGGCCGATGTACACAATGTCCCATTTACTTGGGGGGCCTCGTCCGCCAACGCAGGCTGAAAGTCATTCATATGGGTAGTTAGGCGAGTGAGGGTCTGTTTGCCTGCACCTCCTACGCAAGCCAGGAGCGCTTGTCTCCCTTGGCCAGAGTCCCAGAACCAAGCAACATCTATGCTCCCCCTCGCTTATTGCCTTTCATTGTTGGCTGCCGATTTCTTTGCTCCCAATCGCGGGGGGGCCCGGGTACGACGCTCACCTGTCGGGGGCTTGTCTCCATGCCCGCTCACGATTCACCGCCTCCGGGGAGGCGCGCCAATTCAGGAGAGCCGGGCTCGGGGCAGGTACAGGACCTCTGGCCCCGATGTACTGGGCTATGGGGGCTCGTCACGGGTCGAGGACAATTGTCATCGCCCTGGGTGATTTTGTTGGCGGAGGGCCCCCTTCGCTAGAGCCGCTCTTCACTCTCGGCGGGAGTTGCACCATCTTGCGGGGTTCGAATCGCCGCTCCACCCGCTGCACTGGTCACTCGCCGCACTTCCTCAGCGGCACTCGGGGGCACCAGCCACGGACCGCCAGTGCTCCGATCACTGCTCCAACGATCCGGCTCTCTGAAACGCCGGAGCTAGGAGCCCTTCGCAAGAGGGGCCGCCATTTTGTGCCATAAGCCTCGGGCAGCCACGATCCACCGGCTCCTCTCCCCCGCGCCCCGGAGGCTTCTCTGGACACCGGAGCCTTCCCAGGCGGTTCCTCCACCCCTGGCTATTTTTGGTGGCGCTCAGGGTAAGCGTAACTATACCTTATTCCTCCATTACTACGGGGCCTGGGACGGAGCCGATCAGAGACACGGCTGATCGGCCATGTTGCTTGGCCACGCCCCTCTTCTTTCATTTTTAAAACATGGGAGGAGGGCAAAAAAAGTGTTCTTCAGGGCCGGATATTAAAAATGCATTTTTGGCTAAAAATAAAATAAATGGGTATGATTGTTAATATAAATGCAGTGGGCCAAGATTTGTCTAGCCAAATGATTTTATGTTTGTAATAGTATAGTGGAGAAAAGAAATGAATATTTTAATTTTGTGAGAAGAGGACACTTATGATAGTGGTAACTGCCTGTCATGTAATATTTAAATGACAATTTTGGATTATGATGAGATGCTTCTATTGTAAGGCTATTGCTGATTACAATAAATAAATAAGTTAAATGTTATTAGTCATTGCACATTTGATTGTCTAATTAATTGACTAGCTTTGCTAACAAGTAGTATTTTATATTTGTTGTTTTTATTTTATTTTTCAATAGCTTTTTTTAATCCAACATTAGTTAAAATTGCACTTTTCTTTTAATTGTGGTTTAATTGGAGAAGTTAATTTATCTTCCTTGATGTCCAACACCTTCCCTAATGTGGCTTAGATTGGTGAAAGAATAGTTATTCTCCCCCTCAATGCCCAACACTTTCCCAGTGTAGCTAAGATTGCAGTGGGAATACAAAATCTATCTCCTGCAACATCCTACATCGCTCTCAATGTAGGTTAGATTCTAGTGGGAATAGTACATCTCTCTCCCTCAGCATCCTACACCTTCCCCAATGTAGCTTAGATTCTAGCGGGAATAGTAAATGTATCCCCTTCAACATCTAATAGCTTCCCAAATATTAGATTGCAGTGGGAATAGTAAATCTATCCCCATTATAGTCCAACACCTTCCATGATATAGTTTAGATTGGAGTGATACTAGTTAATCTATCCCCTTTAATGTCCAACACCTTCCCTAATGTACCTTAGATTGAAGTGGTAATAGTCAATTTACATCCATTAAAGAATAATAATTTCCAAATGTATCATATATTGGAGTGGAAACAGTAAATATACCCACCTCAATGTCCAACACTTTCCTCAATGTAGCTAATGTTGAACTGAGAATAGTAAGTCTATCCCAATGTAACATTTATCACCTTCCCTAATGTTGCTTAGATTTGAGAGCGAAGAGTCAATTTAGCCCCTCTTAAAGGTTCAGCTGTTTCCCCAATTCAGTTTCGATTGGAGTAGGACTAGTAAAAAGAACTGATCAATGTCCAGTGCCTTCCTCAATTTAGCTTAGATTGGAGTACAAATTGTAAATTAATCCTCCTTAAAGTGTAAACCTTTTCCCAATGTAGATTACAGGGGAGTGTAAAAATAATTAAAATAATTGTCCCATATTTTTTAAATGCAATTTTTATTTTATTTTTACAAATACAATAATTTCTTCATGGACCCTATTACATTTTAATACTTTTCCATAAATTTTAGTCTTTATTTTTGGATTTTTAGGATAATTCTTTTAACATTCAGTGAATTAAACATTTTTCGATTTGCTTTTACATTTTTATTGCATGTTCATATTTTTAGTTTTTAAATGAAACAATTTACATAGGCTTTCATATGTTTTACATTTTTGTATAGTGTAAATTTTTATGATATTATTATGTAATACGTTTTTGGAAAAGAAGATATATTTTTCACAAAAACATTTTTACAAACATATGCTTAGATTTGATATACTAATAAAAACTGAAACTAAAAGATATAATTATGTGCGTACTTTTTAATTAGGACTCCCGGTTTTATGGTATTTATTTTTTTAACATTTACGTCTGTATTTATCCATATTTATTTTTTGGCCCTCTTATTGGTATTTATCCACGTTTATTTTGTGTTTTGAGAATAAATGGAGTCGCAAAATAGTATATTTCTACATCTATTTAACTTTTACACATGCCCTTATACGTGGATGCCTGTCGCTTTTTAGCAAATAAAGAAGCCACATATAACATAAAACTACACCCGCAGGTACATATTAGCATAATACTACGAATATATGTTAACATATATCTGTATTTAAGGAAATCTCATCCTGTTTTTTAACTCATTATGCTGTCTATCTGTTCAGGTTAGTCCTGGAGTTCATGAAAGACAGCATGGAGAGTCTTAAAAGATGCAAAATGTTTGGTATTTTTCTGCTTTTAAAAATAAATACAGACAGGAAACACATTGATTTCTGTCTGTATTTATCTGTAAAAATCAGTAAAAACAGAAAACTGGGAACCTTATTTTTAATATGATTTCAGTTTTTTACTTTCTCACATTTTTTCACATTTTTATATTTTTTAACATTTTTATAATATTTATTTTCACCATGCAAAAATTACTGTTAGACTTTATTATTTATTTTTAATTGATTTGTAATGACAGTCTTTTTTATGTTTATTTAACCCCATTGTTTTACTGCTACCTTCATTTCTTTGTCTGTCAACCTCATTTTATGTTTTTGTAGCCCCATGTGGTCGCGATTCTCTGTTGCACAGATAAGGTAAGAGTAATTTTAGGTTACTTTTGGGGTTTTAGTAGTTAGGGCATGTGTATACCAACAATATAGTTAGTGTAGGTTAGTGTTTTGCTGTTGTTAGAGGCCAAGTGTTAGATTGAAGTTTTAGATTTTATCACACAGTGGGGTTGGCCTCAATGTATTATATATGCTTCAATGTAATGCTTTATTACATTGTGTTATATGTATGTGTTTTTAGAGTTAATGTTATTTTACTTGTTATGTTTATGGGATTATTTGTGTTGAGTGGGTGGGTATTTAGTGGGTTTTTATTATGGTTTTTCATTGGTGTTGAAGACGTTTTCCTATTTTGAATGCATTTTTTATTATGAAGGAAATCCTATTGGTTACGTTATCCGATATTATTTTTAATTTCCTTATTTTTCTTCTGGAGCACTTTTTCTATATTATTTTTCAGGTTTTGGAGGGCTCCTGAGGATTATGATTTTTCCATATAGATACCTTTTGATATACGTTGTAGGATTTGTTTTATCTATTTTTGTGGATCTATTTTTATTTGGATTTCTTTGAAACCATGGATGTTAGCAACAAAATTGTAAGTTATATTTTATTTAAATTTTACTGGTGGGAAATATATATTTGCTTATTTGTTGTTTCTTTTATTAGAATGGTTTGTTTCAAATGTAGTTATTTGGTATTAGCTGTTATGTTTTTAAGAGATGTTATTTGCTTGGTTTACTGTATGTTAAGGTATTCATTAATATTTATTTTAGCATTTTTTTCTTTTCAGTCTGAATGGATTTTGTTTTTGATAAAGTACATGTTTATAACTGATTGAAAAAATGATTGTAATAATATTTATAAATCAATTCGTTTGGCAAGTTTTAATTAATTATAGATGTAGTTTAGTTCTAGTTTGAATATTTGGAGTTTCAGAGGAATGTTTCTATGAATTCTAACTATGGTAGGCCTTGGTTGGTAGCAAAAACGTTTACTTTGCATTGAAGTATTTTACATGTTTCTTTGGTTTGCTTTGATTCTTTATATTTTAGTGGATTGTTCAGGCAGGACAATGCCTCCAGGAGATGCCTCCAGTAGGTCTTTTTGGGGTAACAATGTGTCCACCAATCAAAGGTTCCAGAATCTCTGAGCTGCTCCTTAGGACGTTGTGTTGCAAGCCACTCACCTGAACTCCAGTCTATTCCGATGGGGCAACGTTAGTCCCCGAATCCCAGTGGGACCTAATGTGGTAGAAATGATTAGGCACACCGTGCCCTCATAAGTTCCCACGTGGAAGGGGGGTTGGTATAAGAGAGAAAAAGAGATACCAGCTCTTACAATGGTGCAGTTGTTCTATATCAGTGCTGCTGGGCTTAGGACAACGTGGAACCTTGACTCTGGATGCAAGGCCACCGAATCTGGATTCATTGCATTTGAAGGATGCCTTTCCTGTAATGAAAAGTACTTTAATTAGCACTGCTTTTGTGATGACAACATAGCATACTAGTGTAGATAAGTGTGTGACATTCACAAGATACCCAGTGTAATAAAAATAACACCTCTTTCTCAAGGAGGGTTTTGCAATAGGTACAATGCCAAGAGTGACAATGGATTTGCAGGAGACCCAAGGAGGAACAAAGTTCACGATACAAGAAACACTCTGCTTCATACTCTTACAGTTTGAGCCTCAGTGTCTCTTTCAAATAAACAATCTCTCAGTCTCTTATAGCCTGCAAATTTGCTACAGTTGAAAGTCTCAATGTTCTGGTTTTCACAGGTGTGACTATTAGAGGAAGTACGCCTTCCCTGGTTCTTGTGCACTCTTGCTTTTTATTGTCACTGAAGCTAGACAACACTGTTCACAAAACGAGTTAAACACTTCTTGTGCTGCTCAAAATGAAGGGGAGGTCTTTCAGACTCTGCGCTGTAAAATAAAACAGTTTTACCTTGTTCTTGACTTTGTGAAGCGTGTTTGCCTTAACGCGAAGAGCGGGGTCAAATTCCCCTTTCTTGTTTCTTTTCTTTTCTAGGAAATGAGGTAATTGCAAATGGTGCAGCAAAATCCAGGAGAGGAGCACCAGAACATGACCGGATCCTGTCGTTGCTGCCAGAGGAATGGAGCCGGAGGAGCGGAGGCCACCTCGGGACTTAGCTGGATCCAGGTAACTTCTTGTCACGAATCCAACAAAGCTAAGCATTAAGGGGCTGATTACGATGGCGGACGGACTGGAGTCCGTCCGCCATCGTGGTGGTAACCGGGACCGTCCGCAATACATGCGGCGGTTCCGCACACCAAATTATGATGCGACCGCCACCGTGGCGGACGCATCTTGCAATTTAACATTGCGGTGGTTGCTGCTGACAGCAGCACCCGCCGCAATGTTGAAAATGCATGTTGTGCATTTCACTGCACTACGTGGCAGGCACCACACAGTGCCTGCCACTTAGTGCACTGAAAAGTAGGGGGGTACCATGGGTACCCCCCAGTGCACAAATGCCTCCCCCCAAAACAAGGGGGGCCCGCAACGGGCCCCCGAATCCAATCCCCGCCAGCCTTTCAATGGCGGTTTACCCGCCACGGAAAGGCTGGCTTCCGTCAGCATCGTAATTTGGCGGACGGAGCCTGCTAGGCTCCGCCAACATTTTAAGGATGCTGACCGCTCCGCCAGGCAATCGTAATGATTGCCAGTGGCGGTTGCGTGGCGGACGGTCTTTGCAACCGCTGCGGTCCGAAAGCGACTCCCACCTCCATCGTAATTCGGCAGTGGGAAAATTGCTGTCAATTGACGGAAGGATCGCCACCGCCGGGCTGGCAGTGACGATCCTTCCGCCATCGTAATCAGCCCCATAGTTCTTGTGCAGAGCGGCTTAAATAGTTGCAGGGGGGAAATCCGTGCACGTCTGATTATTGTCAATTAGCACATTGGTTTAATTATCCACTTGTCTTTCTTACAGGTTGTGCATATGTTTAATGGTTTGTACTTGGGCACATGAAAACAGTGTCAACCCGTGATTGTCGGCACATAGCATACTGGTGTAATTTTCCACTTATCTTCCTGCAAGTTGTGGACAGGGTTGATGGTTTGCACAAGGGCACATGAAAGCAGTACTTGACTCATGAAAGGTACATGGTAGAAGTGTGATGCTGAAGAGTTCTCATGCCTATTAGCATATACAACGTTATTAATTTGTGAATAAACAACCATTGGTACCTACCATGGCCACCAGGGTGATAAAGAGTGCGCAAAATGAATAATGCTGTGTTTCATGATAGGAGTAAACAACCAATAGCGCCTACCACTGCCACCAGGGTTACAATATGAAAATAAATGGTGGTTACTTGCCACTACTTGACAATGTTTACTACTACCACTGCCAGCGATAAGGGGAACAATTAAGGGGTATGTGGCTGTGTGGTGGCACGTACAGTGTGATGTGGTGCAACACTCATGACACGTTGGGACTACAGTCCCCACAATGCACCTGACAAAATCCTTTAAAGTCCAGCTGAAGGTGGTTAGCTGGTCTCTTCTCACTGGAGATGATGCAGGTGGAGCTCTTTTAACCTGTTGATTTCAGGGAGTCCATTCCTTAAAATTTCAGAGTAAGGCAAAGTTCTTCTTTCGCTGTAGTTCCAAAGTGTGTAGCAGGTGCAGTAATTCAGAATGCAATCCTCATGGTGCAGGCCAGGGTTCCAGCAGGGCATTCCTTCTTCTTGTTTTCAAGCAATCTCAGTTGCAGGGACAGCTCTCCCATATTTAGCCATGCTTCTGGGGTGACAGGCAGGGGGCACACCTGACCAAAGGGGATGAAGGGTGCCTCCCTCAGGTATGACACATTCCTCCAAAGTGTGGCATATTCTTGTCCCAGAATGCACAGTTTTTTCAAATCCAAAAATGGAGAAAATCTCTCCTGGAGCTGAAATTCTGGCTAACCCAACCAACCAGTGTGGCTAACTTTCCCTAACACTCCCCTTCCAGCCCCTCAGCTAATTCAATTACTGGGGCTCCCATCTGACTGGGGGTGCAGGAAGTGGGGGTGGGTCTATGTCCTGTCCTAAGTGTGTCTCCCTCTTTGAAGACCAGTTTGGCTACCTAGACTCCTTCCTGCCTTTTGCTCTGCCACTCCCATCAGATGTCTCTTTGTTTCCTTTCAGGCCACTTCACACCTCGCCAGAGCATTTTGACTCAGCCTGTCAAAAACTGGTCAATCAGGAAAGGCCACTCTAGAGCTGGATTTAGGCATATCAGAAAAGCAAGTTCTACAACTTATTATCTGTTAGAATTATAATACATTTAGCCTTTGCAAGTTGATGGATTTATTCTAACTATTATTTAGACACTTTGAAGTATCATTTTAGCTCACTCCTGTCAATAGGTAGGCTTTATTAAAGTTTGAAATAGCCTTCCTATGTTAGCGTATAGATATAATGTAGAACAATGGGGAAAAAAGAAATTGGCAGTTTTTCCCTCACCAGGACAAATAAAATATCTTTTACAATGTCCCTGTTTATAGCTTCAAAGCACCCTACCACTGGAGCACCTAGGGGAGAGCTTAGGGGTTACTTATATGTAAATCTAAGGTTGTTTATGACTTTGAAGTACCTTTAATTCCAAAGTCGAATTTGCATATGCATTTTAATTTAAAAGCAGCCTGTAAAGCAGGGTTGCCTTTAAAATGACAGCAGGCACCACAGCAGTGCACACTTAAATACATAAAATCTACTGGGCCTCTAAACCTACATGCCCTATCATATACTAGGGGCTTACAGTTAGGTTGTCCTGCCATTGTAATTACACCGAATTACTATATACCTTATAAACTGAGCACGTGCCCTGGGTATGGGAAGCAGAGATCAGGGCACAGAGTCAGTAACCACCAGTATCAGTCAAAAAATGTGGGTGATCAGGGCAAAAAGGATGACTTTCTCACACATAATGAGCAAAAGAATGATGGGTTGGGATACTACCCCGTTACCTTCTGTGTGTGTGTTGATGTATGCCCTAAGTGTCAAAGGCATCCCCAGAAGGGGGTCCTGTGCTCACTGTGACACTGGAACCAAGCCATACCCGACTGATCAGCCCAAATCAGAGCAAGACTAGTCTTGGGTTGCCTGTGTTCTGGTTCAGAAAGGACCTGGCCTGGCAGTTCAGGATGCACTGTTTCTACTGGAGCAGTGTCAAAACTGATTAACATATGACTGGGTCAAAATTGAAAAGGCATGGTGAACAAAAGATCAATGGGCTGGGATGCTACCCTGAGTAATTGCTAGTGGTTAGGCAAATTGCAAGCATTCATTCCTTCACCTTTTGTGTCTTGGTCACAATGGTTTAACCCTTGTGTCTGGACAAAGCTATGCCTCTCTGCTGATCTCTAATAATAGTGAAATATATGTGTCAGGGACAGCTTTTTTCATTTCAGGTTGATTTGGATGGTATTTTACCACTACAGAGCTGTAATACTGTACCTGGAATCGTAAAAGTTTGGTGTAGATGGCACTTGCTAATCCTAAGCTTAAAGACATTGCTTCAAAAATGGCAAAAGGCTTTGTTAATTTTTAGATCAGTGTGGATAGTACGCTGCCAATCCTATGTTTACAAACTCTGTTAGAAAAAAGACATGTGAGGGGGAAGTACCATTTTATTAATACAGTAATGAGCTCATTATTCTCCTCAAATCCTTCTTCCAGTTGCTAGAATTGAAAGCAAAGTTATGGTTTGCAAAATGTGCAAATGTACAATCTTGACTGTGCCTACTAGAGGCATGAAATTTGGCAAGCATATTAGGCGCCTGTGGATACTTTGAACCAATATGAAATGACATCCATAGTGTTGATTAAATATATCACTGTACTCTGTCATACGCATATAAAACAATAATACTGTATTGTATATTGGAATACATGATTGTTTTCACACTTCATAAAGTGCAAAGTTTACAAAGTATGAAAAACTTTGGTGAGCTGGAATTTTCAAAACCTGTGGTACAGTGATTTAGATTGCAAATAAAGCCATTGTTATTCAAAAGTGACCACAAAAGCCTTGCTTTTAACTAAATACCAGATGAATACTTCTTTGCAGCAAATTAAAACTGCTGTCATTGGAATTATTAAGAAAGGAAGGTCCAATTTCAGTTCAGCAATACTTACTATCTTGTGTTTAAATCATTGTACTTTATATTTTAGATGGACTATCCTTTTTCAATTCTTGCGTTTGTGAGTTTAGTGAAAAATAACACTTTTCTGGGATAGGGCTAATTCTTATGTATACATAATGTAACTTCAAGTTGAAGTCTTCCCCTTAAATAATGTTCCTAGATGTGCTGCAATTAAGGGCCTGATTACGGGTTTGGTAGTGCGGGAGGGGGGCAGTATGCCACCTTCCTGCTTCCACACTGCCAAACTCGACCACCAGCCACCCGCCAATTTACGAGTTTTCTTGTTGTCTGGCGGGTGGTCCTTTGGCAATCCTACGGTGGTGCCTTTCAAAAAGGCACCTCAATGGGAATGCCAGAGCATGTTCCTGCACAGCATGGACTGTTAAATCCATGCTGTGCAGGAACTGGCCATGCATTGAGACAGGGGCCACACCATGTGCCCCCTGCTTGCATTTCATGGCCTGAGGCATCTTAGTTTCCTCACTGCCAGCTGTTTCATGGTGTGAACACTGCCATGAGACCGCTGGCAGTGAGGAAACTCATAATATGCTTGGCGGTGCCACAGCGGCCCCGCCAAGCATATTTCAGCATCACACCGCCACGCCACCACGAGGGATCGCGGATTACTGGCAGTCGTGGTGGTCCCAAAACGGTCCGACCGCCGTAGTCGTAACACGGCGGTCTGCCAACTGGTGTGGCGATCCCCGACCGAAACCGCTCCTCCACCACGGGTTCGGTGGTGGACCACCGAACTCGTAATCAGTCCCTTAGTGTCTACAGGAAGGTAAGACCATTTTCGGTACATACGCCAATCCACCTTCAGGCTCCCAGCAGCAGTTAACACCTTTCAAGAGAAGCATCTTAAGTTCACTTTCCGTTCAGTCAAGGGATAGATCATGTTTTTAAATCAGGCTCTTTCATATACAAGAGAGTTTATAATAGTTTGTGAGAAAGCTGGTAAAGTATCATCTTCCTTGCTTTAAGTGATTATCTAGCCACCACGTTTGAAGAAACAAACTTTAACAATAGATTCATGCTGGGCATTTGATGATAAAGTAATATTTGCTGTAGGGTAATCATTCAAAGCAAATTATCAGTAACTGCTACTAAGGGCCATATTTGGAGTTTGGCAAATGGGATACGGTTGTCCCATCTGCTGTGTGACATTTACATTATAGACTATGACATTTGCAATACAGTGAATGCGATATCTGCGTATCTGATCCAGCAAACTCTAAATAAGGACCTGAACCTTCAACTCTGCACATCTCAAAATATTTTCTGAGTCTCTTGATACCTTCAAAATTGTTTTATCTGAAAAGGAAATGAAAGCTTAGGTATTGCCTTTATCTCATAGTATATATTTATAAGAGTAACAATTAACTCAAAAGGCATTTAAGGAAGTAAAGGCACCTGTAGGGGTCTTACTTTGTAAATGCTCATTGAAAAAATGTTTTAGAATGTTAGGGCAGACAGTTCCTTTATGAGTCTGCCTATCTTTGCTAAGAAAATCTTTGGGTTCCTGAATGTTCCTCCTCAAAGTATCTCTGTAACCACCTCAAGTGTAAATGATACAGCCAGTTTCCAGAAATGCCTACCATACCTCTCTGTTTTAAGTAAGGATGTAGCAAATTTATAAAGGGAAACTTATCAAAATGTGCCCTCAAACTTCAAAGACAGATAGTTATTGGCTACTACGGGTAATGCATGCACTGTCATGTCTCTCCACATGCTGTGAGGCACAAACAAGGGATAACAATAATCAGAATTTATTATCCTGAATCTAACCTCCTAGGAATTCAGCAGTATGTGCTTCTTCAGACTGTGCAATTATCCTCTCCTGCAATTTGATGTATGTGTGCCTAAATCTTGTTAGTGTGATATTGATTTTGCAAGTTATTGGGCAGATGCATTATTTGTTTTTATGGCCTAACCAATCTTAATAAGCATTTCACAAGATGTGTTGGTTGCATAAATTGTATGAATGTCTACAAGCGTCCGTCATCTCAGTGAATCTCCTTGAACCAAGCTGCTGCCATCCATAAGAAGCTCTGGGCTTTACAAATCTATTGAAAGTACTTAGTCTCATTGAAAACTTCCAAGACAGAGGGAAGTCTCCATCTAAAGGTAATGAGCGTCTGCTCAACAGGCAGCCAATTACGAAGGTGAGAAGCAGAGACAATTTGTAGTGCTATGCAGCTCAGCACCTAACATAGGGAAGAGATTTTTTATTGAGGAAATCAGTTGCTTGGGGGAGGAAGTTTCAAGAGGCCTGTTGTGATTCTGGAACATTCAGAAGACACAGCGCCTAATGTATAATTTGGTAGGTGGGTACTCCATCACAATCGTGATGGATATCCTGTCCACCTTATTACAAGTGTCATGGGATTTAATGCACTTGTAATTAGACAGATGGAAAATTTGTCACATTTGCCCCTAATTAGGCCCTGAGTGTTTAGGAAATGTGTGATAGTCTTTGAGTTTAACGCCTTTGGAACTGCGGCCAGATTAAGTTAGGAGATGAAGGGGTAGAAGCTTGAGAGTGAGACAAATGATAGGAAATTAGACTACAGCTATTCCTTTCTTAGGAAAGGAGAAGTCCTGAATGCCAATGGCAATCATACTTCACCGATCAGTTAGATGATCACCTCTAACCCATGGTAACACTGGATGTTAGAGCTGAGTGTAGACTGTGGGTGAGGCCTTTTTGACATTCTCTAGTCCAAGCAAGTGTAGAGGAATCTGGGTCAGGGGCTAGTGGCTAGACTTCACCACAATGGATCACCCCAGCCCAAGAATGTTTTCAAAATGTCAGCCGCAGACCAACATGTTCAACAGAGAGTCTAAATACCTGACCCACTGCCAAGTTTCGAACATGCATGATTTCATTATTTCATGCTCCTACCAGCAGCCTCTCCCTCAATAGGAAAGCGAAGGTGTTAGACTTGGCATCTTTGGCGTGGTATCCCCTGACTTTTTGCCTCTACCTCCTGTATTTTTGATGCTGTGCTGGATTTCGTTTTTGCTGGCTTAGATGCTTTGGGCACTTTGCCACTGCTGTTCAGTGTCAAAGTGCGAGTGCTCCCTGTGTAAATTGTTGTTACAATTGTTTTTCACTAATTGGCATATCTGATTTACTGGTAAGCCCCTAGTAAAGTGAACTAAGTGTGCAATGGCCTGTAAATCAAATGCTACTAGTGGGCCTGCAGCACTGATTGTGCCACCCACATGAGTAGCTCTGAAAAGATAACTCAGGCCTGCCACTGCAGTGTCTGTGCGCAGTTGTTAACTGCCATGTCGACTTGGAAAGTGCACCCACTTGCCAGACCCTAACCTTCCCTTTTTCTATATGGAAGGCACCCCTACGGTATGCCTAAGGTACCCCCCTGGGCAGGGTGCAGTGTATGTGAAAGGTAGGACATGTACTGGTGTGTGACATGTCCTGATAGTGAAATACTGCCAATTTCGTTTTTCACTATTGAAAGGCTATCTTGCCCCATAGGATATAATGGGAGTATATTTCTAACATCTTATAAATATAACTTCCCATTGGAACATGATAGAGAAATGAAGTTTAGGCTCTCTGAATTCAGAATTTAATAACACATCTTTTAGTAAAGATGGTTTTTAAATTATGGGTTTGAAAATGCTACTTTTAGAAAGTAGGCATTTTTTTGTTTAACCATTCTGTGTGCCTCTGCCTGTTTGTGTATTGACTGTCTGGTTTTTGAGTGACAGGGGCTGGGGATGTGTATTCACTGTAGACAGTCACTGGGGGGGTTGAGGTGTGCCTGGCCCTTCCTGGATGACTCAGAGCTGAGCTGAATAGGGCTCGAGTGAATTTTGAGTAGTGGGAGGAGATTTCCTTGCATCTGAATGGGGCCTGTCTCCCTTGCACAATGCTGTCTCCAGCCCCTGTGGACATACTGCCCCAGTGAGGACAGAACTGGTTTGAACTGGGCTCAGAGACCCTTGCACAAAGAGAACAAAGACATTTTGAAGTATAAGTATTAGACCTAAAACCCCTGGCCTTTAGACTACTTCGGGAATCAAGAGAAACCTTTGCCAAGGAGAAGAGCTGGTGAAACTGGAGTTTGAGTACTGCTCCTTTGCTGTGTGCTGTCTGGGGTTGGCCTGCAGTAGCTGTTTCTGCCAAGGAAAGGACAAGGACTTTGCTATGTGCTGTGTCCCCTCCCTGCTTGAGAAGGATCTCCAAGGGCCTGTGTGTGCTGGTCTCCTGTTGTAGGAAACTCAGGGACATTAAAGTTTCCAGCTGCTTTTTCATTAACCGCTCTGTGTGTGCACTGGCACAGCACCCTGTGCACCTTTGCCTCTGCAGTGCTCAAAGGCGTTAAGCTCTAGGAGGACTCGGGGGGCCTTCCTGCATGTCATTGCCAACAGGCCTTGCTTCTTCTGTTTTGCTCCCGGGAGCTCAGCGCGCTCCCTTATAGGAGGAAGGCGTTTGTGAGGTTGCCCCGATCACCGCCTCTGGCCTGAGTCCAGGGCCGAAGCCAAAGTTCAGTTCTGAAAGATTGGCGGCACCACAGCACAGCCGGCTACTAGGCATTGCCTAGCAATGGGAATCACCTAACATGGGACAGCCGCGGTCGACGCAGCCCCGCCAACAGGACCCCGACTTGAGCCTCCAGGTAGCGAGGGCATGCTCAGTTCAAGAAGGAGCTGCCCAGCCTCTCCACTCCGTGTCCCCAAAATCACTGCCTCAGAGGGAGTTCACTGCTCCCCGCCCGGGGACCAAAGGATCCTCGTGCCTGCCCTTCTTTTCTTCTCTCTGGACCACTCTTAGCTTCCTCCAGCTGCCACGGTGCCGCCCGAGGCGCGTGCAGCCATAGAAGGGAGTGGTGCAGAGGGGTCAGCTGCCTTCCACAGGTGGTGGCAGGGCTCGCTCACAGCCGGGCCCCCGCCGGATAGAGGAGAGCCCAGAGGGCACGACAAGGACTAAACGACAGTCCACAAAGGTAACACTCTGTTCTGCTGACGGAGTTATAATGCACATTTAATTTGTAAAGGCAGGATTTGTTGATGAGGCCCATTCCGCTGTGAGGGGGTTTACGTGCACTTTTGAGATACAATACAAAGGACATGTTCTTTTTACATATGTGATTCATGAAACCTAATACATTTTTAAAATACAATACATAAGATATGTGATTCATGGAACCTAATGCATTTTTGAAATACAATATATCAGATATGTGATTCGTGGAAGCCACTGGATTTTATGAATAATACAAAGGCTATATTTTTTATATAACTTAGGGGCTGATTACGATGGCGGGCGGAAAAGCAGTCCGACCGCCGTGGTAGTGGGAAATTGCCACCCGCAGGTACCGCGGCAAAACCGCCTGCCAGATTAGGATGCACCGCCATCAACTCCCTACCCCGGCGGTCGGATTCCAGGATTCAGCGGCGGAAAAGCGGCGGTCGGATTTGCTGCGGAAAGGCCAAAGACCGCTGTTTCCCCAGCGGTCTCGAGGACATGGAGCTATCTGCAGTATTGCCACCACCATCCTCGATTGGCCAGATTCTCCGCAGTGGTGTGGTGGGCTGTTTGTGGCATCGTAATACAACCGGCGGTCGTAACCGCATTCCGCACGGCGGTCCCTCCCTTTTGGCTCTGTCCGCCACCGCTGCGGAAGGGGATTCCTGGCGGTTCCCGAGACACCGCAGCGGACAGGAAATGGGCCATCCTTGCCCATCGTAATACGGCGGACGCAAGGACCGCCGATGGAGTGCGGTAAAAGGCATTTTCCGCCAGCATCGCGGATGTGCTACCGCCCGCCATGGTAATGAGCCCCTTAGTGTGGAGTCTCCTTTGTGGTGTGCCTAGTGTGTCATTGGTGTGTGTGTGTTGCGCAAACGCCTTACACATTGCCTCTGGGATAAGCCTGACTGCTCTGTCAAGCTACCAAGGGGGTGAGCAGGGGTTATCTTGGGTGTGTTACTCCCTTATCCTGACTAGAGCGGTGGGTTCTGCCTGGCTTAGGTGCATAACCTAGCCAACCAGAAACTCAATTTCTAACAGAAGATCAAGTGCTTCAGCCAAGCTTCAACATAGGTAAACTCCCACCTAATCATTGCAGTCATCCCAGCTTCAGCTTACAAAGCAAATGAAGAACTACCCGGACACACATTTTAGTATGAAAAATGAAGAAATGCGAAATGTGCATCTATAAAGGGAGTTCCTACAATGTCACTTGTGAAAATGCACAGAGCCCCATCAAGGGGAAAGGAAAGGAAAGCGTTACAGAAATGCTACAATATAGCACAATACATCATATTTTGAAGTGATAACATGACCTAGGCTTGACAAAGCTATTTGCTCAACTAAGTTGCATTTAAGTGCACAAATAATAATATTGACAAGTTCAAAATGTTCTTCACAAAATATGAATTTACATTTGTGAATGGATTTACTAACATGCAAAATGACAACATCATGCTGTAGTCAGTCAAACCACTTTATTCGGTTAATAAAAACCATAAAAGGACAACACATACACCATATGACAACACAATAAAAACCTCTTACAATAATTCATTAATAGATATGGGCGACCTAAAAACATTCTAAAATTTAAATTCATTCAGAAAAGAACTTGAGTTACCATTAATACATATATGGTAGCAAAATAGCAATTATACAAGATTAAGAGAAAGTTCACAATTACAAAACCAACATTAAAACACACCCAATTTAATCATACATGTGTTCTCAAGATGCTTTTCAGCGGAAGCCGATTCCTCCTAAGTCTAACGGCTGCAACTAAGTAGCTTGCAATATTAAATATCTCCCATGGGTTATTCAGCATCTGAAGATAAAGAAGAGCAGGTCTAACCTGTGTAAAACCTTTTTCCCTTAAAATTGGCAATAAAAACCTGCTACGAATAACACTGTAATGATCACAGAACATTAACAAATGCATAGTATCCTGGATTGAAAAATTGTCACAGGTACAAGGGCCCAAATTGCACTCCCTACTCCAGCCAAATGGGTCGGCTAATAAAAAATGTATCTGATTAAGACGAAACCTAGTTAAAAGCAGGCGATGGAAGGGCTTGATAACAATTGTCATATAGGGTTCAATCTGGGGACAAGTTTTTAACAGAAAGTAAGCTTTGACTGAGGTTTTTTTTAACTCGATCTCTTCTCTCTCACCCGACAATAAATTCATAAAATATGTTTTAACCCAACCCAACAGATTTCCTTACCTCAGGCATATAACTTAAAAGTGACTTCTTGGTGAAGATAAGAAATAACAACAGTCACAATAACAAGAACATCTTGTAATACGCAAAAATCTCAAATGAAGGTTAGAGTTAAGACGTGGTTGTCGACGACGTTTCGATCCCCAACAAGAGAAGAGAACACGGCACCCCCAAAATTGGTGAACGTTTTGAGGAAGGAGTGGCTCCATGATAGAAAAACAATCATTGTTTAGGAAAAAGCAAAATGTCAGCAGTACAAATTTATTTGTGATTTTTTTTTGATTCATTAATGTACAGCTGCAAGGTTTCTTGGAGTTCTCCATGAATTCCTAGAAAGCCATAAATTTGCTCTCAGGGTAGGAGAGACCCTAGAGGAGCAAATCTTCAGCATTCTTTGTAAACTGAGTTTCATATTCCTACCTCCTTTATTAAAGTGCACTCTGAAAGTTTCATACTTTATTGTGAGTATACAAGACAGTAGATCCATCGATATCTACAGGAGGGAGTGTTCGTTGAACAGCTACAGAATTATATAACCTATATTTTATGCTGTTCACTCCTTAAATTTCAAACAGATTCCTCACAGAACACCACTCAAATTGTATCTCTGACATCTAGATGTCAAGGTTATGTATTTATTTATCAAAACGTGGCTCAGCGACAAATTACCCCACACCAGCTCAAAAGAAAGTGATGCCTTGCTAATGCTAGAGACAGTCATAGGAATACCTCCAAGTTTTTTAACATGAATGTGGCTTTTTAATGTTCATCAGATCATTCATACTCTTTTTCACTAGGGCTTTATGTAGGTTTTCAGTATTGTTTTAGCTAGAAGGCCTCCTTTTCACCAATAAATGAAACAAATATTATCTGGTCCTCTTACATTAAATACATAAAACTTAGGACCAGCAATCTGACCCTTCAAGAATATTGTGGCCTGAGTTGGAAAATTTTGCACCATCGAAAAAAGAAACAAATCAGGCAAAACCCACAATTTTTGTGGTGTTTTTGTGACAGATGTGAAGCATGACTTGTTCCGTTTTCTGTTTAGCTGCTACAGGCGTGCATTGTTTGCATATTCTGTCACTAGTAAATAAAGCTGTCATTGATAGTGGCAGCAAGAGGCATGCAGGCATGCATGTAGCCTGGATGCTTCAAATACATAGCTGTGTAGAAATCACCCAGGCTCTGTGGAGTGAGGCCGGTCCTAGCCTCAGACCTAGCTCTAGGGCAGAGCGAGGTGTGCTTCCAAACAGCTGTTCCTCAGCTGTCTCTGGTCATTTACTCGGCACTGTAACTCACAGTAGGAAGCAGTTGAGAAGAGGGGTGTCTGGAGCCAAAGAAAGCTCAAATTGCTACATCCACACGTTGAAATGTCTGTTTCTGAAGAGGGATTTAGGAGTTACTGTTGTCCCTACACCTTCCTGCCTTCTTAATGATGCTTGAGTCCTGGTGCCCGGGTGGGGGAAGGTGGGAGTCAGTCACAAAAGGCCAGGTGACATGTGGGAAGGTGATAGGAAACACTACATGGTGGTGGGCACTGTGATGGAGAGGGAGCAGCGCTGTGGGGTTTAAAAAGAATGTGGTGGGCCGCAGGAAGCTGTTTGGGTCACCAGGATGTAGATGAGGGAAAGCAATCATGTGACAATCGAGAAGGGCATAGAAGGAGGACCAAAAATGTGCCAATGGCGGTCAGTACATTCAAATATATGCTGTGGCCCAGTCTTCTACAGTCTCTATTTCCTCCTGTCTTTGCTGGCTTTCCAGCAGTTGACCCTGGATGGAGGCATATTGGCAGCTTCCAGGTGATGGTAGGCTTTCTCCAGATAGGTTCCACAAAGTGTTCATTTTGGATGCTACAGAAGCAAACACCTCTCACCCTTGCGTTTTACTCTTCTTTATATTGACCACTGCCAGCATAGAATGAATAAATGCAAGGTTGATCTCAATTTCCCAAGTTTTGCTGGGATGTTTGTAATATTTACTAGATTTTCCAAAAGTGTCAATTTTTGGAGTTGTTTGCAACCCACAGCCTTGGGGAGTGTGTTAAATGTCAAAGTGACTGTTGTGTCATGTAGTTCAAGAGAATGCACAGGGAAGAACTGGCCGTAAGTCAGAGGCCATAGAAGACTTCTGCATAGGGAACAATATCAGTGGTCACTGATTGGCCTTATGCAACTCAACAAACGTTTAAGGAAGAAAAACATTTACACAATTCCATTACACAAGAAACAATAGCAACAAAATGTGGTGAAGAGCATAAATGTTGTGTGAGGTTCAAAGAAATGTGGGGAGTAGGTATAGTTCACCCTCACCCAAAAAAGCAAAGAGGAGACAAGTAAATAAATTGAGCTAATACTTTTTTGGACAAAGGGATAGTGATAATAGTTTTCTTGTGCTTAGCGTCAAAGATTATGACATTGTTTCTAATATTCAAAATATTAACAACTAAAGTGCTCCCTAAAGTCAGTTGTAAACTCTCACAGACTAAGAATCCTCATGATTTAAATCAAACCTTGGGCTTTACAGACAATATCAGAAAGGTCACAAGATGGGTCTGAATATCTGTAACAAATGTCAGCAATCAGAAAACAATGTCATACCACATGCATTATAGCAAATGTGCCCACCATCAGCCGATGGGGTTGGTCTGAGTTGGTTTTAAGGGTGCGCAGACAGAATATTGAGTTTTAAATATCGAGTTGCACAAATATCGAGTCAGAAATATCACGATTGAAAAATATCGACAGCAAGTATATCGTGTTCAAGAATATCGACTTAAGGTAAGTAATATCGAATTTGAAAATATCGAATGTTTAATATCGTTTGCAAATATATAGTTGTTAAAAATATCGATATTTTAATTAATGTTATGTATTTTAGTATATATTTTGAATGTATGTGATGTATTTTTTCTGTATAAGAATTGTTTATATTTTTTAATATATGTGTTAAATTTTTAGTAGTTATTAATTATTTTGAATTATAATTTTGTGTTTTTTAGTTCCGTATCGGGTTGTGGGTTTATAAGGGAATAGGGTGGGAAGTAATTTAATTATATTGATTTAATGATTATTTTTTATTTATTAATATTTATTTGATTGAGATATGATAGTGTTAAATGTGTAAATTAATGTATTAACAATTAAGTAATAATTGGTTGTTAATTAATATCAATTCATTAATTGGTAATTAATTATGGTAATTGTGTAATTAATTTTAGGTGTGCGTTTTTGTGTTTATAGGTGTAAAGGGTGGGAAGTAATTTTTTATTGATGAATTAATAACTGGCTGTTTATTAATATTAAATATTAATTAGTAATTTATTATGGTAATTGTGTAATTAATTTTAGGTGTGTGTTTTGGGGTTTATAGGAGTAAAGGGTGGTAAGTAATTTGTGTTTAATTAATTAATATATACGGGCCGATTCCGATCTCGGCCGGTAGGGCTCCGAATCGGATTCGGCTTAACCGGATCCGATTCGGAGCCCTATTTCCCGAACGATTCGTACGCGCGTCCGGGCGAGCGAGTACGATACGAAATCGCCGACCGACTCGTCCGGGCGTCCCGACCGCTCCGACCGTCTCGTTCCCGGGTCTAACCGCACCGACCGACTCGCTCCGCGCAATGGAGACGTTCCCCAGCCGGGTAAGTACGATGCGCGCCACGAGCAGTCCGACCGACACGCGCCGTCCGGCTCGAAAGAGCAGTCGGAGCCGTACTTTGGGGGTCCGTGTCGGACCCCCCTGTACGCGTAGCCGCGCGAGTCGCACACAGGGGGGACCCATGGGTCCCCCCTACCTGTGCGTGTACGGCGCGAGTCGCTTCACCGCATACACGCTGTAGGGGGCGCCCTTGTCCGCCTCGCACCCATTGAGTCAATGGGAGCCCGCGTACACGGTGTACGACAGGCTCCCATTGACTTCAATGGGAGTCCGACCGAATCGAGTCCGATGGCATACGTGCGCATCGTACTTGTTCGGTCGGGCTGCACGGGTCCGATTCGGTCGGAAATCTCTCTGGGTCCGGCTCGGTCGGAGAGATTTCCGGCCCGAATCGGAATCGGCCCCATAGTTGTTAATTAATGTTAATTATTTGATATTTATTTTGGGTAACTTTTTTTTTTTTTTGTGTGTTATTATTTTTAAAGTGGTAAAGGGTGGGTATTAAATACATTTTACTTACTTCATAATTAGTTGTTTAATACTAAT
This sequence comes from Calotriton arnoldi, assembly GCA_963921515.1. Classification (NCBI taxonomy): domain Eukaryota; kingdom Metazoa; phylum Chordata; class Amphibia; order Caudata; family Salamandridae; genus Calotriton; species Calotriton arnoldi. The sequence goes on from CAWUFW010017065.1 coordinate 157,483, forward strand.
AGATTTTAATTTTAAAATAAGTTTTAATTGTGTAATGTATTATTCAACAGTTTAATTTAGGTGTGTGTTGTGTGGATTATAGGGTTAAAGTTTGGGTAGTTAATTAATATTTATTATTATTTTTTATTACTAATATTTTTTTAATTGATAATTAATTAAGTTAATTATGAAAGTATATATTTTTTTTAAATTTAGAAGTGTTTTGTTATTTGTGTGGTGTTATCGGGAAGGAAATAAAAGAAATACATTTATGTAATAAATAATGTTTTTGTTTGTAAAATGTTTTTAGATTAAAATATTTATTTTTGGAAATGTATTTATTATTTTATTTTATATATTATTTGTAGGTATTTGTTATATGTAATTAATATTATAATATGTTATTTTATATATGAAATATATTGTTTTTTTAATTTTTAACATATTTTTAAATGTATTCATTTATTTATTTCCATAATATTATTTTTTGATTTTTTAATATTTATTTAGTTTTTGTTTTCTAACTGCTTGGAGTGTGAATATTAAATTTACCCCTATGCTATCCAACACTTTCCCTACTATTGCACTCTCCGGAGTGGGAATAGTAATTTTTACTTCTACGCTATCCAACACTTTCACTACTGTTGCACTTACTGGAGTAGGAATAGTAATTTGTACCCCTCCGCTATCCAACACTTTCCCTAATGTTGCACTCACTGGAGTGGGAATAGTAATTTGTATCCCTCCACTATCCAACACTTTCCCTACTGTTGCACTCACTGGAGTTGGAAAAGTAATTTTTACCCCTCCGCTATCCAACACTTTCCCTACTGTTGCACTCACTGGAGTGGCAATAGTAAATTTACCCTTCCACTATCCAACACTTTCCCTACTGTTGCACTCACTGCAGGTGGAACAGTATATTTAATCCCTCCACTATCCAACACTTACCCTACTGTTGCACTCACTGGAGTGGGAATAGTAATTTTTACTCCTTCGCTATCCAACACTTACCCTACTGTTGTACTCATGGGAGTGGGAATATTAATTTTTACCCCTCCGCTATCCAACACTTTCCCTACTGTTGCACTCACTGGAATGGGAATAGTAATTGTTACCCTTCCGCTATCCAACACTTTCCCTACTGTTGCACTCACTGGAGTTGGAATAGTACATTTAATCCCTCCACTATCCAAAACTTACCCTACTGTTGCATTCCCTGGAGTGGGAATAGTCATTTTTACCCCTTCGCTATCCAACACGTTCCCTACTGTTGCACTCATTGGAGTGGGAATAGTAATTTTTACCTGTTCACTATCCAACACTTTCCCTATTGTTGTATTCATTGGAGTGGGAATAGTAATTTTTACCACTCTGCTATCCAACACTTTCCCTACTGTTGTACTTATTGGAGTGGGAATAATAATTTTTACCCTTCTGCTATCCAACACTTCCCCTACTGTTGCACTTACTGTAGTTGGAATAGTATATTTAATCACTCCACTATCCAACACTTACCCTACTGTTGCACTCGCTGGAGTGGGAATAGTAATTTTACTCCTTCGCTATCCAACACTTTCCCAACTGTTGTATTCATTGGAGTGGGAATATTAATTTTTACCCTCCGCTATCCAACACATTCCCTACTGTTGCACTCACTGGAGTGGGAATAGTAATTTTTACCCTTCCGCTATCCAACACTTTCCCTACTTTTGCACTCACTGGAGTTGGAATAGTAAATTTAATCCCTCCACAATCCAACACCTTCCCTATTGTTGCATTCACTGGAGTGGAATAGTCATTTTTACCCCTTCGCTATCCAACACTTTCCCTACTGTTGTATTCATTGGAGTAGGAATAGTAATTTTACCACTCCGCTATCCAACACTTTCCCTACTGTTGTACTTATTGGAGTGGGAATAATAATTTTTACCTTTCTGCTATCCAACACTTTCCCTACTGTTGCACTGACTGCATTGGGAAATGTAAGTTTAAATATTTTTTAATAGTATAATGTTTTAATTTATTATAGAATTTTTTTATATATTAAATTATTGATACATATATGATTTTTATTTTTATATAATTTAAAGCTTTTAAAATAAATTAAAAATAATAGTTTATTAATTGTTTTAAAGTAAATTTATATGTATAAATTATTATGTTTGTGTGTTTATCTTTTTAATTACGTGTATTTGTTATATTTTGTTAAAATGTATATTACATTTAATTTATTTTGTTAAAATTAATATTAATATTTAATATATTTAACATATATTATTTTATTTTATATATATGTTTAAATTGATATTTTTTACATCGATATTTTTGAGTCAATATTTTTGTACTTACCTGTCTTGGTATGGGAGTCGATATTTTTGTAGTCTATATTTTTTAATTGATATTTTTAACATTGATATTTGTGTCATCGATTTTCTATCAGTGAACCGGTTTTAAGACTCAAAACTGAAACACTGGAAACCCTCATTCTGTGGCACTAGATTATCATAAACCACACACTGTGTATAAACCACACACTATTCAGCCAGTCTGACGTTGTACCGCAAAGCATGCAATGAGAAAGTAACATGGAGGAAAGACCCTTAGGCATTTGCTTCAATAATGTGAAATAATCTGGACCAATACTGTACTACTTAGCATGCAGCTAGAATCTAGTTTCATAGTGATCCTAGCTAAGAATGACATGATGTGGGTGGGCTTGGAATGTTAGTGTTCAAGTGTTGACAGTTGAACCGAAGTTGGCAGTGTAGGAGCTCCTGGTGTCTGTCCTCCACTAAAGTTTAGCTCGATTGTGGTATTAAATTCACCCACACATACCTGATGAGTCCTGCCTGATCACTACAAATACCTATGTACTTAACAGATGCTCTACTATTCCAGCCGCGACTGCTGCAGGTAAGAGCGGTGGGGTGGTGGGGACAGGTGAGGGGGGATTTCGAAAGACGACCACAAGGGAAAATTTATTATTTATTTAATTTTCCCTCATGGTCGTCTCTCGAAATCCCCCCTCACCTGGCCCCACCGCTCTTACCTGCATTGGCCGCGGCTGTACTGTTCTGAAAAACCCTGCTCAAAATACTTCCACCATTAGCTCAATACAATTTGCTCAAACGGACAGGACCCATCATTTGTCATGCCATGTGCAATGGGCTTATCCATCTGAGCAAACTGAACTACTTCTCCTGTATGCTGACACCAGTAGAGATTAACTTGATTTGATGTCCATACAAAGATTCCTCTCTCCACCAAAAAGCATCATCTAGCCACATTCATTGATGATTGACTCAGGTAAGACACTGAGCTAGCTGCAAGGTGACATGGATAGCAATATACAAATATTCCGGTCAGTCAGCTAAGACTGGGACTATCTCAGTGTCATCTCAGGCCAAGCGCTGACATGCATGGTTTACCCACGCCACGGCTTTATCATTTTCACATATGGACTGGAGATTGCACTAGGAATCCTTGAGTATACCAGATGTTGCAGCTTTGACAAGGAGATGTGGTTCTATCCAGCACCTGGATTACTATCTGCTTTCTGTAGTCATTTGGTTGTTTAGGAAATACCCCCCTCGCTTCCTTTCCTACTGACTGCTCTTTCCTTTCCTACTGAAATGCAGTCCTTTACAAAACCCCGAATTAAAATTAAAAAAAGGAAATATGAATACAATACAGAACAAATGCCATGATCATAAGTGTAGAGGGGAAATTTGGCTGAAAGGGCAGAGCTCTTAATGGCACTGCTTCTACTAGGGTTTTTGCACCTGCTCTCACGCTGCAAACACCGGCCGAACACATCTCTGAGAATTACCAGAGACTGTGCAGTATTAATCATCTACCAGTATTACCATAGCATCTCCCAATAATTACCACACGTTTGCATTTAGACAGAGCAAAAAAAACGTCCAGTTTCCCCTCTTGTCGCATATTTGTGCTGACTGCTGACACGTACTGTTACTGCCAGGTGCATAATTTAGGCCAAATACACTGTGGGGCCGATTCCGATTCGGGCCGGAAAACGTACCGACCGACTCGGAGCCGGAATAAATACCAACCGACACGTACCGGTGCAGCCCGACCCGCAAAGTACGATGAGAAGCGTGCTAAATCCGACCGACTCGTACGGAACACAAGCCGAACGACCGAGCCGCGCGGAAAACAGCCATCCGGCCGGAAAAGCACGCGAATCGAAACGACCGACACGCACCAGGAAGAATCCCAAACAAAACGTACCCGCGAAGTCCGACCCGCCAAGTACGATGCAACGCGTGGAAAACACGACCGAGTCGCACGGAGCCCAAGCCGCACGACCGACACGCATTCAAAACTGCGAGCCGAAGCAACCCAAAACCCAGCGACCGACGCGTACGCAGCACAGAAAACAGCACAAACACAGCGTGAACGAATCTGAGAGGCTCGCACGAGACAACTGGAGGGTCCGACTCGGTCACAAGAACGTCTCCTACATGCACAAAAAGAACCAAGGGAAAAACCACCCAAAAACAGGCCAAACAAGCTATCACAAAGCAAATAAATACTGGGGGGGGAAACAGGGAACAAAGACACACCCACAACTCCACCCATATAAAGGACACAAATCCCTACCATGATCCCTTGCAAATTCAAATTACCTGCCAGCACTCAACACCAACAGACAGCAACCACACACACACTCACAGCTCATCCATCACACACATCACACACCAGCACCACCCAACACCATGCCCCCAAAGAAGAATCACAAGTTCCTAGATAGTGAATTGGAAGTCCTGGTAGATGAGATCCTCAGGGTAGAGCCACAGCTGTTTGGCACATTGGTCCAACAGACACCCATGGCGCAGAAAACCAAGATGTGGGAGAGGATCGTCGACAGGGTGAACGCACAATCACCATGTTTGCGCACAAAGGTAGACATCCAGAACAGGTGGTATGACGTGCGCAGGAGGGTCAAGGAGCTGTTGAAGAAGGACTACATCTTGAGCCAACACACCGGCAGTGGCCCTCCTGCCAAACCAGTATACCTCAGGCCCTGGGAGGAGAAGGTGCGGGCCATCCTACCACCAGTGAGCGTCTATGGACTAGAAAACATCCCAGAGCCTGATGAGTAGGCCTGGGCGGTAAATTCCGTTCCGCTCGCGGAATTTGCGGAATTTGGGTAATTTCGCGTTCCGCGGAGAACGCAGAATTACCAAAAATTCCGCGATCCACAGCTTCGCAGAATTTTTGCTTGTTCGCGCTTTCAAAATGCGTGTTCGCGAGATATTTCTCCCCGAGCACGCAAACAGCGTTCTCGAACAGGAAAAAGCATCGCGAACGGGCGGAACAAGCAATTCCGCGTGTTTGCGGAACTTTTGCGTGCTCGCGGAGATTTTTTACCGTTTCGCGGAGCTTTGCGTAGCGCAACTACGCAAATTCCGCCCACCCCTACTTGGTGAGTACACAACAAATGTACACAATATTGTGCCACAATACACACACATCACTGTCAAGGGGAGAGTCAAACCATGCACCCTTAGCAAATACACACCAACCAAAACAGATCATCCCAAAATGTGTATGTCAGCCAGATAAACACAATACATGCCAGCTCATAGTGAAATGTAACTGTGCCATGACATGTACAAACCTAACAACAAATAGAGCTAGGCAGTGGCACAAATATAACCAACAAACACAGTCAGACATGTAGCCACCACCACAACACCACCTCACAGGGAAGCTCACTGAAAGGAAGGAATACTGTGTATGCTGGGCAAGTCAGTGTAGCCAATAGCATCATGGGAGTCGTAGTCACAGAAATTGCCCACCCTCACAATGCGCACATCAACACCACCATGAACCATGCACACATCACAGGCAGTGCAAAACAACTGACAAGATGGCTGACACTGGCTACTGCTGTGGGGAGCACAAGGCCCTGCTGGCAACTGTGCACCAACCAACAGCAGGACACCACTGACTGACATCCTGAAAGACAACTTGCACTCCCTGCAATGGAAGCACGTTCCATGGTGGGATATCTGGCTGGGTGGGAAGGAGGACTCACAGCACTGACCATAGTCACCAGCAGCTCCACCCACACACCCCCTAACACAAACTACACACAACTCACCTGGGAGAAAGCATTGCCTCACACACCAATCAAATATCCCATAAAGAACCACAACCCTGGGTCATGCAGTGTGAAGCACAGGGACACACATGGGACTTGTAGCAAAACAAACCCCAGGATAACACTGTCAGCCATCTTGTCAGCACAGGCACACAACCCCACAGGGAAGCTGAGTCAAAAGGAAGGAAGCATGGGCATGCTGGGAAGGGGGTGGAGGCAAAGCATGATGGGAGTGGTAGTCACAGCCCAACATCCCCCACCCACATGGCCCAGCAAGAACACACCCAAGCATGCACACCTCACAGGGAGTCAAAAGCCACTTCAAAGATGTCTGACACTGGTGCTCTGTTGTGGGGAGCACAAGGCCATGCTGGGAACTGACCAACAACCAACAGCAGGACACCACTGTCAGCCATCTTGCCATTGCTGTAACACCCACACACAGTGAAGTACACTCAAAAGGAAGGAAGTATGGGCATTCTGGGAAGGGGGGTGGAGGCAATAGCATGATGGGAATGGTAGTCACAGCTCAACATCCCCCCCACACATGGCCCAGCAAGCTCACACTGAAGCATGCACACCTCACAGAGAGTGGAAAGCCCCATCAAAGATGTCTGACACTGCTGATCTGTTGTGGGGAGCACAAGGCCATGCTGGGAACTGGCCAACAACCAACAGCAGGACACCACTGTCAGCCATCTTGCCATTGCTCTCACACCCACACACAGTGAAGTACACTCAAAAGGAAGGAAGTATGGGCATGCTGGGAAGGGGGGTGGAGGCAATAGCATGAGAGGAGTGGTAGTCACAGCCCAACATCCACCCCACATGGCCCAGCAAGCTCACACTGAAGCATGCACACCTCACAGAGAGTGGAAAGCCCCATCAAAGATGTCTGACACTGCTGCTCTGTTGTGGGGAGCACAAGGCCATGCTGGGAACTGGCCAACAACCAACAGCAGGACACCACTGTCAGACATCTTGCCATTGCTCTCACACCCACACACAGTGAAGTACACTCAAAAGGAAGGAAGTATGGGCATGCTGGGAAGGGGGGTGGAGGCAATAGCATGATGGGAGTGGTAGTCAGAGATATTGGTCAGCCTCACAATTGGCCCATCAACACCACCCTGAACCATGCACACATCACAGGGAGTGGAAAACAACTGACAAGATGGCTGACACTGGCTACTGCTGTGGGGAGCACAAGGCCCTGCTGGCAACTGTGCACCAACCAACAGCAGGACACCACTGACTGACATCCTGAAAGACAAATTGCACTCCCTGCAATGGAAGCAAGTTCCATGGTGGGATATCTGGCTGGGTGGGAAGGAGGGCCGGATGTCAACCAATGCAGACCATGTACACACCCCAACATTCACATGGAAATGCCCAAATAATGCAGGACAATGTGCTACACCAATATCAACCCCTGACTGTGACAACTTAGGACAATGCAATGTACAGGCCCGCATCCAGAGGCACAGTCACAACTGTCAGGTGTGTCAACCATTGATGCCTGCAGAAACATAACATACATTGTGTGTGTCTCCCAAAAACAGGTGATGATGGGGACACAGCAGCAGATGCTGAGGAGTCCCCGCCCCAGGCTCAAGAGGATACGGAGCTCACTGGTGTGGAACAGCCTCTGCCCTCCTCGGATGAAGAAGACCAACCTGGCACCTCCGGAGCAAGTCATCATGCAGCACCAGCAGGACCACCAGCTGCACCCCCTGCACCCACCCCTCCAACGACTGTCAACACACATACCACCCCTGCCGACATGGAAAGACCAAGGAGCACCACCACCACCAGCACAGGGACCCTGGACCAACGTGGGGCCATGGACACCAACACCACCAACAACCCCCAAGGGGGCCCAGGGTCACCTGTGCGTGCCACCTCAGGTACTGCACGTGTCGCCAGGGGTGGTGGGAGGGGTGGGAGACACAGGTCACTGATCGCAGAGGGGTCTGGACTGCATGATGACCCACAACTGGCACGCATAGCCGATGCGTACCAGTCCAGCACCGGAGAGCTCAGCCAGGTAGTGGGGCTCCTCAGGGACATTAAACAGCAGCAGGCTGCCCATCATGCCCGCTTGGACTCACACATGTCCCGCGTGGAGTCCAAGTGGGAGACACTGCAAGAGATGACGGCGGTGCATAGGGACATATTACAATGCCTCCGCCAGATGAGCAGCAACCAGTCAACACCTCCCTGTGTGCCCATAACATCTGGTGCTGAAACAACTGCAACTGCCACAGGGAGGGAGGATGACTCTGGCGGAGAGTCCCCTGCACCGCAGCAGCCTGCACTTGAGGGTCCCCCAAAGAAGAGGGGCCATCCGAGGAGGGGCAAGTGAGAGGCCGATGGCCATGTGCAACCCCCAGGAAGCCAAAACCTGTTCTGGATAATCACCTTTGTGCGCAAACTGTTCACCCTGTTGACTGCAACACAACTCTCCCACATGACATGGGGAGCTCAAGTTGGACCAATGTCTCAGATGACTGTGGACTTTACTCTGGACATTTCTGCTACCAGGACTTCCAAATCATCTAGGAACTTTGGATTACAATCACAATGTACAGCACCCACCATCCTGTGCACTATACTCACACATGTATGTCAATAAACTCACTAATACACCATACTTGCCTCTGTTGTGATTCCTACGTTGTCTCTGAAGTGGCGATGATGATCTGGGAAATGACACTGTGCATGCTAACTGCTACAGCAAGTACAACACCGGCATGTGAGTCATGGCGACGTCACACATATGAGGGAGACACACCACCAGGGCTACACAACACATACACACCATGGCCATCTGACTCATCGCCTACACTGATGTTGCCAGGAAATACGTTGCATTGCACAGACCCAACACCTATTCACAGTCTGTGTTAACTAGCCCACTGGTGCAGTAAGCAAATGTCAGTCAGATGTGTGACCACAGACAACGCACATCACAAAGTGAAGCACAGGTTTATTACACATTTGCAACATGTTGTAACCACCACAGATGCAAGGTAATCCCACCTGGCAGCGGGCACACAGTCAACAAGTGTAGAAGGAAGGAAGTACATGGGTGTGGTGCACATCGCCTGTAGGGACACGACAGCTACCACCCTGGAAGTCGAATCACGGTGTCGGGGATCACAGTTGACCAAACGACTCTGAAAGTACCCTGTGAAGGACAAAAATGACACACAGTCAAAAGCACTGAAGAACAGGACAGAACTGCAATACTCATGCCCAATACATGTCACAAGATACCCACCCAGAACCAAGTTAGCATGTCAACACTGTTGGGGAGTACAGACTACCTGTAAGGACACATCGCTACACGCATACAGTCATGTAGCACATGCACACACTCAAACAGCACCAGAGCACCACCAACACATATCATGCAAACTCACATCAGTTACATGACATCTCTGGATACTTACATTCAGCTGAAGAAGTTGGTGATGAGCTGTGTGCGGACATCACCATCATCATCATCATCATCACTGGCATCGTGGTCCAGGCCAGGATCCTCCACAGGTGGCGGACATTGGTCATCGTCATCCAGGATGAGAGGCAACTCCTTCCGCACTGCCAGGTTGTGTAGCATGCAGCAGACGATGACAATCTTGCACACCTTTGCCGGGGCATATGGGAGGGACCCTCCTGTCTTGTCCAGGCAGCGGAAGCGGCTCTTCAGGAGACCAAATGTCCGCTCAATAACTCTCCTCGTCCGACCATGTGCCTCATTGTAGCGCATCTGGGCTGGTGTCACAGGGTTCTTGAGGGGCGTCAGCAACCACGGCATGTTGGGATATCCGGAGTCACCTACATACAGACAATTGCACATTAGCTGAGTTGGAAAAGAGGGTGGAACACTACATTGCAGAACACACACGATGGTACAAAGTCAGTACACACCAACAAGCCAGGCACGCTGGTTCCGCATCTGTGACATCATCCTCGGGATGCGACTACTCCTCATCACGTAGGCATCGTGTGCAGAACTGGGGAAACTGGCACACACGTGTGAGATGGTCATATCTGCAAGACAGACCACCAGTGCATTGACCGAGTGGTAGTGCTTGCGGTTCCTGTATGCCTGCTCCTGGGCCTGTGGTGGTACCAAAGCCACATGTGTCCCATCAATGGAGCCAATGACATGCGGCATCCTCCCCAGGGCATAGAAGTCACTCTTCACGTCAGTCAGTTGCTGGAGTCTAGGGAAATAGATGTACTGGTTCAGGTATATCAACATAGCCTCCAATACATCGCGGAGCACACGGCTGAACATGGTCTGTGACATCCCACCAGCAGTCGCCAGAGTGTGTTGAAAGGTACCGGTGGCAAAGAAGTGTAGGGCTGCCATCACCTTCACCTTGGGGGTCAGCGCTGTAGGGTAAGGCCGGCCAGGTTGCAGGTGTGGTGCCAAGCGCACTGCCAAATCATCAATCAGCTGCCTGGTGAAGCGGTACCTTCGGATGCTGTCACGTTCCACCATCGTTGCCAGGTCAGGGAATGGTCTATGGACAGCTGGTGCCCTGCAGTGCATAGGTGAAGAAAGAAAGATTGTCACTCACCCCACATATGTGGCATTGTACACACTCAATATCACACGATACATCATTATGAGGCACAAGTACATGATGTGTGCAGTTCCGTAAGGACATGTATGGCACATACATGGCCAACATCCAACATCACAGTTCAACAAGTGGCATCAATAAGTCCCAGGTTGTGCCATTGGGTATCATGAGGACATGTCACATTTCCCATCTCCTGCTGCCACGTTACAAACACACCCCACAGTGACATGTGAGGACAGATGTGCCCCAGGCATCACAGCCCAACGACAGGTAGATTCCCAGGGACCCTGTATTGCCACATGGACACTGGCATGACATGGCGTATCATGTATACACCACAGCAAAACAACCATGACCCCCACAGGTAGTGGTCCCTGTTGCCCTGGCAGGACAGACATGGACGTCTGTGACACACACACGCACAACATCAAAGTCCATGCACAAACAACGTGGATGTGGAGACTGTCTCCCATTGTGCACATGTAATCAGAGACATTGTAAACACAACATGCACACAGACTGCGGAGGACCATCACTATTGTGCCAATGGGTCAGCCTGGGTTAAACATACCGTCCCACATGGGACTCAGGGGGCATGTGACATGACATACACATACACCACCGTGAAATGTGACCATGCCACATGCTCAGATATGAACAGTTGCACATCACAGTGGTCATGTACACGAAACACCAAGGATACTGTCCCCATGAACACGTGCACAGCCTGGGGGTGGCTGCCCCAAGTGACACCCACAGAACAACATGTTCACCCCCATACACGGAATAGGTAATGCAGCCTTACATGCCTTAGGATACAGTTTGGACAGGCTGTGGTGTTGTAGGTGTGCCCCTCACTCCCTGGGAAGTATATGTGGCTGGCATATGTTCACCTGTGACAGGCATGGTGACATATGCCAGTGACATGTACAGGGACGCGTTGGACAGCAATGGACCGATCGGTGCGCACACATTGGCCATTGCATTCAATGTGTGCTGGTACGCGTTGTATTCGCAATACGCGTTGGACAGCAATGGACCGATCGGTGCGCACACATTGGCCATTGCATTCAATGTGTGCGGTACGCGTTGTATCCCTGGTACGCGTTGAACAGCAATGGACCGATCGGTGTGCCCGGCCGGCCCATTGCATTCAATGTGTGCGGGTACGCGTTGTATCCTAGGTACGCGTTGAACAGCAATGGACCGATCGGTGTGCACGGCCGGCCCATTGCATTCAATGTGTGCGGGTACGCGTTGTATCCCGGGTACGCTGTTGAACAGCAATGGACCGATCGGTGTGCCCGGCCGGCCCATTGCATTCAATGTGTGCGGGTACGCGTTGTATCCCGGTATGCGTTGAACAGCAATGGACCGATCGGTGTGCCCGGCCGGCCCATTGCATTCAAGTGTGCGGGTACGCGTTGTATCCCGGGTACGCGTTGAACAGCAATGGACCGATCGGTGTGCCCGGCCGGCCCATTGCATTCAATGTGTGCGGGTACGCGTTGCATCCTGGGTACGCGTTGAACAGCAATGGACCGATCGGTGTGCCCGGCCGGCCCATTGCATTCAATGTGTGCGGGTACGCGTTGCATCCCGGGTACGCGTTGAACAGCAATGGACCGATCGGTGTGCCCGGCCGGCCCATTGCATTCAATGTGTGCGGGTACGCGTTGCATCCCGGGTATGCGTTGAACAGCAATGGACCGATCGGTGTGCCCGGCCGGCCCATTGCATTCAATGTGTGCGGGTACGCGTTGTATCCTAGGTACGCGTTGAACAGCAATGGACCAATCGGTGTGCACCCATTGGCTATGGCCTGGCCTGGCAACGGACGCGTATTCAAATTTTGAACGAGTCTGATGCTGGAAATTCAGTTGGTCACCCACAACAATGTTGCAAATTCATGGGTGTCATGAAGTTGAACTTTTGAAGGATGCTGTGGGCGTGTGTAAGTGGTGCAATTCCATGGATTGGCCAGATTCAGAAGATGCTAACGACTTGGACCTATCACATTGGACACATGGGACAGTAACTGCCTCTGCAGCACACATATAATGCAGGCTGTTCCCCTGAGAGCTCACTTGCCTGCACTACATGCTCCAGGACGACATCTGCCACCACCACTGCTGCTGTATCTGCACCCTCTGGACCCTGCAATGGCACGTACTGTGGAGAGAGCCCCAGCCTTCAGCCCTGCTGGACAGCCTCCTTCCACAGTACAGCAAGCTGTATGGGAAAGCAGGGGAGCAGGTGAGTGTTCTGTCCACTGCCTTCCTAAATGTGCATGTTGTCTGACTAGCAAGGCTAACAGTCTGCACGCCACTGGCTAGCAGGCTCACTGAGTAGTTGTCACCCCCATAGTGTGTAGTTACATGCACTGGACAGGTATAGTGCAGTGACAGTGCATTTAAACAAGGTTTTACTTCCCAGGCAATGATACCATGTAGTTACTGCTGGCATACTGTCCATGGCCATCGTTGCACTGCTTGTGTACATCATGTGCCCCTGTGATTGAGACATGTATACACAACTGTGTAATGCACGGATATGTTGCATGTGTAGTAATAGCATTCTCACTTTGTCATCCTCACAGGTTGATGCCCACCAGAGGCAGAAGATATGGCTGACCATCGTCCGGGCAGTAAGATCCGTGGGGGACTACAAGCGCCGGATCCGCAACTGCCAGAAGAGGTGGCAGGACCTTCGGGGCTGGACCCGGAGGATCGCACGGGTCCAGCTGAAGATGTCACCTCCTCGCAGGAGGGGTGGACACCGGACCCTGACCCCCCACATGCTCAGGATCCTGGCGGTGGTCTTCCCTGATCTGGATGGGCAGCTGAAGGCCAGGGAGCAGCACGGAGGGGGTGAGTCCATGACTGCATTGTGTACTCTGTCTACCATGCTATGTGCCCTCCTCTGGCCTGGTTAAACTTCCACAGCACATCAGTCATGTGGTCCAGGACCCATGTCCCTCGATTGTGCACTGCCCACTCCTCATCTGATACCCAGGTGTGGCCCTTGCAGTCAGGGAATTGTGTCACTTGGGTACTGTGTCCTTGCAGTTTGCTTGACTCAAGGTGGGGGACAGCATCTGTTCCCCTAACTGTGGTGGGCATCATGGGTGGGTCCATTGCTTATACAATGCCTGTGTTCTGACATGTAATCTGCGTGTTACTTTGATCTGTGGTCCAATTGCTGAGCTGATCCACCACATGTGCCTGGGGTAACTGGCACACACCCAAGCTGCGGGTGGGAACAATGTTTGGGCCCCAGGAGTGTGTATATTACGTGTGTCACACATACTTAGCCAGCTGCCTACTGTCCAGGGTTCATCCCTCATTCATGTGGGGCAGGACAGTCATGCCTACTCCAGGCCATGCAATGCACTCTGTACTCCCACTCCCGTGTATCAGCTGACACGTTGTGCTCAGTGATATGTCCCCTCAGGTGTCAGCCTCTGTGTCAGTGTGCTGTGGCTTCGATGTCAGGACTGCTGGGGTGTTTATCGGTTGGGGCTCAGCATTCCACCGGAGATGTGACCATAGGAGACGATACTTGTGTGACACATAGGTGTTTGAACACCTGACCGTGCAGACTGGGGTATGCGAATGTGAGGTCCATGCAGCTGTTTCCCATTCACAGCAGATTGTGAGGTGCTCAGGTTCAGAGGCTTGTGTTACAGGTCACCCATATGTCCAATCAGTATGACCTGGACAGATAAGGGTTCAGATGATGTGGTGTGTGGGGGATGTACATGTGCACTTGTTCAGCTCCAGGACTTGCATTCCCCATGACCTACTATTGTGACACAGTGCAGACTGTTGTTGTGTGGCTGCCCTGCCCATGTGACTGGAGACAGTGATGTATTACCCCCAGGTCCCTTATGTCCTCGTCCCATTCATTACTAAGTGGAGATAACCATCTCCCGACAGCAAAAACAAGAGGAATGCTGGGACCCTAATACTGCCCCTCCCACCGGGAGTACATAAGCAGTACTTACCCAGCATCCTGCCTGTTCTTTTTTTTCTGTCTGTCGACAGATTGGACTTGACTGTGCTGGTGCTGCTCCTGCTGGGCTGGAGTGGCGGTGCTTCTCTTCTCCCCCCCGCCCGGCTGCCTGGCTGTGCGGGCGCGGGGGTTCCCTGGACTGTCTCCTGGCCTGCCGGGCTTGCTGGGAGTCAGTCGCTGTTGGAGCCGGTGTCCTACATGCTCTGCATGTCCTCCCGGCCCTTTGCGGCTGGGGCTGGATTTCCCGGTTTCTTCCGGGTCACGGGCTCGCCTTCCTGTTCTTGGCCGGGTGAGGCGTGCTGCGCTGGATGGATCCTGCCGGTCTCCTGGTATGTTGGCGTTTGGAGTGGGGGCCTTGTTCCTGGGGTTGGCCCCCACTCCGGGTGAGTACCGCTTGCCGGTTTCCTTGCTTCCTTCTTGTAGATGCCTGTTTCACTGCTGTTGCTGCCCCCTGTGCGCTGTTCTGCGGTGCTTCAGCACTGCTGGGGTGTGTGCTACGGGGCTTTGGTGTGCTGTTGCTGTACGCTGGCGGTGGGGGCCTTGTTGTCTGGTGGCCCCCATTTCCGCTTGGCGGCTTCCTTCCCCGGCCTGCTGTGGCGTTGCTGCCTCTTTCCGGTGCTTGGTGGTGCTGCGAGGGGGCTGGCGCATCTGTCTTTTGGCGCTGTGAGGCCCGGTTCGGGCATGTGCTTCGTGAGCCTTTTGCCCCCCCCTGAGACTGCTGCCATGACCCCCCAGGAGGGGGGCGCGCCCCGCGGTTTGTGGGACTCTGCCTTGGGTCGCAGTCCTTTATGGGTTCCTCACGGCGGTGCTCTCCCCTAGCGGTGTCGGCGGGGTTCCTGTGCCCGTCCGGTGGGCCCCTGTTGGTGCGGGCTGTCGTGCACTGCTCCCGCCTGCTGTGGGACTTTGCCCCTTTTTGGTGTGCTGGCTCTGGTGTTTTCCATCGCTGTTTGCAGCGTCCGGTTGCCCTGCTGGTGGTGCTCCGTGGTGTGGCGGTGTGCCCCGCTTTCTCTGCGGTTGGGGTGCGGCTCCACTGTCCTGTCCTCCCTTGTTTCTTGCGGGGGGGGTTGGTGTCGCTGTCTCCTGGCACAGACTTCTGTGCTTGTGCGCTCACTGGGCATTGTTTCCTTTTCCACCTGGCCTCCCTTGTTCTCCTTTTTTGGGAGTATTTACCTTGTGTCCCCCTGGGAGTGGGGCTTTGTGCCTTGCTTCTCTGCTGGATTCTTCTCAGCGTGGGCCTTGTGGGTGCTTCCTTTTGGGGGTACTCCGGGGGGCTGTGCACTGTGCTGGGGTCCTGGTGCTGTGGGCTGTGCTCCCTTGGGCGGCTGTGGCTTGTGGGGGTGCGGGTGTTGTCCCGGGGCCTCGTGCCCTTGTGTTCTGCCCCCTGCTGCTTGGCGTTCCCGGATGCGTACTCTTGGGGTGCTTTTCTGGCCCTCCCTGCTCCGGGCTCCTTCGCGGCTCCCTGCCCCCTGGGGAGGGGGTCTGTGTTCCTGCTCCTTTGGCTGCTATGTGGGGGTTCCTGTTGTCTCCCCTGGGTTCTTGTTGCCCTGCCGGGGTCTGCCCCGTTTTTTTCTTGCTGCCTCGCTTTCTTTGCTGCCCCTGTGCGTCCCTGTTTCTCGGGGTATGGCGGGTGCAGGTCTTTTGGCCTGGCCTTGGATGTGCTGGGTCCGTCTGTCTGGCCCGCCCTTTCTCAGGCTTCCTTGCCTCCGCTGCGGGCGGCCTGTTCGGTTGTGGCTTCTGCTCCGCTTGGGTGTGCGTGTGTTCGCTTCCTGGCTTCTGCTTGGCTGGTCGGGGTTGGTGATCGGGGGCTCCTGGTTCTTGGCTTGGACCCTCCCGTCCCTTGGCTCTGCCTGGTTCCTCTTGGGGGCTTCCTGGTGTCGTACCTGGTGCTCTCTGCGGCGCTCTGCCCCTGCTGCCTGTGGGTCCTGTTTGCATTTTCCCCGCTTCCGTCCCGTTCTGTGGGTTGGCCTGCCTTGCGCTGGGCTGCTTCTTTCCCTCGTGCTGCCTCATGTGCGGCTGTTCTGTTCTCCTTTGCTCCAGCCTGGGTCTTCGGGTGTTTGTCCCGTTGCCTTCTGTGGGCTTCGGTTGCTTCGGGGGTCTGGCTGGTTGGTTCTGTCTCTGGCTGCTTGCCTCCTCCTGGCTGGGTGCTTCTGTCTTTGGTTGCTCCTGCCCTGGCGCTCCCTGTGCTTGCCTTTGGCTCACTTCGGTGGGCCCTGGCTGCCCCTCCTGGCTCTGCCGGCGGCTGCTGTTTGGGCCTGGCTGTCTTTCCCGGCTACCGTGTCCTTGGCGTGGCGCCTTTTCCCCTCTTCTGTTCTGCGGTTCTCCCGGTTGGGGGTCCGTCTGGGCTCCGGGTGCTTTTGCTCCCTGTGGGGTCCTGATCTCGTCTGGTTCCTGTCGTGGATGGCTGGCTGGGTGTCTGCTGGGGCTTTCCGGCTCCTGCGGGTTTTGTGCGCCTGTTGGTCTCCTTTTCGGCTCTGGGTCCTTGCCTGTGCTCTCTTTGTGTGTCCTGGCTGGGCACTCTGCTGGTTTGTGGCCGTGTCCTGGTGGGTCCTTCTGGGCCTGCTCCTGCCGCGGATCTCTTCCCGGGCTTGGTTCCCCTCTGGTTGGGTGTCTGTTTTTTTGCCTGGTCCTGGGGTTTCCGCTGGATGCTGTTGGGCTTCGGGTTTTCCCTTTGCCCCGGTGCTCCTTCCTCGTTGGCCCTTCCTCCTGGCGTGCCTGTGTGGGGTCCTGCTTGCCTCCTGTTGCTCCGGGTCTACGGGCTTCCTGCTGGTTCCGGGTGGCCTGGGGCTGTGCCTCCTTGGCTTGCTGGCTGTGCTGTCGCTTTCGGCCGGCTCTGGGGTGTGTTTTGCTGGGCATTCCTGGTGCTTTCCTGGTTCTGGTGTCCTGGCTCGCTCCTGTCTTCTCGTGCTTCCCGGGCTCTGTTACCGGTGTGTGTCTGTTTGGGGGCCTTCCCCCTCCCTTCTCTGGTTGGGGTGCGGTTCTGTGGTGTTCCTCTTGCCTCTGTGGGGTCTGACCTCCTGGCTGCGGGTTGTCTGGGGTTTTGCTGCTGCTTTGCCCTCTGCCTTCTCTGCTTCCTTCGGTTTCCGCTTTGGCGGTTTCCCCAGTTTCTTTTCCGGCCTTCGGTGTGTGGTCCGGAGGTGGTGTGCTGGGGTCCCTGCTCCTCCCTGCCCTTTGCTTTGGCCTGGGCGCTGCGTGGGCTCCTTCCGGGGTTGGTTGGGCCTGCGGGTCCTCCTGCATTGGTGGGTTGCTTGGCTCTGTTCCTGGCTTCCTGGTTCCTTTTGCGTTTGTTGCCCTGGTTTGTGCTGTTTTCTTGGTTCCTCTCTGGCGTTGCTGGGGTCGGGCCTTGTGGGCTTTTGGTCTGGGTGCTGTGCGCCCTGGGGCTGTTTTGTTCCGCTGCTCCTGCCCTTGCTGTGTGCTTGGCCTGGGTGTGGGGTGCCTGGGCGGTCCTCCGCCCTGTTGGCGCCTGTTTTCTTCTGCCCTCTGTGGTTCGCTGGTTTCCTGCCTGGTTGTTTCCTAGGTTGAGGGCTGCTGGGAGTTCCTGGTTGCTCTGGGCTCCCGTCCTGCCTTGTTTTCCCCTCCCTTTTGGGGTTGGGGTTTTTTGGGGGTTGTGGCCGGTGGCCCTGTCCCCTCTCTTGTTGGGCTTGTTCGTTGTTGGTTTCCGGTCTTTGTTGGCCTCTCCTTTGTTGGTCGGCTTTCGGCTGGTTCTTTCTGGGGAATCTCTGGCCTGTGGTCTTTGGGTTGGCCTCCTCCTCTGCCCCTGCTGTTCTGGGTTTGGTGGGCTTCCTGGTTTGGTTTGCGGCCTCCTTCCCTGTGGGGTTTTGGCCTCCTGGGGTTTCGGGTCTCTGTCTCCTTCCCTGTCCTTCTCGGTTTGGTTGGGGTCTCGCTCCTGTTCGGCCCCTGGGCTCTTGCTGCGGCTCCTCCCTCTGGGCTGGGTGCTTGTCGTTTGGTGGCCCTGGGGGTGCTGTATTTTTCTTTCCTGGTTCCTGGGCCTCCTCGGCGGGGTTTGGTGGGCCTTCTCCTCTGGGCTCTCTGGGGCCGGGTCGTTCGGTTTGGTGGGTTGGGCCGGTTTCTGGCCTGTGCTTTCCTCCTTCCTTGTTGGACTTGGTGCTTGTACCTGCGCTCTGTTGGCCGGTTTTGGCTTCTTTCTTTGGCCTTCTTTGGGGCGGTCGGGGTTCGCTCTGTGTCTGTGTGGCTGCCAGGTCCTGGGTGCCTTCCTGGTGGTTCTGGGCTGGGCGGCCTTGTCCGGTGGGTTTCTTGGCCGTGTCCTTTGGGTCTTGGTCTTGGTTGCCCTGTCTCCGGTTTCTCTGGTTGGCGGCCTCCTTTTCGGGCCCTGGTCTTCTGTTTTTTTCTTGGTTGTCTCCGGTCCTTGTTTGGTCCCTGCTGTCCTGTTCTGGGTTGCGGGCCGGTTGCTTCCTGCGGTCCCCCTTCTCCTCCCTTCTCGGTGCTCCCTTGGGTTGCTGCTTTTGTGGTGGTTTCCTGGGTGTGCTTGTGGGTTCGGAAGGCCGGTTTTCTGCTTTGGTATTCTCCACTTAGTAATGAATGGGACGAGGACATAAGGGACCTGGGGGTAATGCTCTATTACTTACCGGTAATCTTCATTACTCCGGGTCCCGTTGTCCTCGTCCCATTCATACGCCCCCACTCCCTCCCGGGCGGCCGGCCTTCCTGTCTGGGCTTGGTTGTACAGGCGGGATGCTGGGTAAGTACTGCTTATGTACTCCCGGTGGGAGGGGCAGTATTAGGGTCCCAGCATTCCTCTTGTTTTTTTCTGTCGGGAGATGGTTATCTCCACTTAGTAATGAATGGGACGAGGACAACGGGACCCGGAGTAATGAAGATTACCGGTAAGTAATAGAGCATGACTTAGCAGGCATGCCTGTGCCATGGCATGTGACTTCTTATGAGTGATCCTGCAGGGGAGTGACATGTGCTACATGCACACCATAGTGGCAATGGCTATCAGCACATGGGTGCATCGTGGTGTCTGTCGCTGGTATGCATCACATGCATTTCATATATCTGACTCTGGGCATCACTTTCATCCGGGCACCTGTACTGACTCAGTGGCAAGAGTTGTGATGTGTGCATGTTCACATGCTTCACCGTGTTCTCTGCACCGTCCAACTACTGTGTAGGTGGTGCATGTGTCCACACTTGGGTATTGCCAGCCAACGGACGCCAGACAGATGGGTGCAAGGCCAGGTGGGATGTGAGTGCAATGGTTGACGATCAGACTGACAATTGGCTTCTCCTATTCTGTTTGGGCAATTTTAGCAATGTTCAACTAAGGATGCCAGGCCTTGCTCTGTATTGTGCTGTACTTACTGTGGTGTGTGCGTTCGGTGCAGGTGACTGATGTCTGTCTGTTTCCCTATTGTTTGCAGATACATCCACGGCCACAGGAGGGGACAGCTCCACGGACCAGGAGGAGCCGCAGAGCCAGACTGGGTCAACAGCCGAGGAGTGGTCGGAGGGACCCAGTGGCACGGAGGGTGAGGGGAGCCACACCGAGGAGTCCTCAGCACCATCCACCTCAGCTGAGGACCACAGCAGCTCGGAGGATGACTCCCTTATGGAGGCGGGTGTCAGCAGCCACCACACCCCAGCTAGTGTTGCTGTCCCCGCCACCACCACCACCACCACCGCCCTCCCATCAGCTCCCATTCCCGAGGTCCGTGGAGGCTCCCATGTTCGGGAGCATGTCTCCTTCGGGCCAGGCACCGCACCCCTGCCCCTGTGTCCCCTGCTGCCCTGAGTGAGGAGTCTGTGTACCTCCTTCGCCAGCTCCATGTAGGGCAGACAGCGATGCTGAGTGTCCTCCATGCACGTACCACTCTGTTGACTCAGCAGGTGTCGTTCATGGAGGGCATCTCATCGGGCATGTCTGCCCTACAGAGGGGCAATAGGTCCATGGACTCCTCCCTGACAGCAGCAGTGTCCCTCCTCCAACAGTCCCTCACCCCTCCTGTCTCTGCCCCATCCACACTCCCCAGCACCTTACCTGTCCCAAGCACACACACACCGGCACAGGCACACACCAGCACAGACACGAGCAGCACACACACACACACGCCACAGACAAGACGCACACGCACGCACAGTCAGGGGACTGAAACCACACTCACAGGGGATGGGGCCCAGTCACACACACACGCATCCACGAGCACTGCGCAGTCCACAGTTGCCTCTCCCTCCAAAGCCCCTCCGTTGCCTCACCTGCAACCCCAAAGACCCAGCGGCTCTTCCTCAGTGACCTCGGCCTCTTCCCCTCCGATCCAGCTGATACAGCATTCAGGGGAAGAGGAAGCCCACCCACACGGAGCGGAGTGCCCCTCGCCACCGGACACCCTCCCCCAGCCGCAGACCGACTGACGTCCCCATCCGCAAGTCCCCCCGGACCCGGAAGAGCAAGACCCCACCGCCGCCCTGCAGCTCAGGCACCAAGTCTCCTTCCTCCATCCCTCAGGCCCCCACTCCACAGGTGCCCCCACCACACCCTGCCCCAGGTTCCCCCACCCACAGATACACCATCCCCAAAAGGATCAGGCCTTCTCCCCTGCCACTTGCTCTTCCGGCCCCACACCCCCGCTGCGCTTGTCTGTGCCACTGGTGTGGAGTCGGTGTCCTCCCCTCTGTCCTGTCCACCTTACCTGATCCCCATTCTCCTCCCCTGGAGGTAGGCACTGCAGTGGAGTCCACTACCACCCTGTCTGACTTGGACACTGCAGTGGGGAACCTGTCCACTCCCTGCAGTCTTGCCGGCACCCACACCATCAGAGTCATGCCCCCCAGTTGTGCCGGCACACACCATGTCAGACACCTCCACTGCAGTTGTCAGTGGCTCTCCAGCACCCACCACCCCTTCCCTGCCTCCTTCTGGTGAGCCATGATCCTGTCCCTGCGGTGCCTGGCCTGCCCCCCGTATGCCCCTCCGAGGGGATTGTCCCTGGCTTTCATCAGTGCAGGCATGCGTAGGGTGACATCTGCCACTGTCACCCTGTTTTGACTTTCATGTTGGACTGGCCATTGGCCTTTGTTAATTTTTTGCTGGACATCAACTGTTAGACCCACATATGCTGAATAAAGCACCTTTATGTTCTCTAGTGCTTTTGCTTCTGATGTACATGTTGTTGATGATGCTAACCATGCCCTTGCTGCAGTGATGGTGATATTTGGTCTCATGATAATGAAGTGTTACTGTGCAGGAACACATGTGGTCCAGGGGAATGTGTCCTATCCTATGGTGTATCCATGTCATCCTTAGCAGCATCTGAGGGTGTCATGTGTTCAATATTTGGCAATGGGATTTCCTACTTACATTAGCAATTTCACATCTGTGGCTTCCACCCCTGCACATCTGTTGTGCCTGCCATTGTTCAATTCGTCTACTTCCCTGACCGTGTGGCCATCTCCACTGGACATGCAGGTTTGGGCATCAATGGGGACGGACTCATCTGTGTTGTCAGTGCAACATTGCTATACAAGTGTGTTGGATCTGTGCTGATGATTTCGTTGGCACTCCCATGACCAGGCTGATGTGACGGGAGCATTCATTTGGTGCTAATTGTTGACTGTGTGACCAAGTGCTCAGCTGACATGATGGAGCCCTACTGAGGCAACATATGGCACAGCTTTCCTCACACAGGAGTGGAGTCCCCTCATGGCAGTGTGTACTCCTGTGACATTGCCTGCGCCCAAGGTGTGTGTTATATGAGCATGTCTGTGTGTTCACTTCCGTTTTGCTGTGCATGCTGGGATCCCTAGTGTTGTACCTGTTTGTGATGCTTGCTGAGTTGACCTATGTTCCCCCAAGTCTTCTCCCTGGATTCTCTGTGATGTGGGTGCATGGCACATTACTGGTCATCAGGGTGTCACCCATAGGTGTGTTTGCTGTCAGGGCTGAGTTTGTGTGCAGACGCAGATGGGTCACAGTCAGGATTCCCCTTGGCACTTGTTGTTTACACCTGTCACGTGATTTCCAGTTTGTGTTATCTTTCAGGGATTGTGACACGTTGTGTGTGTGACTGCTGGCACTCATCAGGGTCCGGGCTGCAATGTTGGTAGTTGTCTATGTGTGTTCTTTGTGGGTGTCCTTGGCTTCTTCATTGGTGTGTGACTGTGGCTGGGATCCCATTGGTTGGTGTGGTATTGCCGTCATGTCCATGTACAGCGTAGTGTGCAGTGTGTCAGACATTCAGGAGTCTTGTTGAGTGGCCATGTGTGATGTGTTTCTGCACCTTGGTTCCCACCCACCAGCCTGGGATTGTCATGGGTGCATGTGCAATGTCACCAGTGCATGTGTGCTTCACTGCTGCACATTGTTGGAGGTCGAGGTGTGTGGTGTTGAGTGTGTGCAGATGAGAGTTGTTGCCCGGCTAGACCCCTGCCTCCATGTTGGCCTTGGCTTACTGTCCGTGCTGATTGATTTGTGCTTGTGTAGGTGTGATGGTAGTTTGTTGCTCAGGACACATGACTGTGGTTCACAGTGTGAACGACATTTAGCTTTGTCATCACAGTGGGATTGTAATGCAGCCCAGGGTCACCACATTGTGGGGGCCCTGTGGGTAGTGCTGTGGTGTGTCTGTGTCTTGCTGTGTCAGTTGCTGTTCCTACATGCTTGTGTGACATGTGTGATTTGTGCTCCCTCTCATCTGACAATGCCTGATTGCCCACATAGGGGATTTGGATCCATGAGTTACCTTTGTGTGGCACTGTATGCACATCTGTGTAATTGGTATTCAGGCCTCCTCATGTGTTGTGTGGTTGCCTGGGGACACTGGCACCCCCCTCACCTGTTGTGTTTGATGTGCAGTGTGGGTCTGCCTGTTTGTGTTTGTGCATCTGCACCACTGCATTGGCATATCTTTGGTGTGCCATTGGCTGTATGTTGTTTGGTGGGTTTCCCCTGCTGTCCCTGGGACTCCTAGGTCATCGGTCAGCACAATGATCATGGTTTGTGTGTCCCATTGCTGCCATGGTATGGTATCTGTTCACCTCACATCTACAGTCTCCACAGGGTATCTGCATTTGTGTGCCCATTGGCGCAAATATGTGGGTCTGCATTCTGATGGTCACTTCTGTCATTGTGTCATTGATGAATGTTGACAGTGTCAGCCCCCATGGGTGTTGTTTGTCTGCACATGGCCAAAGGTATGTCTTATTTGCACTGCAGTATTTGCCTCCCCCAATTTATGTTGCAATGGGACACATGCACTACTTTGCCACTGATGTGTTTTATGTTCTGTGACCAGGAATCATCCATGCAGTTTGGCAGTTGCAGCTTTTTCTTTATCAACACTTGCATTTTGGTCACTGTGATGATGGGGGTTTAGGCCCCATTGCCACAATGTTCAAAATGTGCTTCAGCTATGGAACCCACACTTACCTTTTGGTCACTGTGATGATGGGGGTTTAGGCCCCATTGCCACAATGTTCAAAATGTGCTTCAGCTATGGACCCCACACTTACCTTTTGGTCACTGTGATGATGGGGGTTTAGACCCCATTGCCACAATGTTCTGAATGTGCTTCAGCTATGGGCCCCCACACTTACATTTTGCTCACTGTGATGATGGGGTTTGGACCCCATTGCCACAATGTTCAAGATGTGCTTCAGCTATGGACCCCACACTTACATTTTGCTCACTGTGATGATGGGGGTTTGGACACCATTGCCACAATGTTCAAGATGTGCTTCAGCTATGGACCCCACACTTACCTTTTCGTCACTGTGATGATGGGGGTTTAGACCCCATTGCCACAATGTTCTGAATGTGCTTCAGCTATGGACCCCACACTAACATTTTGGTCACTGTGATGATGGGGTTTTGGACCCCATTGCCACAATGGTCATGGCCTGCTTGCATTGTGGGGGCCACACACATATATGTGTGGCACATGTGATAGGGGGTCACATTGTATGTTCACAGTCATGTTCAGTGTTGTAGGCATTTGACACAGTCTACACACGCTTGTCATGGTGTTGGGGGATGTCTTTTTCTTGCATTCCCTAGGTTGTGGTGTGCTGGTTGTGTCATGCATTGTCCATCCTATGAGTGGGGGTGGTGTTGGTGGTAGGCATCCAGCCCCCATGGGTAGAGGTGGTAGTAGTGACAGGCAACCAGTCCCCATGGGTAGAGGTGGTAGTAGTGGTAGGCATCTGGCACCCCTGGGTAAGGGTGGTAGTAGTGGTAGGCATCTGCCACCCCTGGGTAAGGGTGGTAGTAGTGGTAGGCATCTGGCACCCCTGGGTAAGGGTGGTAGTAGTGACAGGCATCCAGCCCCCATGGGTAGAGGTGGTAGTAGTGGTAGGCATCTGGCACCCCCTGGGTAAGGGTGGTAGTAGTGACAGGCATCCAGCCCCCATGGGTAGAGGTGGTAGTAGTGGTAGGCATCTGGCACCCCTGGGTAAGGGTGGTAGTAGTGACAGGCATCCAGCCCCCATGGGTAGAGGTGGTGGTAGTGGTGGGCATCTGGCACCCCTGGGTAAGGGTGGTAGTAGTGACAGGCATCCAGCCCCCATGGGTAGAGGTGGTAGTAGTGGTAGGCATCTGGCACCCACTGGGTAATGGTGGTAGTAGTGGTAGGCATCTGGCACCCCCTGGGTAAGGGTGGTAGTAGTGGTAGGCATCTGGCACCCCCTGGGTAAGGGTGGTAGTAGTGACAGGCATCCAGCCCCCCATGGATAGAGGTGGTGGTAGTGGTGGGCATCTGGCACCCCCTGGGTAAGGGTGGCAGTAGTGACAGGCATCCAGCCCCCCATGGGTAGAGGTGGTAGTAGTGGTAGGCATCTGGCACCCCCTGGGTAATGGTGGTAGTAGTGGTAGGCATCTGGTACCCCCTGGGTAAGGGTGGTAGTAGTGACAGGCATCCAGCCCCCCATGGGTAAGGGTGGTAGTAGTGACAGGCATCCAGCCCCCCATGGGTAGAGGTGGTGGTAGTGGTAGGCATCTGGCACCCCTGGGTAAGGGTGGTAGTAGTGACAGGCATCCAGCCCCCCATGGGTAGAGGTGGTAGTAGTGGTAGGCATCTGGCACCCCTGGGTAAGGGTGGTAGTAGTGGTAGGCATCTGGCACCCCTGGGTAAGGGTGGTAGTAGTGACAGGCATCCAGCCCCCATGGGTAGAGGTGGTAGTAGTGGTAGGCATCTGGCACCCCTGGGTAAGGGTGGTAGTAGTGACAGGCATCCAGCCCCCCATGGGTAGAGGTGGTGGTAGTGGTAGGCATCTGGCACCCCATGGGTAAGGGTGGTAGTAGTGGTAGGCTTCTGGCACCCCCTGGGTAAGGGTGGTAGTAGTGGTAGGCATCTGGCACCCCCTCGGTAAGGGTGGTAGTAGTGGTAGGCATCTGGCACCCCCTGGGTAAGGGTGGTAGTAGTGGTAGGCATCTGGCACCCCCTGGGTAAGGGTGGTAGTAGTGACAGGCATCCAGCCCCCCATGGGTAGAGGTGGCAGTAGTGGTAGGCATACAGGCCCCTATGTGTATGTGTGGCATTGGTGAGGGCCATCCCGCCCCTATGGTGCTGCTGTTGCTGGTGTAGGTATTTCTGCATCCCTCTGTGTGTGATGTGTCGGGTACGTGTAGTTTGTTTTTGTTTTTGGTGTCTGACTTACCTTCTGCGCCGTACGCGTCCGTGCCTGTTCCGGTAATAGAGGTAGAATATTGGTAGGATCGGCACGAAGGGATTCATGGTTGGTTCGTCTTGTTCGTCTTTCTCTTTGCTTCGCCTCGTCCTCGTCGCTGGCGTGTTCGTCTCGTAGCCGTGGATCGTGTTGTGGCGCGAATCGGAGCTTATGTGCGCCTCGACCGGATGCTTTGACGTGCCGTGCGTGGCGACGGGTTCGGCGCGTACGGGAAGCGCATCGTACTTGTCCGGCCGGACGGGGCTGCATTTTTGCTTCCGTGCGGCTCGATTCTACGATTCCGGATCCGGCTCGGTCGGGGAACAGGACCTGGATTGGGTGAGTACGACTGGGTCGGAATCTATGCTGTTGTGCGCATCGTACTTGCTCGTTCGGAATAATGTGCGGATCGGTCGGGAAACAGGCATTCGCATGGCTTTTTTCCCGACCGAATGGTGTTAGGTGCGCCTCCGAACGAGATCAGAATCGGCCCCTGTGTTGGAGGTTCCTCAACAACACAAAAAAAGAGACAAAACAAAAATCACGAATGCTGCAACAGTGAAAACTGCTCTTGACAAAGCAAGTCAAAAAACGGTTGCTCTGAAATTTAGCGTGTCAACTATTTTTCTAGCTTGTTTAGTTTTAAATCCCATTAAATGCATGCATGCAGACACTAACCCCATGTTGAAAATGTCCAGCAGAGCAATTCCAAATGATTTCTGGTAGACATAAGCACAGCCTGAAAATGACAGGAATTAAAATAAGAACTCAGAAAATGAGTGTAACATGAATGGCCTGGAGACCAGTAGGACAAACAAACACGCATGCGCACTCTGTGCAATCGTTTGATTAGTGTGTGAGTGGTCAGATATAAGATGTTGTTGCAGAGTTGTTTACATTAAATTACCTTTAGTAGCTGTTTTGGGTTTGTTTATGTTTAATATGGGAAACGGTTGCTATGGCTTTTTGCTAAAATGTAGAAAACTGTTGGGGCATTTTTCCTATCTGCTTCTCTACAAACAGCTTGGAATACATGCATTGCAACAGTGTGTGAGTGGCCAGAATTAAGGACGCCAGCATCCTTGTCATATCATTCATTCATTGTCATAACCGATATAAAGAGAATGTAAACTTTCACTATAGCTACGAAAAGCCTACACCCTGAAATACCTACACTCAACAGGTGCCGCAAAAGCAGGAACACTGAAGAACATAATCTGGCTGGAAGCATCTTCAGCGAACAATTCAGGTTCTCGCAAATCCCTGGAAGCATGCTTTCCTGCAAGCTTTGGAACTCAAAACTGCTGCAGCCCTTTGGAATCAAAACCACCCCCACCAGCACTTCAAATCAGTGCTAAACAAAGCGCTCCATACAGAATCCTTTGAACTGGATCGCCGGGCCTTCACAGGCAGCAAGCATACACACCTTGTACTGAAGGGTTACGACAAAAGAGGAGTGCAAAAATACATCACTGACACTTTCTCCGTGCACCACAAAATCAAGATCTGTCTTATCAGGATAGGAAACTTTTCCTCACTAGACCTCCTCCCGCCATGGTCAACTCGCCCTTCCACCATTAAGGGGCCGATTCCGATCCTGGTCGGAAACCGTTCCGTCCGACACGTTCCCGGAGCGATTTCCGACCGATTCGTGCTTCTTGGCACCAAGCGAGCGAGTACGATGCAGCCGCATGCTGACGGACTTGGTTCGGTCGGACTCCCATTGAAGTCAATGGGAGCCGGTCGTACGACGCGTACATGGGCTCCCATTGACTGAATGGGTACGTTGCGCAAAAGGGTGCCCCCTGTAGTGGGTACGCGTTGGTGCCATCCGCACCCTACATGCATGTATAGGGGGGACCCTTGGGTCCCCCCTGTGTCCGACTCGTAAGGCTACGGGTGAAGGGGGGTCCGGCACGGACCCCCGGAGTCCGCTTCCCAGACCGTTTACGTGTCAGAGGCTCCGACTCGATCCGTCTGTCCGGATCGTGCATCGTACTGGCTCGGTCGTAAAACGTCTCCATTGCGCGGTACGAATCGAGTGCGAACGAGTCGTACGGAGCGGTTCGGACCCGGAAATGATTCAGTCGGCGATTTCGCGTTCATTCGCATCGTACTTGGGAGTCCGGACCTCTGTACGACTCAGTCGGAAACAAAGCCTCCGACTCAGATCCGGTAAAGCCGAATCCGATTCGGAGGCCTTCCGACCGAGATCGGAATCGACCCCTAAGTGTTGCCTTTGCCGTCAGCTCCAGGAGTCCTTAACTCATTTTCTCTGTATCTGCCCAGTACTAACTGATGATCGCAGAAAACTCCTTCACAACTTTTTGCTCAAACAAGGCACTAGGACAATACAGGCAGCTGTCGATTTCTTTCTGAATGACTCCCATCCCCAAGCAATCTCCGTGTTGGTTAAATTCCTGACCAAACTGGATAAAATGTTAAGAGACTCAGGGACATATTCACAAGAACTTATCACCGAGTTATCAGCACTTTAGCGCAGCCAAAGTGGCGATAGAATTACCGCCCCATTCGCAAGCTGGTGCCAACTGCCTACATCGCCACATAACCCGCGATAGCTGCCGCAAAAAACATCGCCACGGTTGACACCGCCAACTAACGCTAATGAGATGCAGAATAGGCGTGTCCGTGCAAAAACACACGAAAAGACAACACCGCGCGAATCTCAACGGACAGCCAGATCTGCGATGCGAGTAAAAAACAAGGCGATAAGCCGCAGTAGCAGCAGTGATTTAACACCTGCCTTTTGCTGGTGCTAAGCAGGCCGACTACCTGCACCACAAAAGGGAGCCCAGCCCACAGCCACACCTGAAGAACAACAGATGCCATGGAGCCACTGCCCATGCAGCTCAGAGACCCTAGAGGCCCACAACACCAAGCCACCACCCCCAGGAACCCCCACGCCCCTGCCCCCCCCCTGGCCCACCCACCCCGGACAAAGATGTGCCACAGCAACTGTACGAAATGACGAGAAAAATAAGAGCCTGATGTCGCACAAATACAACAACAAACCTACATGTGTGGTCAGAAGAAGGAAAAACAAACATTCAACCTAGAAATCACACAACAGAACTTTATTAATACACAACACAAAACAACAATTCTGAAGAGTCCATGCGGATCCACTCCGGACAATCTGGAAGTCACAGCCTGCAAGAAAAAATCAGAGAGAAGAACGTGTGTCATGCGCTCATCAAAGGACAGAGAGAGAGAGAGAAAGAAAGTGAGAGAGGGAGAGAGACTGCTGCCCATGCGCACCCCGGCCCCACTGCTCACCTTCTGCCACCGGTGTGTCTCCAACCACGTGCCGGTATCCACTGCTGTCCACCAGGCCCTTCATCTGAAATGGAGTCCAGATGTAATAATGGCAGAGTACATACCATTGCACACGACAACATCGCTCGCCCGCCCCTGCGCCCACATGCTGCTGCACACCAGCCCCTCCCGCCGCCCAGCGGACATTGTCCGCCCAAGCGCCCCCCAGGCCTCACTGCTCACCTTCTGCCACTGGTGTGTCTCCAACCACGTGCCGGTGCATGCTCCGAGCCCGGGACACGTGACCTTGGCAGCCTCCACATCACGTGGACCCGTCCCGCGGGCCACTAGGTCACACACCTGAAACTGGGCTTTGATTTCAGAATGGGAGAGTCCATAACAGTGCACACGTCATCAACGCAGGCTGCACACCCGCTCAGCACATTAGGCGGCCCTACCTCAGTGCCCCGTGAGTCACCGACCCGTGGCGGTATGCCCGTGCTGGCCGAAGTGCTCCGGGTGCCACTAACCCAGTGCAACGAAAGTCACCGTCCCGTGTCGCGCGGCCCGTGCCGCACGCAGTTTAACTCTGTGCCCCGCAAGTCATGATTAACCCTGGGCGTAGTACGCGTACTAGCGCTACGCGTAGCTACGCGCAGTACACTTCGCACTACGCGAGCTACGCGTAGCACTACGCGAACTGCGTAGTGCGGTAGGAAATGCTGTTCGCAATGATTGCACAGTGCCGGATGCTTGTCCGCACTGTACAATCATTGCAAACGGCATCTTGCACAGTGCAAGCGGTCGTTTTCTGCTGCTTGAGTAGATTTGTACTCGAGCGGCAGTTTTCTCAACGCGGACTGGTAGTTTCTCATCACGAGCGGTCGCGAGCATACGTGACCACTCGCAATGAGAAACCTGAACTCCCCGCGTTGAGAATCTCGCCGGGAGGTTTATTTTCCCCGCTCGCGATCGACAACTTGATGTTGCTGATCGCGAACGAGGAAAAAGTCTCGCCGGGATGTCATTTTGCACGCTCGCGGTCACCAACTTGACGTTGAGGACAGCGAGCAAGCAAAAAAAGCCCGCTACGCGTTTTTGTACTGTGCTACGTGCAATTCGCGTAGCGCGTAGTTGCGCAAACTACGCGAGCGTAGCGTAGTTTTCCGCCCAGGCCTAGTCATGATCCCTCCATGATTGCGTCTCGTGACATGGCATGCGGGCGCAGCACTGTCCCCTCGGGCATTGCGGAAGAACTGGTCCATGTAGCTCAGTCGTGCCACCCTTCAAACGTATACGGAGTGGGTTGGGCTTGCGTACGCACGTCCAGCGTAGGGGTGAGAAGTATCATCTCCGGGCTCTGTGCGTGGTCCTGGTCTGGTCTGGGCAGGAAATGTACATATGCATGTGTCACTGACTCAGTGTCTGCGCCACACGGTCCGCGATCTGCAATGTTGCAATGTTGCATGCAGCCGGAGGGCGCACGCGCATGTGGGAATGTACAAGGTGCGCCAGTCCGCTCGGGTGCTTGGCTCATGCATGCCAACTGCCGTGTGTATCGTTCTTGGTGCGCCATGGGCCTAAAGCCTAGCCTCAATTGCAGCGTGTAAGCCACATCACATTTCCAGATTGCAAGCAGTAGTCAGTCTGACATTGGGGATGAATGCTCCTTTGTCTCCACACAGGAGGCAGACGGGCATCTGCACCTCCGACCTTTGTACAGTATGTGGCAGACACCCCCTGGGAGAGATATCATAGCAGATGAAGACGACTCCCACACTTCGCACAACGATGATGAAGGACCAACGTATCCACACCCCACAAACAGAGGCCCTTGCTCGGGGTACTCTTGCATGGAATGGCCTTCACACTTACGTACACTACAACACATACGTCCTAACGTCGCACGCCCATACGACTCATTGCTCCGAGCTGTGGCTTTTCATCCACATGACTGCCGCAGGTCAGAGGAGTGCCGGTTCTACGAGTGCCACCACCGCAATGGCCGGACATCCCGGGCACATGCACAACCCCAGTCACGTGGGACTGTACCGTGCCCGAATGGTGCAAATGTTGGGGGCACTGCCACTTGCAGTGTTGTGCATCAGTTTCCGTCTGTGCTTCCGTCTTGCGTACGTCACCTGCGTCCAGCCCTGGTTCCACTGTCGGACATGCATATTCGAGTGCCCCATGGATGTCTGCCTATCCAATGCAACGGTAGCTGAACTGGATTATGACTTGTGTGTGCGCCCCCTGTTGGCCCACGACCAGGAGTGTAACCGGGATTCCCGTTCATGGGATGCCTGGATGTTTGGCATATGTGCTGGCAGTTCGACATGGGAGTTTGCACAATTCCTCGTGTGCAGGGACCACATTGAGGCGCCCCCCTATTGGGCTGTTTTGCGGATTGGTGAGACAGCGTGGACGGAGCACATCTGTCCGGACCAGTTGATGGGTTGGCTCGCCCTCGTGTTCGTTGAGCTAGACGACGACATACTCCTGGAACTGATTGCACAGGAAGCTGCGCTCACATTCATGGACGAGTAATGGCGTTCCAGCAGCCACGACTGATGGTAACCCAAGTATGCGACGGTAGGTACTGTTGTCTCATGTGATGTTGGACACACCTTTAGGCCTCAGTAGCGGTCGGTGGTGGGAGTGCCGCCGGGCGCTGATGTGGGGCGGGGGAGGGGCAGGGTGGGGGGGTAGTAAACTACGGATTACGGGCGATTACAGGTAAGTACACATATAAATAAATAAAACGAATTTCATTTCTCGAGCTGCATCACATTTGGCGTTGCAGCGCGAGAAACGAAATTCGTTTTATTTATTTATATGTGTACTTACCTGTAATCGCCCGTAATCCGTAGTTTACTACCCCCCACCCTGCCCCTCTCCCGCCCCACGTCAGCGCCCGGCGGCACTCCTACCACCGATCGCTACTGTTAGGCCTTTCCAGCGGCTTTGACATTTCTACACACAGACCTATTTCCTACATGGACGTGGGGCTACTTTGGGGGGTTCCGAGTATGTTGTTCATGGGTAATGTGCCCACAGCTAGTTCAGACCTACACAGTCAGTTGCTGAGCATCAGGATCCCTTATTTATTGTGACATAAATGTATTTATATGTGATTCCTTTAAAGGTTACTTATAAAATACCTGTTATTTCGTAGGGAAGGGGCATAGCTTCACCTCTATTTATGGATGCCCTGCTCTTTGGCTGTAGTATAACAATTTTATTAAACATTTATGAAACTGCAATGACAAGTGTAGAAAAATAATCAGCCTTACAATTTAACATTATGACCCTGATTGAAAGGTGGGAGTAAATTCTGATCTAAACAAGAGTTTGCACTGGGATTGGAATTACAAGTAATGCAGTAATTAAAGCACCTGCAAAACATTCCCTTGACAAATTTTGGCTGGTCAAACTGCCGAAATTTAGCGAAAGAAAAATCTGTTGTGAATTTTGATGAATGAGTACCTTTATATCGGAAAACATTGATACCTCGTTCAATTTCTCATAATACACAGGAAAACCGAGTAA
The DNA here is from genome assembly GCA_963921515.1 of Calotriton arnoldi. Classification (NCBI taxonomy): domain Eukaryota; kingdom Metazoa; phylum Chordata; class Amphibia; order Caudata; family Salamandridae; genus Calotriton; species Calotriton arnoldi. Next base: position 190,648 of record CAWUFW010017065.1, read on the forward strand.
AAAATTCATTTTTGCCTCAAGTACCTACCGCACCCCTGTAAACCCCGCACCCCCCAGCACCCCACCCATAACCACCGCTAAGAATCACATCCTTACGCTGAATTATACTTTTTCGTGCACATTGAACATGCCACCATTATTAAACCATCTGACCTCAAGGGTGGCCCAGAAACCACACACACTGGACCTGTCACCATCTACAGTGGGGTACACAGCACTAACAGAAAGCATGCAACATTACAAGGCACCGAGGCTGTCTGGTTTAACAACCCTCCCAACTAGCGATGACAGAGTGCAATTGTCTCCAAATATTAATTAAGGCTGCTCTGCGCGAGCTGGCGATTGATAGCTGGAAAATATTGACGGCTTCTCAGGTCTCCAACTTGCAGAGGGAAGAACAGCTCAGAAAATGAGCTATTTTCCAATCAATCACTGGCCAGCGAGGCTGGGGGGACGGGCATTATTGGAGAAGGGGAGCATCTTTATCACTTTAATACTATTCCGCGTGAGAGTGAAAGTGACATACTACCTTATGCGTGTTCGTATGGAGAGGTAACATTTGCATAGGGCTACATCAATCCCTTGCCTGTTTAATTCTGAATGGTGATGGGATTAAAGGGGCCATAAATCATCAACAGAGAAAGGAACCCAGCTCTCTGACCCTTCAGCTATCTCTTCAGGCAACATATTGGAAGTGGATTCTTTCTGGGGAAACGAATTCAGAAAATATCATTAAAGTGAAAGGTGCATTATTCACGACGTTCTTGTCTTGCGATCGGAAAACTGTCTCGTTTTCGTCTAAAATGTTTTCTAGTGAGCTCATTTTTATGTTTCCTCTGCAAGAGCAGCAGCAGGCTGCCGGATAACCGTACACAACTGCGCACAATAACCAGTATCTAGTGCACCATTTGTTTGTGATTGTATGCAGGTTCATTTTTTCAAGATTATCACTTACATTTATGGAAAAAATACCGCCCAGAAGAGACGGCATCTTTGACAATCTTTGTCATGTTGACGGTGAGGGTTCAAATTCCCACAGACTCTGCTTTTGCCTTGATTTTGAGGTGAAATCCTTTGATAACGAGCTGCAAAGGGACTGTGTGGCATGTACATTACAACAGGGAGACATATTCCAGAAAAGCTCTAGAGCTTCAGACTTTCATAGTTTCGGGGTAAATGACTAACCACAGTTCTAGAGCTTGTCTGGAAAATGTTCGAATCATAAACAGCTGAATAAAATGCACGTTTATAGCCTCTCTAGTAATAATCTTCGTAGTGCTTTCCAATTTTTTTTTACTCTTAGTCTCTGTTGGACTTGGCCCTTTTTGCAAGGTCATCCCTGAACTTTTTGCCTTCCTCCTGTACTTTTTCTGACCTGTTTTTGTTGGTTTGATGACTCTGGGCACTTTACCACTGCTGATCAGTGCTAAAGTGCATATGCTCTCTGTTATAAATTGATGTATGGATTAGTGACTCCATGATTGGCCTATTTGATTCACTGTCAGACACTAGTACAGTGCACTGTTTGTGCCCAGGGCCTGTGAATCAAATGCTGCTGGTGGGCTTGCAGCACTGGTTGTGCCACCCCCAGGAGCAGCTTGTAAAATGTGTCTCAGGCCTGCCATTGCAGAGCCTGTGTGCAGTCTGGTACTGCCATGTCGACTTGGTAAGTGCACCCACTTACCAGTCCCCAAACCTTCCCTTTTCTGCATGTTAGTCACCCCTAAGGTAGGCCTGCGGGCAGGGTGCATTGTATGGAAGAGGTAGGACATGCCCTGGTGTGTGTGGCATGTCCTGATAGTGAATTACAGCCAATTTCGTTTTTCACTATTGCAAGGCTACCTGTTCCCCATAGGCCAGAATGGGCAGTTTGATTATTACATCTTATAATCCTAACTGACCCAGGGAACTAGGTAGAAATTCGAGTTTAGTATGTCTGAACTCAGAATGATAAAATACATCTTTTAGTGAAGTTGGTTTTAACATTCTGTGTTTGAAAATACCACTTTTAGAAAGTAGGTATTTTCTTGCCTAACTATCCAAGCCTGCCTCTGCTAGGTTGTGTATTCCTTGTCTGGAGTTTGAGTGACAGGGGCTGGGGGATTCCAGGAGACAGGGTGAGTCAGCACAGGGCTGAATAGAGAGATCTGCATGTAGATGGGTGGGAGGAGTTGCACCTGGGACCTGAATAGGGCTGTGCCTTCCCTCCACAATGCTGGCTCCACCTCCTGTGGTGCGTCTGATGTCCCTGGCCTACACTGTGAAAGGAAAGAAGGAGTCTTGCCAACAAAGTGCTCCAGGACCGACCAGAACTGGTTTGGACTAGGCAAAGGCCTCTCTGCCTTCAGAGAACAAAGGGAAAATGAGTATAAAAGAGGGGACCCAAACCCCAGAACTTTAGATCACTTTTGGGAAACAATAAGAACCTTTGCTGAGGAGAGGAACCAGAGAAACTGAGGAGGAGACTATCCCTAAGCTGAGTGCTGTGTGGGGGATTGGCCTGCAGTGGTTGCCTGACTGCCAAAGAAAGGAGAAAGGACTTTGTGCTACTTTCAATTCAACTTGTAAAGGATCTCCAAGGGCTTGAGATAGAGCTTGCCTCCTGCTGAAGTCTCAGGGACAACAGACTTCACCCACCAGCTCCCCAAGAGTTCTTTTGAAGTGCCTGCTGTTGTGTTGGGCCTTCTGAGGGACTGCGTGTCGCAAGGAGCTGGAAGCACATCTCACGAAGAAGAAGCGTGATGCCGCTGCAGCCGCCGCATCACTGAAGAAGGGTGTCACCGCTGCCGCTGTCGCTTCGCCTCGCAGAAGCACCTCGCATCGCCAGAGAAGAGTGTCGCCGTCGCCTCAGACGCCGTTGCATCATCGGAGAAGCGTGTCGCCGCCGCAGCCGCTGTCGTCGCATCACTGAAGAAGGGTGTCACCGCTGCCGCTGTCGCATCGCCTCGCATCACTGGAGAAGAGGGTCGCCGTCGCATCAGACGGCGTCGCATCCCCGGAGAAGGGTGTCGCAGGGCCTGTCGCAGCTCAGAAGAATCGTTGAGTCGCTGCACGGCCGTCGGGCGTGCACGCATCGTGTCGCATCAAGAAGAAGACGCCCTTTTTGTTTCATTGCACCGGATCTTCATCGCATCACGGTGCTGCTGGTCGCATCGCCACGGAAGCGCAGTAAGAAACCGACGCATCACCTCCCCACGCAGAGAAGAACCAACGCATCCCCTACGCAGCAGTAGGGACCCGACGCATCACCGTTCTTGCGTGTAAGGAACCAACGCATCACCTTCCCTGCAACACTTTCGTTGTATAGCGTTACGCATTCAAAGGTACATTGAACTCAAAGTGTCGAATTTACCATCTAAAGAGAACTAAGCTAATTCTACCATTTTTAAGTACAGTATTGTGGATTTTTGTCGTGTGGTCTTGTGTTAAGTCTATATAAAAATACTTATTTTTATAATACAACCTGTGTGGTGTCCATCTGTAGTGTTGTCACTATATTACTGTATGTGTTCACAAATGCTTTACACACTGCCTCTGAGATAAGCCTGCCTGCTGGTGCCAAGCTACCAAGGGGGTGGGCAGGGGTTATTTTAGTAGTGTATCCCCCTTACCCTGACTAGACGCAAGGGTCCCTATTTGGTCAAAGGTACCTACCTCTGCCAACTAGAGACCCCCAAATCTAACAGTCTCCTTAAGAAGATTATTGAATAAAATAAAGAGTGTCAGTTGACCACTCATGGCTCTTCTTTACAACTGAAAATTAAAGTTGTGCTGTTCTTTACAACTACCTTTCACGTCACGGGATAGGAGGGTGCATTTGATCGTAGCTGCTGGTAGTGTGATGAGATTCGCCGAACTGGGGGAAGCACTGATGACCTAACCGAGAATGCGAGCACGAGCATTAGTGGTATTCAGTCCTCTGCGTCCCAGTATAAATGAGTAAACAGCTTACGTAACATTCATCCACATACCACAGAACATGTATCACTATATACAGAATTGTTGCATGCAGCAAACAGAACACACCTTGCTGCACCTTTCCTATTTCTGAAGCAATACCAACTGGGTACCAAAGGTGATCGAGAAGAGACCCTGGATATCAACAGAAGAGGGAGAACGCAACTTGTCAGCCAAAAAACGAGGCCCAAATAACTTCCAGCAGGTGAAAGCCGGGAGGGACAGAACAAAAGGAACGTGGAAGTGGCCACAACTGTCCTCCACATCTCCAGAATATCTCAAACCTCTACAAACGCTGTGCACCAGCGAAGGAAAGGGAAGTGCCAGCTTGAGAAAGGACAATGGAGGTTCCTCAACATAGGCAAAGAAAGCATGCAAGCTAATACTCACTCTGTTTTTTCTAGGTCCCCAAAAGTAAGACGTACTTAAAAGACCTAAATACACATACTCACAAGCATAGCAGTGCCAGCTCATCGACTCAATCAGCACTGTCAACACAACTTCCAGCCTTTGATGATGTTAAGAGTCGAACATAGGTCAGTTGGCATGGACCTTTTATCTAACACACAACCTAGGAGAAAGGGTCACACCCAGATATAATGACTTCACAGCTAACCAATATATACTAGTAAGTTCTTTGCTCCAGTGTGACCCGCACTACCATGTAACGTCTCAGTGATGTGAGACCATCATGGACAAACTCGTTTACTCTGCTATTAGGGGATACGCGTCTGTTTCACCTTTGTGATTCCTGTTCAAGTGTATGCATGCCCAGCGTTATTGAGAAGCAGCCACAATAGCAGTCTCTTGGAACCTACCCGCAGCCAGGCGCGCAACGCCCATAGGGCTGAATGCAGTAGCGGCTCCTGCAGGGAGTGCCGCCGGGCGGTGACGTGGGGCGGGGGAGGGGCAGGGTGGGGGGTAGTAAAATCCGGAATACGGGCCAACGGAGGTAAGTACACATTTAAATAAATAAAACGAATTTCGTTGCGCGCGCTGCATTGTATTTGGCGATGCAGCGCGCGCAAGGAAATTCGTTTTATTTATTAGAATGTTTACTTACCTCCGTTGGACAGTATTCCGGATTTTACTACCCCCCATCCTTGCCCTCCCCCGCCCCACGTCACCGCCCGGCGGCACTCCCTGCAGGAGCCGCTACTGGCTGAATGGGCTTCAGCCCCCCCCGTCGTATGTGTCAGCCTGGGCTGATGCAGCTTGAGCTGCTGTGGGCTCGGCTAGGCAGTGTCTGGAGTCTTACCTCCGGCACGTCCCAGTTTTTCACAGGTCTTTAAAGACCATTTGCATATTTACATGCCTTTATAAACTGGTTAACAAGACTTACTTTTTTTCTGATTCCAGTATCCCCTGGGCCCTCACTCTGCCTATTCCTTACATTTGTATTTAACTTTTACTGCTTTAGAGTGAGAATGCATTTCATGAAAAGGAATATAAAGTAGGGTTGCCAAAAGAAAAATAGCAGCCATTTGTTGTTTAAAGAGCCTGCAAAGGCCTCGTCTTGACAATGATAGGGGTATAAACAAAATGGTTTGTATTCATTTGTAATGTGACTTTTCTGTCTTGTTCCCTTTAATTATCAGTCATGGATCATTCAGGCAGCCCTAGAACACAATTATAAATGCTTTCTATTTATATTTGCTGTTCCAAGTATACACAAATAAGTGCTGAAAATAGGCTTTAGGTGACTGCTTATTTTTGTACAGCCTGGGACATCAATATAATGAGCTGGCAACCCTAATCACAAGACTGGAAGTTTGTTGCAGGATAAGCACAATATTTATTTCCTCCACCCTTGATCCCTGAACAGGGCCGGACTGGAAACGCAAACCGGCAGCTAGGTGGGGGGTGCGCGTGGAAAACACTGCAGCAGCTTTTGGTATAGGGGGCGATATTGCAGCACTGCTGAAAAACCGGCACCCTGTACCAAAACCAGCCCCCACCGATCCAAAACTGGCCCCCACTCTTCCGGCCCACTGAGAAAACTCCCAGTACCCGCTACGGCCATTCAGGCCCTGACCCTGAATAATGCCATAATAGCAATAGTTTAACTTATATCTGAAACTCTATGCCAGCGCCAATAACATGCTGAGTTACTTCAAGTGTCTGGGAATGCTCCCTGCATTCGGACAACTCATTCGTCATTCTTGCCCTTCACTTTCACACTCACCCTGCACTCACAGTGATCACAATGCACTCGCACTGATCACCATGCACTCACACCATTTACCCTGCACTCACAGCGATCACAATGCACTCACACTGATCACCATGCACTCACACCATTCACTCTGCACTCACAGTGACCACACTGCACTTATGCCACTCGCCACCGTTCACCCTCCACTTAACCTGCGGTCACATGAGCACACCGCTCACTCTGCAGTCACAGTGATCACTCTGCACTCACAATGCAGATGCACTGTTCACCTTGTACTTCACCCTGCAGACACACAAACACACTACTCACCCTGCCCTCATGTGACACTTTACTCACCTGCCCCCTCACCTCTATCTCTGCAATCTCACTCAAACAAGCCCATCACTAACCATGCATTCATTCGTCCCACTCTGCACTTAAATCTGCACCCAAATTCATATGGTCACCTCACTCATCCTGCAGTCACTCCTCTCACCCTACTCTCACACTGTTGCATCGCTCATCGTGCACTCACATGGGCACTCCTGTCACCCACACAGTGCAGAGGGTTAATGTGCCTGCTACAAAGAACGTGTACATGCAGATCACAGAACAGAGTGTGAGTAAACTACGAGTAGCGCTATAAAAAAATGAAATGTTTGTCAGAAAGGGGCTATAGAGAGATGGGGTGCATTGTTGGCGAGTGGTAGTGAGGGAATTCATGGAGAAGGACGAAATGGGGGGTGGGCACCAAAAAAGACAGTTGCACTGTGCGCTACCAGTGCTAGGGCCAGTCCTGGCTGGGAGTCTTAGCCCCCCCCCCGAAGTTCGGGTCTAGTTGCGCCCCTGCTCGCAGCTATCCAGGGGACTTCTTGGTGTCTGGTCCTGCATGGTAATATATACTTTGCGATAACCCTGTGTAAAAGCCCCGAGATGAGGAGATATCCCACTGCACAAGTGGGTAGCTCAAAATTTGGCTGTAGATGATGCTTTAAATAGGGTAACATCCCTGAGCCTGTCAGGGCAGTCTTCCACCGCTGCTATAAATTAAAATGGCTTCCTAAATATGGCTGCTGTTACATCTCGTTTTGAGTCTGTCTATGAGTGTTGCTGACTGAGGATCCATGGCACCTTCAACAACAGGAACACCATCTTCCTCCCGTACAGGAGGCGGGCACATTGAAAAGTAAGAAGACCGGGACATCTGCCTATTTTAGCCGGTGTGCCATTACTACGTTTCTGTAAACCAGGCACACGCGCATGCATGGCGCTCCTTAGAAGAGTTTCATAATTTAAGAGGCCGCAAAATCTAGTCTTACGTCCAGTGGCGACTCGCCGAGGGAGTGCTGCGGGGCAGTGGGGCGGGGGAGGGGCAGGGTTGGGTGGTGTAGTGGAGTCCGACATAGGCCGGACAGGAGTAAGGTAAGTAATTAAATAAATAAAACAATTTACCTTGCGCTTGCTGCATCGCGGAGTTGGTGATGCAGCGTGCACAAGGTAAATTGTTTTATTTATTTAATTACGTACCTTACTCCTGTCCGTCGTGTGTCGAACGCCCCACCGCCCCGCAGCACTACCTCGGCGAGCTGCCACTGCTTACGTCATTTTTGTTTTAATAGATAACCACATTTTTGGAACTGAAATAGAATTTTATGTAAAGCCCATCGGATTTATTTATTGTTTTTCATAACACTGTGCATCGCCTTTCGGTTACTTCAGAGCACTCGGAATTTCAGATATTTTCATATTCGTAATAACCTAAGAAATAGATAACTAATGTTTCTCTTGCAAAAAGGATGATGAACGACATATTATCCCCATTCCTTTACCGCCAGTTACTACATAGGGGTCCAAGACGAATGGACCCATTCAAAAAGTCGCTGCTGCCTCCTTATTTTTGCCCTCTTCTCAGCGCTAGGATACCTGTATAGTTAGCAGCGCATTACTAAAACTGATAGCATAATGTAAAACAACACCTAACACAGCTGCATCAGGTGTATAGAGCAAACGTGGTAAACGAGTTAACGCGCTGTCTTGAACACCTCGAATGGTGGCCCAAATTTGCTGCATTTCAATGTCCGGCCTTTCGCTTACATTTAGATGAAACCACACCGCCAAAGGTCAACTTGTACCTGTATGCATATATTAGTAACCCAACTTTAAACTGGCCTTCGAAATGTACAGTGCAAGATGTTAATTCAATAAGTGCCACATAAAGCCGTATCCACCTCTCCCCTGTTTCATCTCCGCTTGCAACAACAGCTTTCATTTGTTCTTACTCGGTGCATTCATTGCTCCCAAAAGGGTGCTCTTCGGAGCTCAAATGCGCACATGCTCATGTTTATGCATGTCTGGGAGCATGAACTCGGAAACCGTACGTCAGCCGGGCCGTAGGTGTTCGTGAAGCTTTTCAGTAGCTAAATGAGCACCTGTTAGATTTGGCCTACTTTCCCTTTGTCTTCATTTTCTTAGTTATTTCGGGTTTTTTCTTGAAATAGTTGACCAGAAAAACACATTCCTACGGAGCTATGTTCGACATACGTGTTTATGCAATGTTCCTCTAAGAGCACTACATCATTTTGTTGACATAGCTGTGTATCTCTAGCAGCAGCAACAGAATTTATAACTCATTCCTGTGCTGCACTCCATCTGTCATGATCGACCCCCAGTGCAGACACAGATATGAATAATACCCAAAAGAGAACATTATTTTGGGTCTAGAATGCTTTATTAGATGAAACACAAATATAATGCAATCGATCATAATTACTTAGGCAAGAAAAGAAAACAGCTAATTGGTCCAAAGATAGTTATAGTAAAAGTGCATACAAATCAAGAACAGTACGACAGTAGAAAAATAGACAACAGTCCGGCAAAATAGTCTATTAGATCGTAGCCAGTTTGAAGTAAGACAATAATCATTTTCTGTATTTTTGCAATAAGGAAAAAGGAGAAAGAGAGAAATAAGAATGCAGGAGAAGAAAAAGAGTTATATAGTATAGTGAGTTTATACAGCAGAATATTGACCAAAACAATATGAACTCACCACAATATCGCCCAAAAATATAGTTCACTCAAAGATCATCACCTTATACTTAAGCAAGAAATTCACAAATATGTTACAAAAATATCACAGTAAAAATGTCTAAAATACATAATATCAATAATATTGAGAAACAAAATATAATCGAGGCAATAAATATGTAGAACATAACCAACATATCAGATTCAACAATATGGACTACAATAATAAAAGACGATGCTGTCAGTTTAGCAAGGACAGCAACCAGACCTTGACGCCTTTGCTGAGTTTATGTCCTCTTTGGACCTGAACATTTATTTTGGGAAATCCTATATAATGGTCTGCGTTCTGAAAAAAACTAAGTCCAAATCTTTTTATATCCAGGAAAACCCTGTTGACAAAGTATTAAGCATTTGTTTTTTGGGTATTTTTTTAACGCACAGTTAAAGTGGGACCCTCTGTTGGTCTCAAGGGCGCAACAAACAAATAGGGTGATTGAAGCACTTTTTTTGCAGCCAAACTAGGCCATAGACTTGTAAGGGAAATTATAACTCTCTATATAGCCTAGTGCCTTTCAATTGCCACCTACGGGGCTGGAGTGTGGGGGCATTGTAATTGTTCTAAACTCCAAGTCGCAGAGAACAGTTTCCTCAGGAAGCTTTTGATGATCCTACAGGGATCTCCAACCTCCTTTTGTCACACCGAGGCGGGTTTGAATCGTATAGAGGACCGTTTAGACTTGGCCCCCCTGTTAATGTGGGCTAAAATTTGTCTGACACCGGAACTAGAATTTTCAAAACAGATTCTCCAGGACTTCCTGACCTTGGATAATGCTGAAAATATTCTCTGGCTGGGATACTTAAAAGAGACCCTCAGCTACCTAGGACTTAAGGGTCTTTTTGATTACCCATGCCATATTTGTCCCTTAGCCAGAGTCCAAAAAAAGACAGCATATCTTGATAGGGCACAGCTTAGCCACCGGGGAAACTCACTCAGCGAATTCTCCTGAGTAACCATGACAATGTCCTTCCTACTCAAGAGATGCAATTTTGTCTACTTTTTATATTAAAACCCGATACATATTTTATTTAACTATGCTCTGTCTGGGTACCATTCAATTTCTAGTCGCATTCCCAGTTCAAAGTGGATAGCTGGATAGCTGGATAACTTACCCCCATGCTCCAGTGATAATACCTCCAGACAATGCACATTGCACTTTTTACTTTTTGGTGAACTTTACAAAACCTTAAGATCAACTTTTTTCCTCTCTCTTTTGGGGCCGCTTAACATTAGCTCACACCTAGCTGGTTTTAGGTTTTTATTATCCCTTGACTCCCCTGAAATCGGTCAAGCTGTTACAAGTTTTATAAGAGGGACACTTTCCATTAGGAAGTGTTATTGATAATTGTTGCCATCTTTCAATTAGGCAAGGGGGTTTTGTTTTTATTGAGGTATTATTTGTATTGCATATGAAATTCTGTATTGTGCTGTTTGCTTTAATGACTTCTAAGTCGAATAAAGTTTTTTATGATGATGACTACAATAATATCACTTAAACTAATTTTAAAAATACATTTTAACATATAAACCATTCCTAATTGCCCTAATCGACCCATAAATTCACCAATAAATAATTTTTAAAAATTACGCCTAGATTATAATCAAAAGTAAATATTAAAATCTATTTCTTAAAGTATATGGACTCAAAACACATGTACAATTAAAATACACATATATATAACACTTATAAATGAACCTTAATTAGCGTTCACTAAATAAGAAGAAAACAATATTCACACTGCACACAAAGTTACCAATAAACTTGAATATAAAACTAAGTAACCAATAGAACACTTTAACTAATTAAATTAACAGTACAAAAAGGCAGACAAAACTGCTACATTTTACAGCTAAAATGCTACAGTTACGAGGAAGTGACACTCAGCTGGATTTCAGAGGGAAATTCCAGGAGCAACCCATCACAAAACCGACCAGCCCCCACTAAAGGTAAGTAATATAAATCCCAAAGCTTAAAAGTACCCTAAAACAATTGCTTACATCTTAACATAAAATATACATCTAAAACCTATCTTTCTACTTATATCTCCAATCCTTCGCTTTCATTTGAAGAACACACATGAGAATGCCGTCCTGCTGACAAATAACACCAACTTCCTATATATCAGAATCAACAAAGAAACTTGAAAAGTAAATGTAATAAAATGTGAAAGAAAAAAGAACCCTAAATATTACAAATAAAAGTATCACCCAAACAACTCCAAAACTAAGCAAATCTATTTTAAACAGCACAAAGAATATAAATTGGAAATGAACCACATAATATGCAAGTATACCTGACCCATCTTCATCGTACAGATAACTTGGCTTGTAACCTTGCTTTTTTGTACTGTCTGTAAACTTGAAGTAGTCATTGTCTGATGAAGCATGCGTCAGCTGCCTTTAATTTGTAATTAATTACAGTGGCGGCTCGCCGAGGGAGTGCTGCGGGGCGGTGGGGCGGGGGAGGGGCAGGGTGGGGCGGTATTGGAGTCCGACATACGACGGACAGGAGTAATGTAAGTAATGAAATAAATAAAAAATTTACCTTGTGTACGCGCTGCATCACCAACTCGGCGATGCAGCGCGCGCAAGGTAAATTGTTGTATTCATTTCATTACTTACCTTACTCCTGTCTGTCGTATGTCGGACTCCACTACCCACCACCCTGCCCCTCCCCCGCCCCGCAGCACTCCCTCGGCGAGCTGCCACTGATCAATTCTCAATCAAGTTTTATGGAACTGGAGAGCACAATGAAGGAATAAAAGACACTTGGAACTTTTTGGCACTATACAATCAATTGGACTTGTTATACTTTGGATTACATATGAGAGTGTGCTTTGGTATTAATATAGAACACTAAAGAAGTCATATTTACTATTTCCACTCCAATGTAAACAATTTTGGGGAAGGTGTTAGAAAGTAAAGAGGTCAGAGTTCCCATTCCCACTCCAACATAAACCATTTGGGGAAAGGTGCTGTATAGTAAAGGGATCAAATTTCCTATTGCCATTTCAATCAAGACCATTTTGGGGAAGGTGTTGAACACTAAAGGAGTCAGATTTACTTTCCTCACTCTAATCTAAACCATTTTGGGAAAGATGTTAGACAGTAAAGGATCATATTTACTATTCTTATTCCAATATAAATATTTGTTTTGGGGAAGATGTAGGACAATAAAGGAGCCATGTTTACTATTCTCACTTCAATCTAAACCATTGTGAAGAAGGTATTGCACAGGAAGGGGGTCAGATTTACTATTATCACTCCAGTCTAAACCATTTTAGGGAAATTTTTTGGATATTAAAGGGGTCATATTTAATATTTCCACTCCAAGCTAAACCAGTTAGGAAGGTGTTGGACAGGAAAGTGCTTAGATCTACTATTCCCACTCCAATACAAATATAGTTGAGCGAGGTGTTGGGCAATAAAGTGGTCAAATTTTCAGTTCCCACTACCATATAGAGCATTTTGTGGAAGGTGTTGGTCAGTAAACGGGAGATATTTACTATTCCCACTTCAATCAAAGCGATATAGGGGAAATAGTTGAACACTAAAGGGGTGATATTTACTATTTCCACACTTAGGTAATCCATTTTAGGGAAGATGTTGTACATTAAATGGTTCAGATTTTCTGTCACCTAACCAATTTAAACCATTTTTGGGAAGGTGGTGAAAACTAAAAGGGTAATTCTCACCAAATCTAAATCATTATGCTAAAGTTATAAAATGGGAAAAATATTGCATATACTAAAAACAACCAAACGCACAAAAAAGAAACCTACATATTTTCGCCTTTCAAAGACTACACACTGTATAAATTAAAACGTATAAATTAAAAAATAAAATAAAAAACAAAACTATTAAGCAGATAATATGCATACAAATATATATATCTAAAATAGTTGAATCATTTTCTAAAATTAAAAAAAGATTCCCTTTTTTAAAAAGAATAAATAATTGATCTAAAATGTATTTTAAAATTATACATTTTTTTCAAGAAATAAAGTAATTTACAGTTTTTTAAAAGAGTAAGTACATTTTTCAAAATAAAATATAGGAGAAAAAGTTTAATATCTTAGAAGTTTAAAAAATATTAAAAAACACATTGTAAACAGCAAAATTGATGACCTAAATAATAATTAAATTAAATATTTCTTATGAAACATTGTAACAAAAACAATGACATTAATAATCTCATCTTCAAGAATCATAAACCATACCAACAATAAATGGCAAAAATCTAAAAAGTAAAAAGTAATATCTGTAAAAATACATATTTTTAAATATAAGTTTAAATATTATAGAAAAAAATTTAAATAAATGCATATTTGTTTCTTAAAAAAACTCTCCACCATTGAATCCTTAAACCCAACATTCCACTACAAAAAAATCATAAAAAATAAGATAAAAGGTTTACTTGTTTTTTTAACTCAATTAAAATAAAAATAAAATTATCAGTGAATGTTAAACAATACAATGTATAAAACATTAAACAATAAAATATACCATACCTATAAATTAACAAAAATATCAAAAAACAATATTACCTACAGCACTATTTTTTGAAAATGATCTACTTAATAATGATATTAGAAACAACCCTAAAAAACCAGTATATTGATGATATTTTCGACATCACCATATTCTTGCAATGATATTCTAGTATCAAGATATTCAAAACTCGATATTTTGTTCAATCACCTTAAAGCAGTAGATGTTAGCTTTTTGATTTCTGTAGACCCCCACTGAATCATTGCTTTAATCTAGGGACCCTCACTGAGTCATTATTGGAAGTCAGGGACCCCAGGCCTAAGCAATGTCTATGATTTCAACCTCAAACAATATACTAAAAAATACAAAAAACTAGTATACACACAACAAATGCTCAAATATTAAAATAATTAGTTTAATTCACAATCAAAATAGGAAAATGCTTTCAAATGTTCAGCTTTGCCTATTTAATTGTATATTCTTTATTCAGTTTAATTCAATAATTTAAATATTATTTAATTTTGTAAAACAGTCCAGGACCCCCTGAGTAGGCCTTTCTGCCCCTACCAGGGTTCCTCGGACCACAGATTAAGAACCACTGCCTTAGAGTGCATAACGGTTGCCTGACAGAAATAGTTTAAATAGACTGTTGATACATGTAAATGCATATCTGTTAAATAGTAATAACAGCTTACAGATAATGTGCTATTAACAATAGATTTAGAATTTTAATATAAAATGGCAAGTTGCAAAATACGAAAGCCTCAGCAACTCTAGAAATGTTATCTACATGGGTTGATAAATAGAAAGTCAATGCCATTCAAAATAAATCTGTTAGACCTGTCAGGCTGAGGGGGGTCTTCCCCCAACATTTTGTTTTCCTCCTCCATTTTTATCTGATCTTGTGTTTGCTGGCATTAGGACTCTGCACACTTAACCACTGCTAATAAGTGCTAAAGTGCATGTGCTCACTCCTTAAAACATGGTCATTTTGGCTTATCCCTAATTGGCATATTTATTTTGCTTATACGTCCTTAATATAGTGGGACTGTATGTAGCCAGGGCCTGTAAATTAAATGTTACTAGTGGGCCTGCAGCACTTTGTGTATTCCCTGTAGACAGCCACACACAATACAAGCTTAGGTGTGACTTAATTGGCCATCCTGGGAGGATGGGAGGGAGGAGCTGGACATTTTTAACAGCCTTTTCGACTTGGCATAATAAACCTTTTGCATTTCCGTCCACGGTCGAATTTGTACCCATCCTTGAAGTTGGAGTATATTAAGTATCTTGTGGTCAAAAATGAAGAGTCATGGATATGTGACACTGGAGGTCCATAATTGGGTCATAATTTAATGAAATTTGAATACTTGAAGTTTTAATCGTCGTGTATTAACTTCTAAGCTACACCTGTTATTAGTTGTATTTATTTTTGGATGTATTACTCCACAAAACTCTATATCTTTTTATTTATAAAGAATTTTGTAGCACATTGAGGCACATATATTCAGCAGTTATTTTTATGTGTATTGGTGTTTTTTCATTTACCATTCTTTGGTGCACGGCATTTTGGAGTATTTCTTCTTGTTCTTCTTGTTTTCATGGTGCACAAGGTCACGTGATAACATTCACATGTCTAATTTTACTGATGTCCGACACACTTGGAAATGTTTGAATGGAGCACGCATGCATGGGAAGCAATACTTGCTTTACTACATTGGTGGAGGTATGTAGAACTTTTTTAATATTTAAGTGTCATTTTACCGTGTCATGGTTACACTGCTCGGGTGATTTTTGGCATGTCTTTGTTTTTTTAAGGTTTATGTCACATTTAGGGGTGAGTGAATGCGTAGCACATTATTTAAATGGTGCGCATAAAGGTGGTCATGATATTTGAGTTTGTGAGGACATTGGGGAGAGCACGTTTGTAGAGCATGGAGCGCGTAGTTTTAAGTTGGGGCGCAAAGCTGGTCACTACATGACAAATTTAGTTTGGTGTTGGTTAACACTGACAACACAAGATGCTTGCCTGTTGATTAATGTTTATTGTAGTTCCACTGAGGAAGGGCAGTTCAGTGCTCAAAATGCATTGGGAATGTCATCTCCACATTCAATTATGAGGAAACATGTACCTCTATGTGTCTAAGAGCAAAGCCACAGTGGCACTCGTTGAACTTAAGTGAAGATTTGAGGAATACATTTTGCATTACTTGGGATTACTCTTGGAATAAACAATGGATGGAAAATGAAAAAAACAGTCTGAATGTCATTGGATGGTTTCATATACTTTTTGCTGTGCATCCTGGGTTGGGGAACCTGACGAGGCTCCAGCAGCATGATTAATATTAAACTTTTTGCCAGGTCCTAACCTTACTTTTTAATACATATAAGCCACCCATAGTGTAGGCCCTGGACAGCCCAGAGGGTAGGGTAAAATGTATTTACAAAAGCAGGATATGTACTTTTAAGTTTTACATATGCTGGTAGTGAAAAACTCTTAAATATGATTTTCACTACTGTAAGGCCTATCTCTCCAATAGGATATTACTGGAGTTGCCTTATTACATTTTTTAAGTGTAATTTCCCAATGGAAACAGATAACCAGTTAATGTTTGGTGTCTCTGGAATCACAATTTAAAATCCCAACTTATGGTGCAGTTGGATTTTAAATTACATTTCTGAAAATGACACTTTTAGAAAGTTGGCATTTTCTTGCCTTAGCCATTTAGTGCCTGTAGACTGTCTCTGATCACATGACCGTATGTAGTGACAGTTGAACTCTGTGTATTCCTCCTAGACAGCCACATACAATAGGGAGCTTAGGTGTGTCTGGATGGACCATCACTGGCAGGATGGGAGGAAGGAGCTGGGCACAGCCCCACTTACACCTAAATAGGCTTTGTCTTGCCTCCACACAAAGCGCCACACACCACCTCTAGTTAGTCTGGAGCCAAGGTGGGGAAAGCAGTATGCCTGGGGAAATTCAAAGGCAAACCTCTAGAAGCTTCTCCCCCACTTCAAAGGCACAACTGGGAATAAATACTGGACTTCAGACACCCACTCTTCAGTATAATTCTGAACCTGAAGATACTTTGCCAGGAAGAAGGACTGCTGTGCTGCTACGAGGACTGCCACTCTGCTGGAATGCTACTCTAAAGGAACTGCTGCCCTGCTGTGCTGACCTGCTGCTTGCTGCCCTCTTGCCTGGGGAAGAAGAACTGGACCTGCAACTTCATCTTGAAGTCTGCTGAACTCAACCTGAGCCTCAGGGACATAAAGGCTTCACAGCCAGCTCCTGGACAGAACAACAGCCAGTTCCTGACTCCCAAGTGGTACCTCTCAGGTCATGGACCCTTGGTGTGGCTCATGGGCTTTTTAAATCAAACTTTTGGGCTCTTCACCACCATAAATGGGCCCTTTCCTATCAAAACTGTGCTGCCGGCACCGAAGTTTAGTGCGAGCCGCCGCCAGCCCATCTCTTTGCACAGCAAGCATCGATCATCCATGGAGGACCACCACCGTGAAGTGCCAGCCCACCCACTTGCGATGCTAACGACGCTCGTGAGAGTGAGAGCCAGTATCAAGGAGGAGGTCTCCAAGATGCTGGCACTAGGGAAGATTAAGCCCTCTAACAGTCCCTGGTCCAGCCCTGTGGTACTGGTACACAAGGCTGCGCCATCAGGTGCCGCCCTGGAACTTAGGTTCTGCATGGTCTACCAGGGTCACAATTCGGTCCTACTATGCAGAATTCCATAAAGTCGCAAAAAAACTAGGGGTGGGCGGAGTTCACGGAGTCCTACTATGCGAAATTCCACAGAGTCGCAAAAAAACTCCACTGCGCTACGTGGTGTTCTGCTTTTGGGTGCAGTTTGCCGGCGCGCCCGTTCACGTTGCGTTAGGAACATGGAGTGCGTCCGCTCGCTCAAAAAACACGCGGGAACAGACACCATGCTGTTGGCATGGGCATGGCCATCTTGTTTTTCTTCTCTCTGTTATGGTGCTGAGCCTAAATTTTAATCTCTTCTTAATATTTGTGATCCTCCTCCCTTATTACTTTTATACCCGTAATGTTTATTTATCACAATAGTGTGTGTCTTTTGTAGGAGAGTAGGATCTGCTTCACATGGGTACCCCCACTTTTTGCTGATGCTTCACTGTTTTTCGACTTTAGTCTGGCTGGGGCCCTGCTAATCAGAACCCCAGCCCAGCTACTTCCTCTCTAAAATGGTTTCCATGTGCCTTAGGCACATCTCTGATTGGAATCTGGAGTGCCCTTATAAGTCCCTAGTATATGGTATACTATGTAACCAGGGCATAGGTACCTCAGAGGCCTGCCAGGGGCTGAAGCATGTATTATGCCACCCCTGGAAGGCCAGCCAAAAGGACACCACAGGTCTGCTACTGCAGCCTGGGTAAGGTGGTGCATGCACCCCTTACTGTGATATAGGTTACCTATATCACTGCATATGCACACATGTAAACCTATAAGTCACTCCTATGGCAGGCCTTATCAATCCTGAAGGCAGAGTGCTTGGTTCTTATGTGAGAGGGTGCCCCTGCATGAGCAGAGCCCCTCTGCAGTGGTCAGAGAACCTTCTCTGATGCTGTTTGTAGTGCAGCCTGACCATATACTCTTAAGTGCATTATATCCTCGCGGTACAATGCTAACTTTGGACTGGCTGCACCAAAACATGTCGTGTTTGGTGTCAAACATCTTGGAATACTACCCCCCCGCCAGTTCTGGCGGCGGGGGTAGCATTCCACCCTTCTAGAGGGAGAGACATGTACACACCGGCCTGCCCGGTAACTTCTTTCCAGAGCCCTGGCATCACAAAATGGATGCCGCTGCCACAGACACGGGTCTGGCCTCCTGCTGCTGACTGAAACTCCGGCAGGGGAGGCCTGGACAATAGGTTTCCTGTCGAAGGGAGGTGTAACCACCTCCCCAGACAGGATAGTGTGTATTGGGGCTGGGCGGGAGCACCCTCTGGTGCTTTGAAGTCCTGCACTGGAGGCACATTTGGTGTCCCTGTGCATATGCCAGTTCAAACCGGCTCAGGGGCTTCCAGCCCCTGCTCTGGCGCGAAACTTGACAAAGGGAAAGGGGTGTAACCACCCCTCTGCCCTGACCCTCCCATAAGTGGGTCCCCAGAGTATGTCCAACCCCCTAACTTGGTATAAGTATGGGACCCTAGTCCTTCGGACTTTAGATTTACTTGGACGAAACTCTGATACAGAATCCTGGACCTTCGACGCTCTACTTTAAGATTAGAGGACTGAAGAATCTCCCTTGGTGTCAAGGAGTGACTCCCCTGCTTGGCAGGCACCTAAGAAGCAATTGTCCGGTCTGCATCACTGAAGCTCCCGCCGGATGCCGAAGTCTTTGCCACACCAGAGGTGGATTTCCAGACTTCTCTGAGGCTGCCCTGAGTCTCCAGCAAAGCTGAGGCCCGTAGCTGTCGTGGGTAATGTGGAACCATGACCCCTGGACACTGAGTACTTTTGCAAGTGCATCCTTTTCTGGGTCTTCCCTGAAGTTGTGCTTTGGGCTCCGAGTAGCCCTTGCCTCCAGCACCGACTGCACCAAAGATCACTGGCCTCCACTCCACGAGTGTCCTGTGAGCCAGCTCCAAGTGCGTCCACTCGAGGCTCCTTCGCGGTCACTAGTCCGTTGGCTAGTGGGCCCTCCCAAAGGCAACTCTTCTTCTGCTTAGGCTTCCCTGGTTGCTCCAGATGTGCCCTGATTTACCCTCGCTGGGTGAGTCCCTCAGACCTTGCTGGTCTGCACCACCGTCCTTCTTCTATTTCCACAAGACTTGCCGTTGCCAAGGCTTGTTGGGTCCAATCCGGTCGCCGACACCCCTGCAATCGACAGACATTGTGGGACAGCTCGAATCCAGCTCCTGGTTGTCGTCGACGCCTCCTGGACCTTGTGGCTGAAGAGTCAAGACGACCGTCAACCTACCTGAAGCACCCGACATCGGTGGGCATCCGCTCATCGCCTTCCTGGTCACTGGCTAGTGACCCAGACTCTGTCCCCTCTGCTTTCAGGTTCTTCAGATCTTCGATCCACCTTTGGATCCACCCGAACACTTTCGACTTGGCCGCCAGCAGCACTTTGCAGCAGATCGCCATTGAAAACGACGACAAAACCCGACCCCGAAAGACACCTATGCACCCGGCTTCCCTGGGTGAGGTAACTCGAGTACTCCGGTGCTCCCGTGGGTATAGACTCTAGAACAACCTAGTTCTAAAGGGGTTTGCTCCAAGTCCTCCTCTAAGTGTCCCTTTTCTTTAAAACTCCAACCGCGACATTCCCCATAGAAGTCAACGGCGGATCGTGGCTGTGTTCTCACACTGCACGCGTCCCCTGTGTCACTACCTTGGGTGGTTCCTTGAGGGCCAAGCACTTCTACAGGCTCTAGGCCTTGTGTCTAGCTCAGTCGTGGTTCTTATACCACTTTATTGGTATATGGTTTGGTACGCCCCTAGGGCTCAAACGTGTATTTGTGCTATTACTGTTGATAACTAACTTATAACTTATGTACTTCGAACTCTAGCCTCATAAAGAGACTAGAGGGGTGTGTTTAGCAATAAATACATATATTTTGAATATATACCTGGTGTGGTCCTCTTTCATTTGGTCACTCAAGAGATTATAGACTGGTAAAACAAGCTGCTTTACATTCCTTCAAGACTTAGCCTGAAGGCTGCTCTCCATAGCTACCACTAGGATAGCTTTCAATAAAGGTTGTCTTTAACCTATCTCCAATAAGGGGTTGTTTGGACTGGTGCAAGGTGCCCACTATAATTAGTGGACAGCATATACCAGGCCAACTTCTCACATTGGTGTGCAGCGTGTGGGATTCCAGCTTGCTATTGTTTTACCAGATAATCTCAATTGAATTGATCAACTGAAATCCACTAAGGGTACCTTAGGTACATATAAATCAAGCTTAGGATACAGTAAGTTCTACTGAACTTAGAGTTGTGTGTTAAGGGGTAGCACACCCTTTCTACAACTCAAGAGAGTTTAGTAGGCCACACTAGAGTAGGTAGTGCATACACCACACCTCACTAGTAATGTCTTCAAGGCCAGGACCCAGTGAGTCCTTGCCAGAAGCCAGTGGGCTTCTTCCCTCCAAATATGATAATCTCCCATTCTTGGAATTGAGAGCATTGTGCAATACTAGGAAGCTGAAGACAGGCAAAAGTGCCAGCACCCAACACCTCAGGGAGGTGCTACTGTCAGATGATCTCAGCAGACCCCTAGGGTCTGAAGGGGTAGGCAGAGAGGGTGGGGCAGAAGATGAGGGAGGGGCCAGGGATGAAAATGCCCAGGACCTGACCTCTGAGACTGGCCAGGGGGATGACAATGATCCTGACCTGGAAAGTGCAGCTCCTCCTGTGGATGAGGAGGAGGATCAGGATGACCTCCCCTTTGTCCCCGCAGGAAGAGTTGTGAATGTGCCCAGAAGGCCTAGATCTCCTTCTCAGGAGTCTAACCACTCTGACACCTCAGTAGGGACCTCTGTTTCCTCTCATAGGAGGGAATCCTCCAGTGAGAGGAAAGAGAGACTGCTCAGATATGGAGAAGCTCAGTTGAGACTCAGAAGAGAGCAGTTGGCTATAGACAGGGAGTCCCTAGAGCTTGAAAAGCAAAGAAAAAGATGGGACTAGAGTCCCATGGTGGCAGCAATTTCCCCAGAGATAGGGAAAGGTCTTATGACCATAGAAACCTGAGCAAGATTGTCCCTCCCTACCAGAGTGGGGATGACATCCACAAATGGATAACTGCACTGGAGAGGGCCTGTAAAGTACAGAGGGTCCCTCAGGAGCAGTGGGCAGCAATCTTGTGGCTCTCCTTTGCAGACAAAGGTAGAGACAAGCTCCTCACTGTTAGAGAAGAGGATGCTGACAATTACAAAGTCTTGAAGAGTGCTCTGATTGATGGGTTTGGCCTAACAACTGAACAATACAGGTTAAAGTTCAGAGATACCCAAAAGCACAGACTCAAGACTGGGTGGACTATGTGGATTGTTCTGCTAAGGCTCTGGAAGGTTGGTTATTGGGCAGTAAGGTATGTGACTTCACAGGATTGTACAATCTTATCATGAGGGAGCAGATTCTTAATAACTGTCAAAATCAGCTGTTGCATCAGTACCTGGTTGACTCTGATATGACCTCTCCCCAAGAATTGGGAAAGAAGGCAGACAAATGGGTCAGAACCAGGGTGAGGCAGAAGGTACAGAACCAAGCTGGTGACCCAAAGAAGCAAGATTCTAAGAACTCTGATAAGGGTGGGGAGAAGGGTAAAGACCAGAAGTCTTCACAAGGCCCCCAAAAATCTTCTTCAGGTGGGGATTCACAGTCTAACAAGGGAAAAGGCCAAAAGAAACCATGGTGCAAAGTCTGTAAGCAAAAGACACACTGGACCAGTGACTGCACTAAGTCCAAAGACTCTAATCCAGCCCCCACCAATGCCCCTAAGGCACCTGTTCCCCCTAGTGCAGTTACAATTGGTGGTGGGAGTACACAGGCCAAGGGTTTAGTAGGGTTGACCCTGGGTAAAGAGATGAGCTCTGACCTAGTCAGAGAACTCACTCAGGCTGTCCTAGTCTGTGATGGAGGCATGGATGTGACCTCCTCTGTGAGTCCCAGTAATCTGGGCAAGTACAGACAACAGCCCTTAATCAATGTAAAAGAGGCTTTGGCATTTAGGGACACAGGGGCAAGTGTCACCATGGTGACACAAGACCTTGTGGATCCTGGGCAGATTATACTTGGTGAAATGTACCAAGTGACCAATGCTAGCAATGTCAGAACAGACCATACTCTGGCAGTTGTTAACTTCTCCTGGGGAGGGGTAACTGGCCTTAAGAAGGTTGTGGTGAGGGCAAACCTACCAGTGGAATGCTTGCTTGGCAATGATCTTGAAACTTCAGCTTGGGCAGAGGTGGAGCTCAGGACCCATGCAGAAATGCTGGGGATCCCTGCAGATGTGTTTGCTGTGACCAGGTCACAGAGCAAAATGTCTAACACTGAACAGGCCTTGGATTCTGAAATAATGGACCAAGTGCCATCCAAGAGGAGGAGTAGTAGGGTAAAGGCAGTGCCTTCCCCTTGGCTCAGAAGGAAGATCAGTCTCTTGAGGGGATGATCTCAGTCCTGAGGAAGGAACTGTCCCAGAGGAGCTTGAACCTGACCAGGTTGAGTTCTTGGGGACAGGGGGCCCTTCCAGGGCAGATCTGAGCCAGGAGCAGCAGAGCTGCCCCTCTCTTGAACCCCTCAGACAGCAAGCTGCTGCTGAGGCTGCTGGGAAAGCTAGTGGTCCCCATACAGTGTATTGGGATGATGGACTCTTGTACTCAGAGTGTAGAGACCCCAAGCCTGGTGCCACCAGGAGGTTGGTTATACCTCTGAAGTTCAGGGGCTTCCTATTGACCCTAGCCCATGACATTCCCTTAGCAGGTCACCTGGGCCAGAACAAGACTTGGGACAGACTTGTCCCTCACTTTCACTGGCCTCACATGTCTGAAGACACCAAGGAGTTTTGTCGCTCCTGTGTA
Organism: Calotriton arnoldi; assembly: GCA_963921515.1. Taxonomy (NCBI): domain Eukaryota; kingdom Metazoa; phylum Chordata; class Amphibia; order Caudata; family Salamandridae; genus Calotriton; species Calotriton arnoldi. The sequence continues at coordinate 213,902 of CAWUFW010017065.1, forward strand.
ACCTGCCAGGCCAGTGGCAAGGCAGGTGGCACTACAAAGGCCCCCTGATACCACTACCTGTGGTGGGGGTTCCCTTTGAAAGGGTGGGGATTGACATTGTTGGTCCCATGGATCCCCAAACAGCATCTGGGCACAGGTTTATCCTGGTGGTAGTGGATCATGCCACCAGGTACCCAGAGGCTATTCCCCTTAGGACCACTACAGCACCTGTGGTGGCAAGGGCCCTCCTGGGAATTTTCTCAAGAGTGGGCTTCCTAAGGAGGTTGTATCAGACAGGGGTGCAAACTTTATGTCTGGATACTTGAAAGCAATGTGGAAGGAGTGTGGAGTGACTTACAAGTTCACCACACCCTATCACCCACAATGCAATGGTTTAGTTGAGAGATTCAACAAAACCTTGAAGGGCATGATTAAAGGGCTCCCAGAGAAGCTTAGGCGAAGATGGGACATACTCTTGCCCTGCCTTTTATTTGCATACAGGGAGGTGCCTCAAAAGGGGGTTGGCTACAGCCCTTTTGAACTTTTGTTTGGTCACCCTGTCAGGGGTCCATTGTGCTTGGTAAAGGAAGGATGGGAGTTACCTCTCAAGCCCCCAAAGCATGACATAGTGAACTATGTACTTGGTCTCCTCTCCAGGATGGCTGAATACATGAAAAAGGCAACTAAAAACCTTGAGGCTAGCCAGGAACTGCAAAAAGCCTGGCATGACCAAAAGGCTGTACTGACTGTTTACCAGCTAGGACAGAAGGTGTGGGTGTTGGAGCCAGTGGCCCCAGCAGCTCTCCAAGACAAATGGAGTGGACCCCCTACCATTGTTGAACAGAAGGGTGAGGTTACCTATTTAGTAGACCTAGGAACACCCAGGAGTCCCCACAGGGTTCTCCATGTCAACAGGCTGAAACCATATGTGGACAGGGCAGACATGGGCTTGCTCATGGCTACTGATGAGGGACAGGAGGAAGAGAGTGACCCACTCCCTGACCTGCTCTCACAGAACCCTAATGATGGGTCAGTGGATGGTGTAGCCTTGGCAGGCAACCTCACTGCTCAGCAGCAAACTGATTGTAGACAAGTGCTCAATCAGTACAGACATATGTTCTCTCTGACTCCAAGTCTGACCACCTGGTGCACTCATGAAGTGGACACTGGGGACAGTCTGCCTATTAAAAATAAGATTTATAGGCAACCTGACCATGTCAGGGACTGTATCAGGACAGAAGTCCAGAAAATGTTGGATTTGGGAGTTATTGAACCCTCAGATAGCCCTTGGGCTAGTCCAGTGGTCCTTGTGCCAAAATCTCACTCCAGTGGTGGAAAAAGAGAGATGAGGTTTTGTGTGGACTACAGGGGTCTCAATGCAGTCACTAGGACTGATGCCCATCCAATACCTAGGGCAGATGAGCTAATAGACACTTTGGCCTCAGCCAAGTATCTAAGCACATTTGACCTGACAGCTGGCTACTGGCAGATCAGACTAGCTGATGATGCAAAGCCAAAGACAGCATTCTCAACCCCTAGTGAGCATTATCAATTTGTGGTAATGCCCTTTGGTCTGAAGAATGCACCTGCCACTTTTCAGAGGTTGGTGAATACAGTCCTTACAGGTCTGGAAGCCTATAGTGCAGCATATCTAGATGATATTGCTGTCTTTAGCTCCACCTGGGAGGATCACCTGGTCCACCTCAGAAATGTTTTGCAGGCCCTGCAGAAAGCAGGCCTAACTATCAAGGCCACAAAGTGCCAGATAGGGCAGAGTCAGGTTGTGTACCTGGGCCACCTTGTGGGTGGAGGCCAGGTTCAACCATTGCAGAGCAAGATCCAAACCATCATGGACTGGACTGCTCCAACTACCCAGACTCAGGTGAGAGCCTTTTTAGGCCTGACTGGGTACTATAGGAGATTTGTCAAGGGGTATGGATCAATAGTGACACCCCTGAATGACTTAACTTCCAAGAAAATGCCCAAAAAGGTTCAGTGGACAGTTAGCTGTCAAAAGGCATTTGATGACCTGAAGCAGGCCATGTGCACTGCTCCCATTCTACAGAGTCCTGATTACTCCAAGAAGTTCATTGTCCAAACAGATGCATCTGAATTGGGGGTAGGGGCTGTACTGTCACAATTGAATGATGAAGGTCAGGATCAGCCAGTAGCTTTTATTAGCAGAAGGCTGACCCCTAGAGAGAAACGTTGGTCAGCCATAGAGAGGGAGGCCTTTGCTGTGGTTTGGGCTCTGAAGAAGTGGAGGCCATACTTGTTTGGTACTCACTTCCTTGTTCAAACAGACCACAAGCCCCTCCTATGGCTAAAACAAATGAAGGGTGAAAACCCCAAACTGCTTAGGTGGTCCATTTCCCTACAGGGGATGGACTTTACAGTGGAACATAGACCTGGGAGTAACCATGCCAATGCAGATGGACTCTCTAGGTACTTCCACTTAGAACATGAAGACTCAACTGGTCAAGGTTAGTTTAATGTCCCTACGTTTGGGGGGGGGGGTTGTGTAGGAGAGTATGATCTGCTTCACATGCCCCACTTTTTGCTGATGCTTCACTGTTTTTCGAGTTTAGTCTGGCTGGGGCCCTGCTAATCAGAACCCCAGCCCAGCTGCTTCCTCTCTAAAATGGTTTCCATGTGCCTTAGGCACATCTCTGATTGGAATCTGGAGTCCCCTTATAAGTCCCTAGTATATGGTATACTATGTACCCAAGGCATAGGTACCTCAGAGGCCTGCCAGGGGCTGAAGCATGTATTATGCCACCCCTGGAAGGCCAGCCAAAAGGACACCACAGGTCTGCTCCTGCAGCCTGGGTAAGGTGGTGCATGCACCCCTTACTGTGATATAGGTTACCTATATCACTGCATATGCACACGTGTAAACCTATAAGTCACTCCTATGGCAGGCCTTATCAATCCTGAGGGCAGAGTGCTTGGTTCTTATGTGAGAGGGTGCCCCTGCATGAGCAGAGCCCCTCTGCAGCGGTCGGAGACCCTTCTCTGATGCTGTTTGTAGTGCAGCCTGACCATATACTCTTAAGTGCATTATATCCTCGCGGTACAATGCTAACTTTGGACTGGCTGCACCAAAACATGTCGTGTTTGGTGTCAAACATCTTGGAATACTACCCCCCCACCAGTTCTGGCGGTTGGGGTAGCATTCCACCCTGCTAGAGGGAGAGACATGTACACACCGGCCTGCCCGGTAACTTCTTTCCAGAGCCCTGGCATCACAAAATGGATGCCGCTGCCACAGACACGGGTCTGGCCTCCTGCTGCTGACTGAAACTCCGGCAGGGGAGGCCTGGACAATAGGCTTCCTGTCGAAGGGAGGTGTAACCACCTCCCCAGACAGGATAGTGTGTATTGGGGCTGGGCGGGAGCACCCTCTGGTGCTTTGAAGTCCTGCACTGGGGGCACATTTGGTGTCCCTGTGCATATGCCCGTTCAAACCGGCTCAGGGGCTTCCAGCCCCTGCTCTGGCGCGAAACTGGACAAAGGGAAAGGGGTGTAACCACCCCTCTGCCCTGACCCTCCCATAGGTGGGTCCCCAGAGTATGTCCAACCCCCTAACTTGGTATAAGCATGGGACCCCAGTCCTTAGGACTTTAGATTTACCTGGACGAAACTCTGATACAGAATCCTGGACCTTCGACGCTCTACTTTAAGATTAGAGGACTGAAGAATCTCCCTTGGGGTCAAGGAGTGACTCCCCTGCTTGGCAGGCACCTAAGAAGCAATTGTCCAGTCTGCATCGCTGAAGCTCCCGCCGGACACAGAAGTCTTTGCAACACCAGAGGTGGATTTCCAGACTTCCCCGAGGCTGCCCTGAGTCCCCAGCAAAGCAGAGGCCCATAGCTGTCGTGGGTAACGTGGAACCGTGACCCCTGGACACTGAGTACTTTTGCAAGTGCATCCTCTTCTGGGTCTCCCCCGAAGTTGTGCTTTGGGCTTTGAGTAGCCCTCGCCTCCAGCACCGACTGCACCGAAGATCACTGGCCTCCACTCCACGAGTGTCCTGTGAGCCAGCTCCAAGTGCGTCCACTTGAGGCTCCTTTGCAGTCGCTAGTCCATTGGCTAGTGGGCCCTCCCGAAGGCAACTCTTCTTCTGCTTGGGTTTTCCTGGTTGCTCCAGACGTGCCCTGACTTACCCTTGCTGGGTGAGTCCCTCAGACCTTGCTGGTTTGCACCACCGTCCTTCTTCTATTTCCACGAGACTTGCCGTTGCCAAGGCTTGTTGGGTCCAATCCGGTCGCCGACACCCCTGCAATTGACAAACGTCGTGGGACAGCTCGAATCCAGCTCCTGGTTGTCATCGACACCTCCTGGACCTCGTGGCTGAAGAGTCAAGATGACCGTCAACCTACCTGAAGCACCCGACATCGGTGGGCATCCGCTCATCGCCTTCCTGGTCACTGGCTAGTGACCCAGACTCTGTCCCCTCTGCTTTCAGGTTCTTCAGATCTTCGATCCACCTTTGGATCCACCCGAACACTTTCGACTTGGCCGCCAGCAGCACTTTGCAGCAGATCGCCATTGAAAATGATGACGAAACCCGACCCCGAAAGACACCTATGCACCCGGCTTCCCTGGGTGAGGTAACTCGAGTACTCCAGTGCTCCCGTGGGTATAGACTCTAGAACAACCTAGTTCTAAAGGGGTTTGCTCCAAGTCCTCCTCTAAGTGTCCCTTTTCTTTAAAACTCCAACTGCGACATTCCCCATAGAAGTCAACGGCGGCTCGCGGCTGTGTTCTCACACTGCACGCGTCCCCCGTGGGTCCCCTGCGTCACTACCTTGGGTGGTTCCTTGAGGGCCAAGCACTTCTACAGGCTCTAGGCCTTGTGTCTAGCTCAGTCGTGGTTCTTATACCACTTTATTGGTATATGGTTTGGTACGCCCCTAGGGCTCAAACGTGTATTTGTGCTATTACTGTTGATAACTAACTTATAACTTATGTACTTCGAACTCTAGCCTCATAAAGAGACTAGAGGGGTGTGTTTAGCAATAAATACATATATTTTGAATATATACCTGGTGTGGTCCTCTTTCATTTGGTCACTCAAGAGATTATAGACTGGTAAAACAAGCTGCTTTACATTCCTTCAAGACTTAGCCTGAAGGCTGCTCTCCATAGCTACCACTAGGATAGCTTTCAATAAAGGTTGTCTTTAACCTATCTCCAATAAGGGGTTGTTTGGACTGGTGCAAGGTGCCCACTATAATTAGTGGACAGCATATACCAGGCCAACTTCTCACATTCTTTGTGTTTGTGTATTTTATGTTTCTGTGTACATTTTGTAATGTTTTTGTGACTTTTTTTTACTTCATTTTTTCCCCTTCTTTCCTTATTTCGTTCTTCTGTACTTCCTTCCTTTCCCTTCTTAGTTTATTACTTCCCCACCCAGCGCCAAGGCAGAGGGGCGGCTTTAATGTGGGTGGTGCCACCGCTCAGCTGTGCAGCCCTGGGCGATCTTTGGAGAGGAGGAGGTGGCAGCACTAGTTTATTTTGTGCAGCACAACCTCCCCTCTATGCTGGCAGCAGACGGCAGGCCCTCTGGGAGCGTTGGCGGTGCTGGGGTACGTTGCGCCGGTGCGTGCGGTGCACCAGCAAAGTTCAGCACACTGTCCAGCAGCTGAGGCTCCCCTAGGCTGACATTCCCGACCGAGAACAGGACCGGCTCGACCTGCTAGGCGTCGAGATTCCATGGCTCAGTGATTATTAATTATTTGTTGTGTTTGTGTTCTACAATGCTAAAAAAAATCTGAATAGCATGCTGCTCACACTCAGAGGTAAGTTATGTTTAGTAAAGTTTACGCTTGTATATTATTGTGTGACCCAGTGTCTAGTTACTGCTAGGCTGGTGCGGCTACCTAATCGCATTCATCAGGCACTCACTTTCGCTGATTAATTTAGAAGCCATTCCAGACTGTTTCTTCTGTCACTATAGTGAATAACTGAGTAGCACGTTTCTCTCTGTGACTTTGTTTATGTAGCTTGTATATTCCAGGTTATTTAATGTAATTCACAGTGATGATGTGAAGTATGTATCTATGCATTGCAAAAAAGGGAGACTGAGTTGTCTCATCAAGGGTATTGAGAAAATGGAATAGAATAAAATCAAAGATCATTCACTGCATTACATTAGTTCCAGGAGATTTGGAATATGGATTTAACGACAGTCGATAGACTCGAGTCGAAACTAGTAGTGCTATAGGTGATCTGTTTTAGTGACTGCATTTGCCTTTCATAAACATTTTGTGAAGATTATTAACAGAATCACTAATCTATTTTTATTTATCTTCTTAATTTCTTTCATCAGCCACCAAGGGCAAGAAGAGGGATGATTCGGAAGGTCTGGGGCAAGCTGGTCAATTTTAGGGTGAAAAATGCTCCTTCCAGACCCTTTTTGGTGTGAGATAATAAAAATTCATTATTTTAGCACCATACACAACTTGTACTCCATATAGTGCATAATGCCATACTCATCAATGAGAAGTCATTTATTTTTCAACTCAAAGTGTCTGAGTCTGTTTATAGTTACTTAAAAAGCATTTAGAAGAAAAAATAATCCAATCACTTTTTTTTAATCCTGTGATGTTATTCTCTTCCTGTTACTTTTCTGCCATACAGTCAGTGCTTTTTTATGTTTGGCAACATGTGTGGGTAAAAGAAAACATAAAATTAGTCTTGTGATTCTCCTAATCATAGTCACATCAAATAAATTCCAATGGCCCTAGGGGACCAGCAATGTACTGCTACTGTGCCACCCAGTTATTTAAAGCAATTGTTTGCACAGAGCATTATTTACAATTTGTCTTTTTTGTTTTTCTCAATATAGCTGCTCCTGCTGGTCTAGCCGGACCACCAGATAGGCAAGAGAGAGTGACCCATTTATGGTGGCAGAGACTGGAGCGTATCCAGCAGGAATACCAGTGGCTGGTGTTCCTCGAAGAGGAGGAGGAAGAAATAAACACACTACTGCAGGGCCCGAGTGCAACCGGTCCCCCACAGCCTCCAGCCTCCAGGCCATCCCATCGCCGGCACCAACCACCCCCCAGCAGAATGGCAGCAGGCAATTGCTGCACCGCATCCTGCAGTGGCTGGACACCATTGAGGGCTGGCTCACCCGATGGAGCAGAGCATGAACCAGCGACCATAATGCCCTCTTTTAGCCCCTATTTAGTTGTTTGTTTTGGTGGGAGGGATTTGTTGTTTGTTGGGGCTCGGTGGAGAAGGTGGGAAGGGATTTGGGAGTGGGTCTGGAGAGACTTTCTTGAAAAGTTTGAGTTCTGGGGCTTGAATCAGTTTTGTTTGGGAGAGGGGGGCATGTTGTTTGAGTGGAGAGGGTGGTGGGTTGCTTTGTAAATAAATAAAAGGGGAAACTATTTTTTATAATCTAAATTTATGCCTGAAGTAGCTTGTTTTACTTTTACTTCGCACTGCTGCCGTCAAGTAGTTTTACGCAGCCTGTTTATGTGCTTGTAACTTAAGAGATAGTGTAGCACTTATTTATAGAATCTAGGCTTATACTTCTCTAACTATCTTGACCATTATGGGGAATGCTACCATGATGACCTACATCGTGTTGAAGTTCTGAACTATCTAGATAAAAAACAGTAGCAGCTAATTTGCTTCTTAGTAAGTTAAAGTTAAAATACATCCATACTAGTTGTCTTACCTGAATATACATGCAGCAATAACAGGAGAGTCATCACAACTTCACAAGCAAGATCCCACCTCCAGTTCCACCCAGGTGAGCTCCAACTGTATGATTGATCAGAATGATTGATTGATTATCCATCGTAGGCAACTAAATAGCAGTAGAAAGACTGAGTAAGTGGGTTATATATATTTTTCAAAGATTTACTAAGAATTGACACCACCTGCGTATACATGATGATACAAGGAGAATCCGTGATTGTGCTAAAATAGAAAAAATAGCAATACTAGTACGTTTTGACTAATGTGGAGCTAGCAGTGTTATTTGTGAAATCCTCAAGTTATCAAAAATGGACTCAAAGTCTGGAGTCGACAAGCTTAGGTTAGGCGTGAATGATGATGATGCTGACGACTGATGTTCTTCACTCTATATCTAAAAAATTATGGATAATTTTTAATGCGTGGGCTGGTAAAGGGCTGGTGTGGGCTACTGCTTAGAACATTCTACAGTAAGTTGGTGTTGCTTTCACCACATCTGCCCCACCAAATGTGTGATCCATTGATGGTGTAATTTAAGCCACACCTCAATAAAATACACAGCTGGGGGAAGAGGGTTAGGGGTTTGATGAATGGATAGGTAGTGGGATTTGAGGCATGGTTTGACAAAGACAAACACTAAAACAAAAGGCCAACATTCATCTGGGCAATAAGCTGCAGCACATCATTCGCCATCAATCTGTTAGAAGGAAACAAAGGAATGAGTATGACAGAGTACAGATACTTGCATTGCAAACAGTCCTTCTGCTCCCAAGAGCCAATTTACCATATATATAAATGTTCTGTCTTCTAGGTTAGGGAGTGAACCCACCCACCCACTTCTCTTAGTTAAGATGTTAAAAGAAAAATGATACTGTATTGCAAAATTGGGTGGTGCACCTACATTCTCCTCGGGAATGTCCACTGTTTGGGGCCTGTCTGCACTAGTCCAGTAGGTAAGCGGGAGTGTTGTTGAGCTCAGCTAGCTTCATCTTTCGTTCTTGAAGTAGACTAGAAGAAGGCCTGTGGATTGTAAAAGAGAATCTGTATTTAGGGTCAAGGAGAAGGACAGAAGAAAGGTAAGCTTCATGAGGAGTGTATCAAGAAGACTCAGAGGCAGCGCCCAAAAAAAAACTGCTGTTAAAGAACAAGTAGAGAATGAAACAGAATTCCAGTATTTTGCATACGTTTTTGTTTGATAACTAATGTGACAGTTCTGGTGTCTGAAGACAACACAGTTCAAAGATAGGGGGGACTGGGAGCAAATTCAAAACAGGTCCTGTACCTATGCTCCTAGAACAATCATATTAAACAAAGTGGTATCAGTTCCTACGGTAGAGAAGAGAAACAGAAAGAACAGAAAACAAGGAAGGGGATTTTTCCACCAATTATGGTAGTAAATGATACATGATTGTCTCCAACAATTGGTTGAGTGTGCTTGAAGTGGGAATAAACCTCCTGTGGAATATTGTGCCCTCACACACCTTTGCAGATGTATAGCATCATCATTGGGCAGTGCTCCTCGTGAGGGTGGCGCTGCAGTCCTTCACGGGCCCTTCAAGAGGGCTCTTTTATGGAGATCTTTTAGGAGATGCCGCAGTTGTGCATGTGGGTGTGTGGACCAAGTGAATCAGTGAAAGTGAAATTAAAATAACCTATAGGTGCCCAAGTTCCTTTAATGTTGGGTCCTACAGGTAGATTAAAACGTAATAATGGTTCGGAGACTCTCCTTTCACAAAGTCAAGGGAGGGACCAGTGTATGCCCACCGCTCTCAAACCATCCAAATTGTGTCGTGTGTGTTAAAAGTGAATAGTGGTCGACATGTTTGCGCAACCTATCGGTCCCTAATGGATCCCTGTGCGCTTCATCAGGACCGTGTATGTGAATTGATAGAGGGGATTCAGGAAAAACACCCTATAATCCCACTTTACTTATCGTTACGTCAGGTAAGACGTCTCTGCGTCCGAGAAACGTATTATTCGTGTTTCTCAAAACCCAACCCTCCCCACGCTGTAGCAGGGCCTCAACGGCGAAAGGTCGGGCAGTCGAGTGGAGCAAGCGTATCTCACTCGAGTCAGAGCCTAATAACCTGACGTAACGATAAGTAAAGTGGGATTATAGGGTGTTTTTCCTGAATCCCCTCTATCAATTCACATACACGGTCCTGATGAAGCGCACAGGGATCCATTAGGGACCGATAGGTTGCGCGAAACATGTCGACCACTATTCACTTTTAACACACACGACACAATTTGGATGGTTTGAGAGCGGTGGGCATACACTGGTCCCTCCCTTGACTTTGTGAAAGGAGAGTCTCCGAACCATTATTACGTTTTTAATCTACCTGTAGGACCCAACATTAAAGGAACTTGGGCACCTATAGGTTATTTTAATTTCACTTTCACTGATTCACTTGGTCCACACACCCACATGCACAACTGCGGCATCTCCTAAAAAGATCTCCATAAAAGAGCCCTCTTGAAGGGCCCGTGAAGGACTGCAGCGCCACCCTCACGAGGAGCACTGCCCAATGATGATGCTATACATCTGCAAAGGTGTGTGAGGGCACAATATTCCACAGGAGGTTTATTCCCACTTCAAGCACACTCAACCAATTGTTGGAGACAATCATGTATCATTTACTACCATAATTGGTGGAAAAATCCCCTTCCTTGTTTTCTGTTCTTTCTGTTTCTCTTCTCTACCGTAGGAACTGATACTGGTGTCTGAAGAACCAGAAAAAAGGAGAACACCCCTGCAATTAATCAAATCTGACTGTGTGAAAAAGCTGATCATCACCTACAGGAAAAAAAAAATGAGCGCCCATCACTCAAGCCCCAAACAATACAAATCAATAATCATCTCAAGAAATGTCCCATATTGCAGTTCAACACACCCTCCCTCTGTGTCTGCCACCACATGAATCATCAATCAACTTAAATCATCACTCAAACAACCAGTCACTCACCATTGCAATAGTTGAAGTTACTGCATCCAATCCAAGCAATGGTAGTTCGAGTAGGTATTCAATCGTCTTTGATGCAGGCAACACATTGAAATTTGGTCTTGGTAAGGAGTCTTGTAGGATAATACATAATTTTATAGGGCAGCCCTTCTAGTGCTAAGTGATGCAAAAAGGAATAGGCATTAGGCAATAGGAATGCGAGGGGGACGGGCATTGTCCCCAATGTCATGAAGGAATAGTGGAGGCTTCTTCAACGCACACTGGCCCAACTGCAACACGGCAATATATATATGTGACTAATAAAAAAAAGGTGGGGCAGCATAAATCTGACACAAAAATAATAATGTTCCTCTGGCTAATTTTTGTTACTGTTTTTTTTGCAAAGAAAGAACTAAGTTCAACGAGAAAATTTTAAAAGTTGTATGGGGCACTGGCATGCTTAGTCTGGGAAGTAAAGTTCATCCTCAAACAAAGGTGGTTCACCCAGAAGTTGGTCAGCTAACACATTTGATTCAATTTTGGACCAATCACCCTCTTCCTCCTCCTGTGCTGCTGTTTCAGGAACAGTGTAATTGTGTGGAATAAAATGTTGGTTCATTTTGATCATAGTCAATCTCTCCACATTTTGATGCAAGAGACTGGCCCTTCTCACTGTGACGACTTCACCAGCTGCACTGAACACACGTTTAGCAGACACACTGGCGATAGGGCTAGCCAGATAGTTTATTGCCAGCTTGCTGAGCTCTGGTCATTGGCGCATCTTCCTATACCAATACATCAAGGGATTTTGATCCACATAGACCTCTTTTGGATCATCCAGATACTCTTAGAACATCCTGTGGATGGTCATTGGTGCTGCCATTTGCTCTACCTGTTTTGCCTTTGCCTCTGCACTGGACTTGAGCCCTGCCAATTGAAACCAATACAATGCAGAGGTTGGGCCTGGTCCTTCTTCTGCTGTTGTTGCTGGTGTTCTGGTTGATGGTGTTGTTGGCTGCTGTGAGACAAAACTGCCCTCTCTGGAAGTTGAAGGCGGCACCCCAGAACTGGGGGGTGGGACTCGAAGTTCCAGCCGTTCTTCTTCCAAGTCTCCAGCTTGCATTACAATCCACCTCTAGTATTTTAAAACATTTCCTTCAGAAAAAGGGATGAAAGTGGGCAGAAATGTTGTGTACCGTGGATCAAGTAGTGTGGCACATATGTACTCTTTGGACTTGATGATGTCATGTTGCAGACTTATATTAGAAGCCAAGCGCAGGACTAACCTCTTAACCAAGGCATGTGCTTCTGTGTTTTCATTCACATCCTGCAGGGGGAACCTTTCAGACGCCTTCTTTACTTGGTCTTGAAGGAGATGCAACAACAGGATACCTTGGGGCATCGTACTGTCCTCCTTGCTAACTTCCAGTGTAAAAACCTCAAAAGGGAGTAGCATCTGTGTCAGACATTTGACTAGGCCCCATTTGTCGGCATCCATGGTCATAGTTTTCCCAACTGCATTACCTCCTCTTTGAATGAAATAGTCATTGATCTGTACTGCTCAAACAGACTTTGCAGCATGTAAAAGGTGGAGTTCCAACGTGTTGCCACCTCTTGTATCAGGGTTTTAACTGGTGGTATATGATTACGCTGAATAATCCGCAGCTGCTTCCGGGGTTTAAAAGAATGGCTGAAATGGGTGCAGATTCTTCTGCAGGTGGTCTATATGTTGCTGACTATGTCTTCCTTTTTGAGGAAGTCTTGCAGCACCAGGTTGATGCAAAGGGCCAAACACAGGACCCTGATAAAGCCACCGTCTGACATGGCCTTGACTATGTTGCTGCCATTGTCTGTGGCAACAAGTCCAGTTCTAAAACCTCTGGGATGCAGTCATTCATACACCTTGCTGTTAAATTCCTCCAAGATGTTTACAGCTGTATGTGATTTCTCAATCGCAAACATGGCCACTGTTGCATGCCTCTGAACGCTCTTAAAACTTTCTTCAGGGCCAAGACCTGAAGATATCTTTTGCTTTACCCCTGCAAAAGTGATCCAGTGTGCAGTGATGCACATGTAATCAGTCGTCTGACAATTGGTCCACATGTCTGTCGTAAGGTGGATGGTGAGAACAACACTTTGTTGCGAAGCTTGTCCAACCAACTACAGCACATCATGATGCAGTGCCGGAACAGCCACTCTGGCAAAATAGGTCCTACTTGGTACCTTTCATTTTAGGCAGATGGCTGCCACAAATTCTAAGAATCCCACTCCTTCCACAAAAGAAGAAGGGAGGAGGTCCAGCGTTAACATTTTTGCCAGCTTCCCACTGTACAAACCTGCGGTTGGGTGATTTTGCTCATAGAGCCCCTCCTGCCTAAGCATGCCCATAATAGTAGCCTGGATGTTCTTCTTTGCTTGGGGCACTGACTCAGGCGTCTTTTGAGAAGTAAATGCTAGTGGTAGACTCAATGTGCATCGTGGTGGTGGAAAAGTCACTGTATTCCACCGTGTCTCCATCATCGCACTCTGAGTCTTCTTGTGCCATTGTGAAGTCGCTGAGGTGGGTGAATCTGCTGGCACACTGCTGGGGACAGGGCTGCTTTGTGCGAAGAAGATGTCACCCTCTTCTTCCTCATCATCACGTTCCCCCGTGTTGGACTTGTAGCTGATGTTCCCCGGCTCTCCCCACTACGACCATGTTCAGCAATTTTTTTAAGGTGCTCCTTCCACTTCATTGTGTGGTGTTTTTTCATATGGGTTGTCTGGCCTCCAGAACCATAATGTGTACCAGGCTTACCTCGATGAACATTTGTGTGGCAAATGTTGCATACTGCAATCTGCTCCCCCTCTTTGCTAACTGTAAAAAAGCCTCAAACTGGGGAGGAGTACTTTTTTACTGGGCCACTGTCAATGCCTGAAGATGAACTGGAGGTAGGTGGGCATGTCATTGATTGCCTCTCTGCTTCTCCTGAGGCAGGTGTTGGCGTAGGTGTCAGCTGGGGCTTTGCACATAGGGGAGCTGGTGGGGGTGCTACCTGTGCCACATCCCGCTGAGCTGGTAGAATAGCAATGTCAGATTCCTCTGTGTCACCTTCCACCGGAACTACCTCGTCATCGTCATCCTCCTCTTCACCCCCTTCCATAAGTCTAAGTCTTTCTGGAACTTTTCTTTTCCCTTGCCTCTCCTGTTGTCTCCTGGTCTCTGTTGGGATCCACTCCATGTCCCTATCATCATCCTCAGAAGTGGTGCTTGGAGGAGATGGTGCTGTAGTACCCCTCCTTTTCCTTGCTGGAGATGTGGGAGCCAATGATTCTACTAGGTTCAACTTCTTGCTCTGAAGGAAGCTCAACCTCTTGTTCTCCTCCAACATCAGACAAATGCATTGCTGGCTGCGGCTGCTGTCCACTTTGCTGTGTTTCCTGAAACGATTGTGTACTAATTTGTGAAATGGACAAATCCAATTCAATGTCACTACTCGTTGGCGTCGTCATGATTGCTCTGGCTGCTTCTCTGACAGACATGATCCTGGCCTTAGGTTTGGGGGGGGTGGTACTGTTGATGCAGAGTGCTGCTCTCAGCTTGCTCACCAGAGGCCGGTGTGACACGCTCAACTTTCCCGAAAAAGGTTGCGGTTGGCATGTCAGTGGTGGTAATCTGCTTCTTCTGTTCCTCACTAGCCACTTTTTTGGCAGCACCTTTCTTTGGGGCAATCTTGAAGCTGTCAGTTGGCAGTGGCACTTAGCTTCACAACAAGCTGAAGAGATGACAGTGTTGCGTAGTCAGTCATGCGTCACGTTGTGCACAGGCCTTCTGCCTGGCAGTACTGTGGGTGATGTCTTGTCTCTTGTGAATCTAAAAGCAAACAAGCCAGAAAAACTTCAGTGAAACATGGCATTGTTGTAGTTCAAGTAGTAGTACAAACAAACAATATCATTTAGTGTGGTTACTTAAGTTATTATAAATCATTAACAATAGTATACAGTGTTCATTCGTAAAACGGAAAACTATACCAACATAAACTTTCATGGTGTACACTCAGGAAGGATTAGAAAGAGCAACAACAACAGCAACGAAACAATACTGCTGTAACTGTTTGCTTTATGTGCAATGCATCACGTGGGATTTGGCACTCAGGGAGGTGTAGCTGACAAATGACAATAGAATAAACCTTACACATTGATTGCTGTTGTGCACCTATAGCAGACATGGGGTTGATTCATTGATGCCAGTTGTTATGAAAATTATTTTAAAAAAATCTAAAAATAAAATGAATACATTAAAAAATATATATTAAAAATTAAAAAAGTTAAAAATTATTCAAAAAATTAAAAGACTGAAATTGAAAAAAATTAAAATACAAAAAATATAAATAAGTGACATTATCCTCAAGCATAACACTCATTTTAATTTATTATACTGCTATCTCATTGCTCAACCATCCATGCAAGCATATGGCAAAGGGCCACACTAGCTGGACACACAAAATGGCTGCCTGCCATTGCCACATGGTCATTAACAACAACAACATAGAGCAATGAGGCATTTGGAATGAGAACAAAGAGTAGAAGACATGCAGGCGTATTACAAAAGCACACTGGGTACCTACACAAAATGACCACCGACTAACCACATAGTGAACCAGCAAGGAAGGAGGCTGGCCGCAACATAATGATAGAAGAACAACACATGCAGTTCTATGGCAAATGCACACTGGATGCCTACGTAAAATGGCCACCAGTCACATGGTTAAACAGCAAGCAAGGAGGCATGGGGAACAAAGAGAAGATACGCAGGCCTATGGCAAAAGCAGACTGGCTGGCTACACAAAATGGCCTCCAGCCACATGGTCAGAACAACAATAACCAGCAAGGAGGCATGGCCACAAACAGAGAATACATGCTGGCCTATGGCAAAAGCACACAGGCTGGTTACACAAAATGGCTGCCAGCCACATGATCACAACAACAACAACCAGCAAGGAGACATGGCCACAAACAAAGAAGAAATGCAGGCCTATGGGGAAAGGACACTGGCTGGCTACACAAAATGGCCGCCAGCCACATGGTCAGAACAATTACAAGTGTGAGGCCTGGAAAACAAAGAGGACATGCAGGCCTAGGGTGAGGGTGGACACTGACTATACAAAATGGCCCCTGGCCACATGGCATAATGAACAACAAAGGCAGATGGTGGCCTATGCCAAACACACATACACACACACAGTGGCCAGACAAAACATGGTAATACAGAGAACACAGCATTAATTCAGCAATGCCAAAAACAAAAATTAACAGGGCTAAATATTTTCACAACAACACACATTCTCCAAAGACATTACCCCACCTAAATACCGTTTGCAGGGGAAAACAATGTGAAATGCCACAAAAACTCTTTTTGTATTTTAATCCAATGCCATCCATGGCCTAAATGATGTTTCAGTTCTACAGACACCACAGAAACAGTTGTTTCTGACACCCATAAATAGTACAGGGCCTATTGGCTGGAAGGCCCATTGGCAGACTAGGCCGCATAGTGAATTAAATCAATCAATATTGTAAACTTATTAAAAAACATGGAGAAGAGAATGTACTGAACTGTGCAACCTTTTTCCTTTACAAAAAAAAATACATTTCATGCACAAAAAACTAGGCCCTGACTAAAACTGAAGGCCAGCCACCACAATAAATTTTAAAAATCGAATAAAAGTAAAAAATAAATCCAGGTGCATGCCCCCAGTCAAACAAACAACAACCTTATACACCAGTTTTCAACTTACTTGTGATATCTCAAAAACAAAGTCCTTAAATCCAATGGTATCTATGCAGCAGACAAGGAGAGTGATCCTTCCAGCTCCAAATCCCAATGAAAAGTGACCAGGAGAGGGACAAAGCACTGGGAGGAGCCTGCTGGACAGAAACAGGAAGTCTCTGGTGCACTTCCTTCTGGTTTGAAAAAAAAAGTTTTAAAAAAATTGTTTCTCACACAAAAAACAACTCCAACGGCCAGTTCGAGAAGAAAATCCACTCCAAATGCCTCTTAGTTGCATTCTCAAGCAGAAAAGCTGCTCAACCGCTCCGTTTGCGATCACAATCGGCTCTAAGAATGCTAGATTGGTGGTGTCACGGCCAGAAGCCGTGCGAGTGAGCACGAAGTCTTGAGGGAGCTCACTAGTGGTGTGAGAAGTCTTGCGCATGCTCGCAAGCGACCAGAGAGTCTTGATGCTCGTGGTTGAGCGCCAAAAGAAAACTCGAGCACGCGAACGGAAAACAAACCTCTGCTTCACACCAGAATCACGGAATTCAGGATACTATATTATGTGGGCATTCCACTTGTGCTCCACCCGGCAAGTGCACTGGTGTCAAAACTGGGGATAAAAAGAAAAAAGTAGGAAGGGTAAGGTGAAACCCCAACATGCCTCATTTGAGTAAGCTGGTGTACCTCCAAGTATGCCCTCTATTGTGCTGCAAGATTGTTTGGATGAAGACACCCCGAAGGCTGATGCTTGGGATGAAGATGGCCTCTTGTGGGACTGTGAGGGCATGGAACTTACACCCATGTATTCTTGGGGTGACGATAAGGGACGCCTGTAACCTGAAGAAGGTGCCACAGCATCGGAGGTGTTATATCGGGGTCTTTGGCTCTTTTTCACCCTCTGGCTCCTGCAGACTAATCGAGGGTCACCTGAGGGTAGGGAGGATTTACTACAGTATGCCTTGCCCCATCTCTCTCTCCTTGTCAGCAATCTACAAGCTGCTTCTGGTACACAGAGAAGACTATAGAAACGATTCAAGTAGCGCTGTGCAAAATGCCTGAAAACATGTGCACTCTCCACAGGAGACTAAATGACATGGAGTATCACTCCACATTGTTGCAGGAGACAGTATAGCATTTGAAGGCTCATGCTGAGGTCCATGAAACACAGCTTAGTGGCCTCTCGTACAAAATGGAGGAATTTGGAAAATCGTATGTGCCCAAATAACCTGGTTGTTTGTTAGACATGGAATCTTTTGCGTGGTTTCCCCTGTTTTTTTGGCATCTGATCTCCCATTTTCGATCCTGTGCTGAATTTTGTTTTTGCTGGTGTTAGGACTCTGGCACCTTACCACTGCTGAGCAGTGCTAACGTGCAAGTTCTCTATGTCTAAAATGTAAGGTAATTGGTTTCTCCATGATTGGCATATTTGATTTACTGATAAGTCCCTTGTATAGAGCACTGCGTTTGCTCATGGTCTGTTAATCAAATGCTACTAGTGGGCTGTAGCACTCATTGTGCCACCACATGAGTAGCCTTGCAAATATGCCTCAGACCTGCCACTGCAGTGTCTGCGTGTGCAGTTTTAAACTGCCATTTTGACCCACTTGTCAGGACCAAACCTTCCATTTTGTTACATGTAAGGCACCCTTAAGAAAGGCCCAAGTAGCCCCATGGGCAGGGTGCAGTGTATTTAAAAGGCAGGACATGTACTATTGTGTTTTACATGTCCTGGCAGTGAAATACTGCTAATTTTGTTTTTCACTACAGCAAGGCCTATCTCTCTTATAGGGTAACACTGGAGCTGCCTTGTAACATTTTACATGTGTATCTGCCACTTGGGAGCTGATAGAAAATTGGAGTTTGGTGTCTCTGGACTCACAATTTAAAAATAGATCTTTTAGTGCAGTTGGTTTTTAAATTGCAGGTCTGAAAATGCCACTTTTAGAAAGTTGGCATTTTCTTACTTCAACCATTCTGTGCCTCTGTCTGTCTCTGAATACACACCTGGGGCAGGATGATAGTTGGGCTGTTTGTGCATTCACTCTAAACAGTCACACAATCGGAGCTGAGGTGTGCCCTGCATATCCTGATGGCCCATCACAAGTCTAATGGATCTTCCTGAGCTAGAGTGGTGGGAGGAGTTGACACTGACACCTGAATAGAGCTATGTCTGTCCTCACACAAATAAGTTTCCATCCCCTGTAGTGTGTCTGGAGCTAGAGCAGGGAAAGGGGGGAGTCTTATGTACTTTTTCTTTGAAGTTTGCATACTTCAAAGGCTGAAATGGGTATAAGTACTAGCAGTGGCATAACGAAAGTTGAGGGGGCCCCCCTGCAAGGTACACGGAGGGGCCCCTGCTCCAGATTTACTCCGGAACTCTCAGGGCTGAGAACTGTGCTGAGGGGGCCCCCTGAAGCTCGGGGGCTGCAGGGGCCTGTGTTATGCCCCTGAGTACTGGACCTGTGACACCATATACTCAGAACACTTCTGGGTTGTGGACAATATGCCAGGAAGAAGAGCAGGATAGCTGTCAGGAGGGACTGCCACTTTGCTTTTTGCTTTGCTGTGTTGGCCTGCTGGGAGTGAAAGGACTGGACTTTGCTTTCTGCATCCTGCTTCCATGGTTCTCCAAGGGCTTGAGTTGAGCTTCCCTCCTGTTAAGAAGTCTCAGGGTCATCAAAGACTTCACCTACCAGTACCTGGGCTCTTCTGCTGAGGGTCCTTTCTTGGCAAGTGGTGCCAAATCCAGTTTCTAGGCCCTTGGAAGTGCGTTCTGGTGCAACAAGAAAAAAAATCCAAGCATTGACTCCCATCTAAAATGGCGCATCACTGCAAAAACTCGACGCATCGCCGTGGCCCACGCCGGAGCATGGTCCCCGTTTGATGCAATGACCACGACTTACATCACAGGCCCCAGCTTTCCATTGAAGCGTGTCCATAAAACCACCGCTTCATGAATTTTGAGCACCACATCACCGAAGTCCATGATGCACCACTCTGACTCCAATGCAGCGCCGGCTTTGATACTATGGAATCGACGCAGCGTGACTTGGCTTTCCATGCATCATAGACATATCGTTCTAAAGTGCCGATTTCATCATTGACACAGCACCGCAGTAAGGAACCGAGGTATCGCAAACTGCAAATCACACATCATCTCCCTTGCACTATGCATCCTCACCAGGCATTAGCGGCTCAATGACTCTGCCCGCCTTAAGGAACCGATGCATCACTGCCTGCAGGGAAGCATCACCACCTCTGCGCAATGCACTGTCCCCGGGCACTATATTGCCAACGACATGTCAACAGTAAGGAAACAATGCATCACCTGCTTTCTCGATGCCTCCCCTCCCCCTCACCTTTGATTTTTGACGCATCTAAGGTATTTTGGCCTGGTCAAGTGCATCTTTTGTTTTCTTTGAACTAAACTTGCTTTAATCTTTCAAAATTCATATCTTGACTTGTGTATGTTTGATTTTTGTTGTTTTGTAGACCCGGGCGGTAGACTCTGCTCCGCCTGAAGAGATTGCCGAATTCGGGCACTCCGCGCTCCATGGTAGAGTGTGGAGTTCCTGAATTCTGACTTCCTGGGTGCAAAGTATAGTATTTTTTTCTGTTCATACGCTCGAGATTTGTTTTGCCACTTGTTAGCCAGTGCCACGATAATCTCGGGCCGCTAGTGAGCTTGCACAATACTTTGCGCTCATTTGTACAGCTTCTGGGTGCGACAGCGCCAATGTAGTGCTGACCTCGATCGCAAACTGAGCGCTCGAGCAGCTTTTGTGCTCGAGAAGCAGCTGAGAGGCTTTTTAAGTGGATTTTCTTCTCCAACTGTCTGTTGGAGTTGTTTTTTTTTAGCAAGAAGCCTTTTTTAGTATGTGCCTGAGCCAGCGCGCAAGCAACCAAGTAAAGGGGCCAGTAGCCATGGGAGGTTACAAATGAAGACATGGCCGTACTAAGGAGGGACTAACAAGCTAATTACAGAATCAGAAGCCAGCATTTATAAAGGACAAAGACACAAGCCAATGAAAAATATGGGCGGGGGAGTGGGCGGTGCTTCTCTTCCATACTCTACTACAACAGATGTAGTTGTAGATGTCTGTTGTAGTAGAGTATGGAAGAGAAGCACCGCCCACTCCCCGCCCATATTTTTCATTGGCTTGTGTCTTTGTCCTTTATAAATGCTGGCTTCTGATTCTGTAATTAGCTTGTTAGTCCCTCCTTAGTACGGCCATGTCTTCATTTGTAACCTCCCATGGCTACTGGCCCCTTTACTTGGTTGCTATATGGTACGTGTACTATTTTCTTTATTGAGTTTCTCCTACATAAGGCACGACGACGTGCTTTGCTTGCATTCAGCGCGTCATGCGCGCTTTCACTTTTAAAGCAGACGGGACAATTGCGGCGGTGGTGGCGAGGGGGAGGGAAGAACAAACAGTGGGAAAAAGAAACAGGGAGGGCCCAGGGGCAGAGAGGAGCTGCCTGGGCACATTCTGTTCATGGCAAGTGCGGGGCGCTCTGCTTGACGCAGGCTGCTGCCGCTCACCGCGCCTCCCACTCTTCCTCCTCGCTCTCCTTTATTGTACAATGCTGCGCGCAGCCCTGCCCAGGGACGCCGGGGAGGCTTGATCGGCAGCCGGCAGGCAGCAGCCCCCGAGTCCCATGGAGCTGCCGCAGGAGGTGTGAGGGGCTGCCCGTGCATCCGTCCCCATGCTCTAGCGCTCTGGTGCAGGCTGCATGCAGTAGGTTTGGCTCGCCATCCTTGCTCTTCCTTTTTCTGACAGAAACTCGCATGGAGGGAGGGCTGGGGGAGATGTCAACATGTTTTATGTCTGTGCGCCCCTGTGCTGCTTGTGACCGACCTGTCGGTAGGCAGCAGGGATCACGATCCACCGAGCTGTGGAGATACACTGACCAAGGGAGATAGCCCGTTATATTGTGATAGCTCAGTTGATCCATTGGGGTTGATTGGTCGGGGTGTTGCAGGTTGGATAGGGGACTTTGGCAGAATTGCCCTAACTTGGCCCTCTTTTTTATAGAATCGTCACCTCTGCTGCAGGACGCTATCAAAGGGGCCAAGTTTGTCTGCTTCTGGGAAACTTCAGTTTAAAGGGAAATCTTCAGGTGCCAGCGGCTGTGCCTCGCTTTATCACCATGACTTTTTTCTTTTGCCTCTTGCTGAAAAGCGCGATACAGAAGGTACTGTGGTCTGCTCAGCCCACAATAAATCAAGTGAGTAGAGAAGCCGTCGCGAGTGTCTGAGGCGGGGGCGGCTGCTGTGTTTTTTTATTTTATGTAGCTGGTTGTGTGTAGCCTCTGTTCCCCCTTAGCAGGTATATATTGTCACTCAGGTCCATGGGGCAGTGTACAGTGGAAGACTACCCCCCCATTTCCCTAAGTTGGCACAATGAGAGCCCCCTGCTTTGGCCACAATTCCTGGTCTTTCCCCCACCCACCCCTGCTTCGTGGAGTACCATGGTCTGAAGGAGCTCTGCATTTCGTCCATCCATCATCTGTGTTTCTTTTGCGTGTATTCTTAGTGGCAGCACTAACTTATCATATGGTAGTACAAGCCAATCTTTTCGGTAATGGGGTCAACATACTGAATCACTCTGATACAAACAGTTAAAATTATTGCATACAAAAAATCTTCAAAGTGTAGTACATCGCTTCTGTACATTTACTCCCACCCACTTTATTATCGTGAATTCGGGGGGGAAAGGAGTTCGGGGTGGGGGTACCCCTGCAAGCATCAGAGGGAAGTGATCATTATATTTATGGGCAGCAGAAAAACCCACCTGACTGCATGGCAGGTGCCCATGGAAACTTATTAACCATTTTCCTGCCGGACCGCAAAGGAAACCTCTGCAACAAGTGTTACTAGATGCCGGTAATAAGATCACTTCCTCGTGCAGACAGTGTCAGAGCCTTGCCTGTGTGTGCCAGCAACCAGCGGAGCCGTGCCACTCTCAGGAGCACTGCAGGTAGGTGGCAGCACCCACACCTCCCCCCATCCAAGTATGCGAGGACAGAGAGCAGCCAGCAGAGCCATGCCCCTCTCAGGGGTACAGCAGGTACATGGGCAGCACCCCCTCTGCAGAGTGACCCACACCCTTTGCTGTGTGCCCGGGGAGGGGCACACACCACTTGCTCCACTCTCAGGGGTACAGCAGGTAGGTGGACATGCTGCACCCCCCCAGTGTGCCAGCAGAGGAAGCAGGCATGTGGGCTCTGCCACCTGAGGGCAGTGGGACACAGGGCTAGTAGGACTAGAAAGGGACCTGTGTGATCCTTGGCGGAAACCCAGCATCCTTCGACATCTCGACACTGGAGCTCTCGTCCTCCTCTTCTCACCTTTTTATTATTTTTCTTTTTGTTGGTTTCTCTTTTGTCCCGCCCCCCACCAACCCCCACCATCTTATCCTGCGTACTCAGTGTTTACTCTTTTTCTTTTGGGGTTTATTCACTCTTTTTTCTGCTCTCTCCTTTGTTGCTCCCTCTTGTTTCTCCATCTTTCCCTCACTATCAGCCATAGTCCTCCCTCTCTTTACTTCTTTCATCCTTTCACAAGCCCTTGTTTCCCACCATTTTCTCTCCTATATTGTTTTATACCATATCTTCCCCCTTGTTGTTACCACGAGTCATTTTACCACTCCTTGCCTGAGGCCATCCCATGTTTTTGTATAACTTTCGTCTGTCTTTTCCACTCCTCTCTCTTTACCCCTGTCAAACCCACTACCTGAGCACCTTTCTTTATTTGACTTTGATCCTGGCGCCCTGAAGCAATATTTACGCGGCAAGCAGCGCCTTCCAAACACCTATATAAATAATTAAATGTACTTCTTTCTATCTGTGCTGAGTCTATTCCGTTGAATGTCTGTCTATAGATGAATGCATCCGTACAGTCTCCAAAAACACCCATTGTTTGACAAGAAAGAGGAACGAGGCACAGGACAAGAACATGATTTGCCTAGGATCACACATTGTGGGTCACGTAGGACAGCTGACCACACTTGTGCATTAGCAGAGCCAATAGCTCTGATTAAACACTTATAATGTCCCAAAGGCGAGACCGATTTCATTGCAAATGCTTGTTTATCCAACTTACTGTTCCTATCTAGCAGGCTCCTCCCTGTGCTTTGTCCATCTCCTGGTCACTTTTCATTGGAATTTGGAGCTGGAAGGATCACTCTCCTTGTCTGCTGCATATATACCATTGGATTTAAGGACTTTCTGACTGAGATTTCACAAGTAAGTTAAAAAACTGAGGTATAAAGGTGTTGTTTGTTTGATTAGGGGCATGCACCAGGATTTTGTTGTACTTTTATTTTATTTTTTAAATTTATTTTGGTGGATGGCCTACAGTTTCAGTAGGGGCCTAGTTATTTTTTTGCATGTAAATTTTCTTCTTTGTAAAGGAAAAATGTTGGACAGTTTACTGTATTTTCTCTATGTTTTTAAAATAAATGTATAATATACATTTAATTCAGTATGTGGCCTAGTCTGCCAATGGGCCTTCCAGACAGTAGGCCTAGTACTAGTCATGGGTGCATGAACCAACTGTTTCTGCAGTGTCTGTTGAATTGAAACATCATTTAGGCCATGGATGGCATTGGATTAAATTACAAAATGTGTTTTGGGAGGTATTAGACCACCATTTGTCTTTGCTCCCCATGCCATGTGGCCAGGGGCCATTTTTTGTATAGTCAGTGTCCACATAGGCCTTTATGTGTTCTTTTTTCCATGCCTCCGCTTGTTGTTGTTTGACCATATGTCTGGTGGCTATTTTGTGTAGGCAGCCAGTGTGCTATTGCCATAGGCCTGCATGGGTTCTTTGTTGTGGCCAGGTCTCCTTGCTGGTTGTTGTGACTGACCATGCGACTGACAGCCATTTTGTGAAGCCAGCCTGTGCTCTTTTGCTATAGGCCTGCATATGTTCTTTGTTGTGGCCATGCCTCCTTGCTGGCTGTTGTTGTGACCATTTGGCCCGCAGCCATTTTGTGTAGCCAGCCAGTGTGCTTTGCCATAGGCCTGCATGTCTACTTTGTTCCCCATGCTTCCTGCTTGTTGTTGTGACCATGTGGTTGCCAGCCATTTTGTGTAGCCAGCCAGTGTGCTTTGCCATAGGCCTCTATGTCTTCATTGTTCCCCAATCCCCAGGCTTTCTTACTCAGTGTTTTTGTTGACAATGTGCCACTGGCTGGCAGTCATTTTGTGTATCCAGCCAGTGTTCCTTTTAAGCCTGGGCGTAGTTCGCGAAGTAGCGCTACGCGAAGCCACGCAAAGTGCAGTTCGCACTACGCGAGCTACGCGTAGCACTACGCGAACTGCGTAGAGCACTGTTCGCAATGATTGCACAGTGCCGGATGCTTGTCCGCACTGTGCAATCATTGAAAACGGCATCTTGCACAGTGCGAGCTGTCTTTTACTGCCGCTCGAGTAGATTTTTACTCGAGCGGCAGCTTCTCAACGCGGACTGGTAGTTTCTCATCGCGAGCGGTCGCGAGCATACGCGACCACTCGCAATGAGAAACCTGACCTCCCCGCGTTGAGAATCTCGCCGGAGGTTTATTTTCCACGCTCGCGATCGGCAACTTGATGTTGCTGATCGCGAACGAGGAAAAGTTTCGCCGGGATGTCATTTTGCTTGCTCGCGGTCGCCAACTTGACGTTGAGGACCGCGAGCAAGCAAAAAAATGACCCCTACGCTACGCTACGCGTGTTTGCACTGTGCTACGTGCAATTCACGTTGTGCGAAGTAGCGCAAACTTCGCAAACTACGCGAGCGTAGCGTAGTGCTTTGCCCAGGGTTAGTGCCTTTGCCATAGGCTTGCACGGAAGGATGGAATATCAGCTTAATAATATGCTTGAGGATAATTTCACTTATTGTTATTTTTTATTCAATTTTTCTCTTTTTTTCTTTTTGAATTTTTTTATTTCAATGCTTTAAAACAAATTTTATAAATGTTATTTTAAAAACATTTTTAATTGTAATTTTAATTAGTTTTCAATGTTTTAATTTTTTTAATTTATTTAAACAATGTTTAATTTACATTTTTTTCATTTTTTTCATTTTAAATAGTTTTCCCGTTTTGCTCAGATGATCCATCATCCATCCATCCATCCACTATAGGCACCAAGCCGCGCGACATCATTCAGTTTTTTAGGTATATATAATCCAATTTCCTCCAGTGCACTTTAGAGTAGACATTAGCTTCATTCATTTATGTAATGATGATGATTATTATTCTATTTCTCCCTGGACCACATTGCCTGCCATAGGTGCACACTAACCTCCAATTTTTAAAAGATTACTGTTCTGTTTACTCATTAAGTTCCTTGAGTGCCACAGGTGTTTCCTTTAGAATATATTGAACATAATGGAAAGAGCTCTGTCATTCTGTATATTGTGTGTTATATTCTGATGAGCAATTATGGTATGGCGATGAGGTTTGACTTAAAAAGTGGTTAACCTAAGTTAACAAAACAACCACACTTATATTGCCTTTGTCTGTACTAATTAAAACTGCAAACAATGCCATTTTTCACACTAAATGTTTTTTTTTTGCTTGTTTGCTTTTAGGCGCACAAGATAAGAGACATCGCCCGCAGCATTGCCAAACAGAAGGCCTGTGCAGTCACATGTTAGTCCTCCAATCAATTCCGCTTGTGCAGCTTGGTGCAACTGCCAACTGAGAGCTTTAAGAAGATGGCCTCAAAGAAGGATGCTGCCAAGAAAATGGCCAGTGAGAAGAAGCAACTTTCCACCACTGGCGTTCTGGCCAGAACCTTTTTTGGCAAACTTGTGCCTGCTGCACCAGCCCCCGCAGAGCAAGCTGGGAGCAGCACTCCTGCATCAAAATCCCCCCCCCAACCTAAGCCCAGGCCCTTGTCTGTCAGTGAGCCAGCCACTGCAAACATGTCGACGCTGACGAGTAGTGACATTGAATTGTATTTGTCCCTATCGCAAAATAGTACACAATCATTTCAGGAAACAGAGCAAAGTAGACAGCAGCTGCAGCCAGCAATAATACATTTTCCTGATGTTGGAGCAGAACAGGAAGTTGAGCTTCCTTCGGAACTAGAAGAAGCTCCTCCTTTAGAATCATTGGCTCCCAGATCCATCCTCTCCAAGTACCACTTCTGATGATGATGATAGGGACAGGAAGTGGACATCAGCAGTGTTCTGGAAACAACAGGAGAGGCAAGGAAAAAAAAAGTTCCTGAAAGATTAAGACTTATGGAAGGGGATGACGAAGAGGCAGTCATTGTGGAAGTCTGACATTGCTATTCAACCTCCTCCGAGGGATGTGGCACAGGTAGCACTGCCACTAGCTCCCATATTTGCAAAGCCCCAGCTGAGACCTGCACCAACCCCTACCTCAGGAGAGCAGAGAGGCAATCGACATGCCCATCTACCTCCAGTTCTTCTTCGGTCATTGGCAGTGGCACAGTAAAAAAAGTACTCCTCCCAGTTTGGGACTTTTTTACAGTTAGCAAAGAGGGGGAGCACTTTGCAGTATACAGCATTTGCTACACAAACATTCATCGAGGTAACCCTGGTTAACACTGGACCTCCTCCCTTTTTCGTTTGTGGAAGGAGTGGGATTCTTAAAATTTGGGGCAGCCATCTGCCTGAAATGGAAGGTACCAAGTCAGACCTATTTTGCCAGAGTTGCTCTTCCAGTGCTGCATCATGATGTGCTGCAGTTGGTTAGACAAACTTTGCAGCAAAGTATTGTTCTCACCATCCACCTGTCAACAGACATTTGGACCAGTTGTCAGGCAGCTGTTCGCATGTGCATCACTGCACACTGGATCTCTTTTGCAGGGGCAAAGCAAGAGATACCTGCAGGTCTTGGTCCTGAAGAAAGTTTTAAAAGCATTTAGCGGCATGCAACAGTAGCCATGTTCGCCATGGAGAAATCACATAGAGCTGTAAACATCTTGGAGGAATTTAACAACAAGGTTTGTGAATGGCTGCGAGCCAGAGGTCTCATAATTGATTTGTTGCCATGGATAATGGCAGTATCATAGTCAATCCACACACACTAACCCCAGCAATGTTGCTGAGGGTGGGAACCAGAGGCACGGGGCCAAAGGGCGAGCCAGCCTCCACTATCTCATGAATACACAAAAGTGGGCTGCCCCTTGAATCAATTCCTATGTTTATCTACAGAGTTCTATAGAGATGCACTACCAGTGGGGGCATCTCATAAAAAGTTACGGACTGGCCTCACACACCGCCCGGTGTCATGCTTTATCATCGGCTGTCCTCGTCCAGTGCAGAGGTGATGGTAAAATAGGTTGAGCAAGTTGCAGCACTTATGACCATTCACAGAATGTTCCAGGAGTATCTGGATGATCCAAAAGAGGTCTATGTGGATCAAAATCCATTGATGTATTAGTATGGAAAGGTGCACCAATGGCCAGAGTTCAGCAGGCTGTCAATAAAGTATCTGGCTTGTCCTATTGCAAGTGTGTCTGCTGAGCATGTGTTTAGTGCAGTTGGTGCATTTGTTACAGTGAGAAGAACCAGTCTCTCACCTCAAAATGTGGAGAGATTGCCTATGATGAAAATGAACCAACATTTTGTACCACACAATTACACTGTTCCTGAAACAGCATAGGAGGAGGAGGAAGATGATTGGCCAGAAATTGAATCAAGTGTGTTAGCTGATCAACTTCTGGGTGAATCACTTGAGCTTGAGGATGAACTCTACTTCCTGGACTAAGTATGCCAGTGCCCCTATAGGACGTTTTAATTATTTCTCCTTGAATTTCTATCTTTGCAACCAAAAGTGACTATTGGAACATTAATATTTTTGTGTCAGAGTTATGCTGCCCCACCATTTGTTAGATTTGTTATTCATATATATTGCTGGATTGCTGTTGGACCAGTGTACATTGAAGAAGCCTCCACAATTCCTTCATGACATTGGGGACAATGCCTGCTCCCCTCGCATGACAATTGCCTATCCTTTTTGCATCGCTTAGCACTAGCAGGTCTGCCATAGAAGATCGTTGATTTACAAGAGTGCCTGCCAATACCAAATTCCAATGTGTTGCCTGCATAAAAGAAAAATATGTAATACCTAAAGTACCATCCTCCTCCTAACTCCAAGTAACTCTGTCTCACACCAGTCATCATGACCCAAGCAAGATAGATGTGTAGTGCACTGCTGTTGAAGAACAAGAAGAAAAACAGAACTGAAGTATTTTGTATAGGTTTTTGATTGTTAATTAAAGTGACTGTTCTGGTCTCTGAAGAACCAGAAAAAAGGAGAGGTTCCTGCAATTAAATCTGGCTAAGTGTGAAAGGGTCAATCAACTCAAGGGACAAAAATGATCGCCCATTACTCAGGCCCCAAATATTGCAAATCAATCATCTTAAGAAAATTACCGCATTACAGTTCAACAAACCCCACTGTCAGCCACCACATCAATCATCCCTCACAATCACTTGATAATCAAACCACTCATTGGTGCAATGGTTACCCGTTCCAATCCAAGCACAATGGTGTGTACACTATCTCCCCTTTGATGCAAGCAACAGGTTGGAATTTGGCAGTCTTGTTATTCAAATGATTGTCTGGGGCAGCCATCCTAGATGATAAAAAAAAACTGAAGGATCATAGGAGTGGACCATACAGGTGAATTAATTTTCACTAAGTAAGTTTTACAAAGGCCAATCACCTCCAGGGAGCAAATTATCACCCATCACTCAGACCCCAAACATTGCAAAGCAATCATCTCACGAAAGTTACTGCATTACAGTTCAACGCACACCTTCCCTCACTGTCATCAACCACATGATGAATCATCAATCATCATCACTCACACAATCACTTACTCAACATTGCAATAGTTGTAGTTACGTCTTCCAATCCAAGCACGGGCATACCCTGAACCCCATTGGTCAGGGGTGCCCTAAAGCTTGCCAGCCCAGACTACCTGAAAGCAACAGGTTAAAAGAACTCCACCTGCATCATCTCCACCAAGAAGAAACCAGCCGACCACCTTCAGCCAGACTTTAAAGAATTTAGCCAGGTGCATTGTGGGAACTGTAGTCCCAACTCACCAAAGAGCAACTCTGAGATTCTGGAACCTTGGCTGTTGTTGTGGACCCATCAAAAACCCAAAAGGACTTTCTGGAGGCATCTCCATAAGTTTGACATCATTTGCAACACTTTGATTAAAAAGCTCCACAAGTTGACTGACCCATCGAGAGTCAAGGCGGCAATGGCAAACCGTGACCCGGCCTAAAATTCAGGTTTGCCCCACTGAAGCTCCAGAGCTTTTTGTCATTGACGAGACTTCCAGGAATCAACCAAGGCATCCCGCTGAAGCACGCCGCCATCGTCAAACCCAAATCCAGCCTTCAGAGGAGACCTGCTTGAAGTCGAGAGAAAAAGCTCCAAAAAAGTGATCAAGTCAGAAGGTAAAAACTTGACCAGGCTATTACTGTGTGTTGTGTCTTACTTATTTAATCTATTGGTGCTTTTAAATGCTTTTCACACCTGTGTCCTAAGTTAGCCCTGCCTGCTGGCAGCCAGCTACCAAGGGTTGAGCAAGGGAATAATTTATTGAGACCTTGACTGGACCTTATATTCTGATTGTGGCCTTATTACTAGTGATAGGTACCTACCTCCACCTACTTATAAACCACCTTCCAACAATATGTAAACCCTTTCTATGTAGTTATGTATCTATATATGTATTACTTTACCCGTACTGTAAAAACAAAGAAAGATGAAAATATTATTAAATTAAAAAGCCTCCTTCCATTCCCACCAATGCACGACTCTACGTCTCATCCAATACTTTTCACAATATATCCTCAACCTCCCCTCTCTGACTCATCCCAAACCTCATTCTACTATCATCTCCATAAGACACTTTCTTGAATCTTCCCTCCTCTATCCCTCCTTGACTTACCCCAAAGCTCATTTTGCTACTATAATCTCCAAAATAACACCTCCTAGACTCTTTCCTCCCATATCCTCCTTTGACTCATCCCAAACTACATTTTACTACTATGGTCTCCTTAATTACCCTTCCAACAACATGCATACCCTTTATATGTAGTTATGTATCTATATATGTATTACTTTACTTGTACTTTAAAAACAAAGAAAGATAAAAATAATATTAAATAAAAAGCCTCCTTCAATTCCTACTAATGCACTACTCTATGTCTCATCCAATACTTCTCACAATATATATCCCCAACCTCCCCTCTCTGACTCATCCCAAACCTCATTCTATCATCTCCTTAAGACACTTTCTTGAATCTTCCCTCCTTGACTTACCTTGACTTACCCCAAAGCTCATTTTGCTACTATGATCACACATATAACTCTTTCTAGACTCTTCCCTCCTCTATCCCTCCTTGACTCCCCCTAAACCTCATTTTACTACTATGATCTCCAAAATAACACTTCCTAGACTCTTCCCTCCCGTATCCTCCTTTGACTCATCCCAAACTACATTTTACTACTATGGTCTCCCTAATAACCCTTTCTAGACTCTTCCCTCCTTTGACTCATCCCAATCCTCTTTTAAGTAATAAGTTCTCTCAAATAAAACTATCTACACTCTTCCCTCCTCTATCCTTCCTTTATTCTATTCAAACAAACCAACACACTCACATGTCCACCACTCAAATGATCAACTTATATTTTCCTGTACTAATCCACCACTAGTCCTTCAGGTTTCGGAGTAGCGAGCTATTCGCCGAAAAGCACTTCCATGCCTCGTCAGGGATAGTAAGAGCTATATAAATACAATTGCAATTAGCGAGTAACTACCCAATTGGTACTTAGAAGAGGTGCATAAATGGCATCCCTTTCAAATACAGATTCGTTAAGTTATGTATGAATGTTTTGTGACCACAATCTGGTCGCAAAACATTAATATTTTAGCACCAAGTCAAAGGAGGTGGTAACCATTCACAAATGGGAAGGGGTCTCCAAGTGACCCCTTCCCCTGCGCAAAAGTGTGCCAAACACTGTTTAGGAGAAGGCAGTGGTCCTTGGGACTACTGCCTGCTCCTAAAATTGGTTGTAAAAGTTTAAATTTTTTTTTTTAATGCATCACGTTTTCCTCAAAGGAAAACAGGCTGTATTAAACAAACATTGCTTCATATAAAAGCATCACAGACAAAGTGGACTGCACACTCCAACAGGCCACCATGGCTATCGTAGTGGGATGCAATTTACGACCTGCCTCATGCATATTAATGAGGTCAGCCCAATTGTGACCCACTACGATTCAATATTTTGTGAACCAACCTTTTAATACATAGGTTGCTTTGCAAAATACCAATACATTTGGAAGAATTTGGTTCACACGTCTTCTGAATCCATTATAATACATTCCAAATAAGAACTGGCAAATTGCAAATTGGTATTTGTCACAATGTACAATTTATTATTTGGAATACTAGTACATGCACCCAGTGTGTGATGTGTGGTCAATTGAGAAACCCAGAAAATTGACAATCAGAGCTGCAGGAGGTGAGAATCGCTTTTGTTTAATTTCCTAAAGTTCATGAATAATTGCAGTTCAGGCATAGAAAATGGTTTTGGGGGTTCAAAGATGGGTGGATGTTAGGGGTGGGGATAGGCTTTTTGAGTTCACGGATGAGTAGTGCTTAGGTGTGTGAGGTGATTTTAGGTTTCAGGAATGGGTGGAGTGTAAGGATGTTGAGGGGTTTCAGGGGTTTCAGGGTTCATGGATGGACTGAGTTTTGGGCTGGTGAGGGCTTTTAAGGTTCGATTATGGGTAACGGCTGGGGTGCCGAGTTTTTATGGTTCAAGATTGGGTGGAGTTTAGGGTGGTGAGGGGTTTCAAAGAT
Organism: Calotriton arnoldi; assembly: GCA_963921515.1. NCBI lineage: Eukaryota > Metazoa > Chordata > Amphibia > Caudata > Salamandridae > Calotriton > Calotriton arnoldi. The sequence continues at coordinate 246,153 of CAWUFW010017065.1, forward strand.
TTGTGAATGGGTGGAGTTTAGATGTAGAAAAGGTGTTTTAGAGATCAGTAGTTTAGAGTGTTGAGGAGTTCTTATGGGTCATGAATGGCTGGTGTTTAAGGGCGGTGAGGTTTTTTAAAGGTTCAAGGATAGGTGGAGTTTGGGTGTGCTGAAGTGTTTTAAGGGGTATGGGATGGGTGGGGTTTAGGTGTAGAAAGGGGTTTTTAGTGTTCAGGAATGGGTGGGATTAGGGGTAGTGAGCGATTTTATGATTCAGAGATGGTGGATTTTTGGGATAGAAAGGGCTTTTAGGCTTTAGGCATGAGTGTTGTTTAAATGTGGTGAGGGGTTTGAGAGGCAGTGATTGATGGTGTTTAGGGGTTGTGAGGGGTCAGCCATCGATAGTGTTTTCAGGTGGTGATGGGTCAGGGAATTAAAATTATCCGAAGTAACTGTTTGACAATTTAAAAGATAAAAATATGAAATAATGTATCATGATGTAAAGCACTGAAAAGAATTTCTCTGACCAAAATGTTTCTGAAAGTCAGACCTGCAACCATTTACACTTAAAAATGAAAAGCATTCAAAAGCCAATTTTGACCAAAAAGGCATTCTATGAATTGGTTTCTATGAAAAGGTACACACCATTAATTCTGAAAATTTCCATTAAACAGTTTAAATGAAATGGAGTCTCAGTAATGGTATTCCATGAAATAATTTTTCTAAGAAATCACATACAACCGTAAAACCCATTCCTGCTATACAGATTGAAATGGCCCACTAGAGGGGCAGGAACACCCATGTGCTAAGGGTAATACTGCAGGATCGGCCTGGCCTATAAGGCAATCAGGCAGTGCCCGAAGGGCTGGTTTGCCAAGTCAGTGTGTGGACCATTATTTTTGGCTGTTTGTGGCATTGTTTGATGGTCTGCTGGGTCCCTTTTTACTGTTAATTTCCCAGATGTTAAAAATAAACATTGCCTGCAACAGCTCAAATCCATGCAGTCTTCCACACCTTACACAACACTTATACAGCATGTATTTACAAGTTCAAAACTGCCCAATTTTCAAATGGCCAAATGCTTAGCTTTATTATTCACTAAAAGGGGCCATTTTTATTTTGGTGCCCATGCCTATTTTCTGTGCCAGTCCAACCCTGTAATACTGCATCATATATTACCGTGGCCCCTGTACTGGCCACTCATATCAACCCCTTAATATTGACTCTTACTGCAGGTTTGACCCGTATTTCATGGGCAACTTTTTAGCAGCTTTTCTGCTGCATTAGCTGTCAATATTATGTAATTATTTGCTGGCCAGCCATATCATATATCTAGGAGCTCCCTTGTGTTTTTATTTCTTCAAAACAAACATAATGGAATAAAAATCAATTTGATGCTGTAGCTACATATTTCATTAGATTTGTACAGTTTATATTAAATTCAACGTCCCATGAAAATAGTTGACAGTCAAATCAATCCTACAGCTCCGACAGCATTGAACGAATTGCGGTCTGCTTTTAAACTACCTCCATTGTTGCCCACCAGTGTAGCTGCAACCTGGTAGGAAGAAAGAGCTTTGAACCTCCAGAGACCTGCGGAAGGGACCCTTTTTGCTTTCAGAAGGAAGCTTCAAAGGAGGTGTTCAAAAGCAGCTAATTTTGAAATGCATACAGTCTGGAATCTGGTCGAGTCAATGCTGTCGCACAGTGTAACCATTTAATGGCAAGTCACTGCTGCCTCTTCTAGATAATGACAAGTACACCTGCCCTGAGAAGAACACATTACCACTGTTTAAATCCGTGTAATAAACATGCCAGGAGAAATGGTGCCTGAACAAACTGCAATAATTCATATTATATATTATTATTTATGAATTGCTGGGAATTCATATAGCACTGCAGGAAAATAATACTGCTGGAATGAATGAATGAAAATTGATGAAAACTGATTACTTCAGTCCAAAGGCAGTCACTGCAGTTGTCCAAATCAACGAAAAAGTAGGCCCAATCACAAGAAAATTATTAAATAGTAATTGGGTTTTACGTATACTATACTCCCCAATAGTTTACAGAAAAATGGAAGTCTGTCGAGTTTAACTTCTCCTAATTCCAAATATAAGTGAGTATGTATTTGTGTACAACAGGAGGGCAAAAATATCCACCCGTGAAATGTTGCTAATCTTGTTTCAAAGTATAAACATCTGAAATGTGTGAGCTGTACTTAAACGCATAAAATAATACACGCTCTGCCACCCTTAAGTCAATCCTAGATTCTCACTCCTTCACCATTGGAATTTAGACTCGCTTGAGGCTTCTTTACCCAGCATTTCGTTGACAGAAGAGTACCTCTGACACTCACACGCTTATGAGGCCCGGACGTCTCTTGTTTCCACTGTTTATTTCCCTGGTGGGCTGAAGCCATCACTGCCCTGTTTTTAAAACAGGGGCCACTAGCGGCGCCCCTGCCACTTTCTCAAACTTTCCCAGGAGCGAGGGCGAGAAGAGGGCCTTAGGAGAGAGAGGGAGAACAGAAAGCGAGGCGAGAGAGAGAAATAGAAATGGAAGAGAAAGAGAGCAAGGCTGGTTTGAACATTTTTGCCAGGGTAATTTTGGTTTCCAGTGCGACCCTGCAACTAAGCACGCGGGGCATTGCACAGTTTTACCCTGACATTCCAAACCTGAAGCTAGTATGGATGTATTAATGAATGTGAACACAGGAAAAATTTCGAATTTTTGTGTCATCATTTAGATGGTCACCTGTGTCCATGCTAGTATGTCATTTCGATTATTTGGTTTTGAGGTAAATATTGCACACGTTTCATGAAGAAGTAAAAACCAATACATTGTGACGAATATGCAATGATCTGCAAAATTACTGAATAAGATTTAGTTATAAGGCTCATAGAAGCATAGGGCCTGATTACGAGTTTGACAGTAAGGGAACCGCTGTCGAAAGGGCATCGGAAACCTCGCCACCTAGTTGGCGGTCTACCTGCCATAATATAATGTTGGTGGGGTGCAGAACGAAAGACTGCCGGAGCACAGCTGCCACTGCCAGTCATTTGCCGACTGCCTTGACGGCAGCATGGGGAAAGCAGCTATCAGAGGGCAGTAGAGACAAGTTCACCACTGTCAGAGTTACAAGTTAGCTTTCTGGCGACTCAACTGTAGCGAGAGGACAGCAACGTATGAGTCAGCGGAATCAAAGGAATTGTGGTGCATACTAACCCATTTTGTTTTCTTCCCTTCAGTCTTCCACATGGATCTCTTCCTCCAGGGCCCGCTTTCACTGCAGTATCTTGACCCCAAAGAAAATTACCCTGTTGGCGCCGAAATCCAGGTAAGCACGTTTTGAACTATTTACCCATTGACTAGACTGGCACATATGGTCCGGACTCCAGGAATGGGAAAGTACTAGTAGTAGGTATTTTTTCACGCATCATGCATATGTGTACATTTAACACTTGTGGAGTCAAAATATACACACCTGCATAGACACACATGAAAAAATATTCCTCGCTGTCAGAAACACTGCCACTGGCCCAGCGATGACATCGTAATACGGCGGGCAATAGACCGCTGCTATGGCCGTATGCTGGTAAGACCGCCAAACTCGTAATCAGGCCTATAGTAGGTTTACTTTACCATTCCAAAAGATATACCACATGTATTTGCTTGGTGAATGAAGTGTTATGTCTGCAGCACTATGTATTCACCAGAGGACACAACCAGGGAAGAAAATGACCCGCTTCAATACACTGCCTATTAGAGGAGAGAGGGACAGCATTGCAAAAGTATAGATGAATAAACGTCGGGCCAGATTCACAAAGGTAAAGTTAGATGAAAGTCTAACTTTACGACTTTCGGTATTCCCAAAGGTCATTTACTATTCGTAAATGCCCTTTGTGAATACCGAAAATCGTAAAGTTAGACTATCATCTCACTTTACCTTTGTGAATCGGGCCCGTCGTCTCTTACGGGCAGGTGTACCTTTTCAGGATTTGAAAAGTCCACAACTCAAGAAATACACCTTAAATTTGCAAAGCTGAAATCTGTTCGGAAGAGTTTGGGAGACAACTATGGGCCACATGTATCAACATTACCTAATTGCAATTTTCTGCGAATTGCAATTAGATAATCACTATTCCTAATGTTGGAAACTTCAAGAGTTTTACATAGCGATTCCTAGAGGGTTCGCAAATCGACTTTCCTCATTAATATTGATGAGGAAGGTCACAATTTGCGACCCCCTAGGAATTGCTAAAATCATGGGGATGGTGGCCTGCTAGGATCAGCAGACCACCATGTCTGTGATTGCTTTTCAATAAACAAACCTTATTTTTTAAATGTAGCCCGTTTTACTTAAAGGAAAACGGGTTTCGTTTAAAAGACAAAAATGCAAAGTTTTCTTTAAATTTTTTAAGAGCAGGAAGTTGTCACGGTCACAAAACATTCATATATACCACTGTGATTCAGTATTTGGAAGGGATGCCCTAAACACACCCCTTCCAAATACTGAATCTCAAACCCATTTTGCGATTCGGTAACAGATCACCGAATCACAAAATAGGGTTTGATACAAAAGAAAAGCCTTTTTTGCATTCGCAAACGGGCCAATTCTGCGAATTGGCCTGTTTGTGAATACAAAATAGGTTCATACACATAGCCCCAAGGGCCACATGTATAAAATAAGCATTTTGTGATTACCAAATAGCGAATATTACTGAATCGCTATTTGGTCATCGCAAAATGCTATGTATGTAGGGATCGCCAAAGATTTAGCAATTCCTTAATATTACAGAATAGCGATTCGGTAAATAGCGAATTGCTATTAGGTAATATTACTCCATTCAGACTCTTGATCAGTAGGCCTTAATCCCGCACTTCATGTAACTGCCTTAAATCTTAAGTACTGTGAAAGGGCTGGTTTTGTAAAGGGCTGATTTTTTATACTTCGTGGGGGTGATGAAGTGTGTTTTAGGGCACTGATACCCAGTGTCTGTGTTTTATGTGACAAGTGCACGTCTGCGTGTTGCAGGGTGCACTGTAGGGGGTATTTGTTTTTATTTTGACCAAAATTGCACAGTGTGTGGCAAAGTGCCTTTTTGAGCATTTCCAGTCCTTTTTAGTTGCTCAGGTACCGAGCGGAGCGCCATTTTTTCTCCGCTCAGCGGGGCCATTCCCAGGCGCCATCTTGCTTTAGGCTAGTGGTTTAGTGGCTAAGACCAGCTCCCAAGCTCTTATTTATTGAGAGCCATGACATGGACGTGCAGCGGGCTCTTGATCAGTAGGCCTTAATTATCCTGCACTTGATGTAACTGCCTTAAATCCTAAGTACTGTGAAAGTGCTGGTTTTTTTAAACTTTGTGGAGTTGAGGCAGTGTGTTTTAGGGCACTGATACCCAGTGTATGTGTTTTATGTTACAAGTGCACCTCTGCGTGTTGCAGGGTGCACTGTAGGGGGTATTTGTTTTTATTTTGGACAAAATTGCACTAACTGTGTGTGGCAGAGGGCTTTTCTGAGCATTTCTAGTCTTTTTAATTTGCTCAGGTACCGAGCAAAGCGCCATTTTTTCTCTGCTTGGCAGGGCCATTCCCAGGCGCCATCTTGCTTTGGTTAGCAGTCTAGTGGCTAAGACCAGCTCCCAGCCATGACGCGGTTGCGCATCGGACGCATGCAGCGGGTGCGCCAAAAGCAAGCCCGTCTGTGCTTGTCCACATCCGGATCACGCCTAGTGCCAGCCACACTGCTCAAATTTGAAATGAAAATGCCGGTAAGTGGCCCAAAGAAACACTCTTGGCTTTGAAATGCGACCCTTGCTTTGGTAATACACGCTTACACCCGGGGGTAGGGAGCTCTGACTACGGTTTTAATCTAGATGCGTCCTTAGGGCCCGAGGGGGGAGATGCTCTGGTTCTGGAATCCCCAATGGAAAAGCGAACGTCAGAGCCTACCTCATCAACTACAGGTCTCTTTCTAAACACACAGCTGACATCTGGCTCTCCTTATCGGTTAATACCTGGGACCTAATATTTCCTACAGAAACTTGGTTGAAGGAAGGTTTCAACCCTGATCTTTCCCTGGCTATCCCCCCCCCCCTCCAGGATTTGGGATTTTGTGCACCAACCGGGGTGGAGACAGGGTAGGGGGTGGCATTGCCATTGTCCTGAGGAACACGTGGGAAGTTTCTGCCTCTATGTTGGGCCAAATTGGTAATATTGAGGGCTTGATCTTTTGTATCAAGCTAACACTCTCAATCTCTTTTGCTGGCTTGCTGCTCTATAGGCCACCAGATTGCCCTATTAGCTGTATGCCAGAACTATGCGACGCAATTGCCAGGCTGACGCAACATTACACCAATTTTACAGTCCTGGGAGAATTTAACTTGCATGCCGAAGTCCCAAACTGCCCTCAGGCTTCCAAGCTAATTCTGACCTTAGATGGCCTTAACCTAACTCAATCAGTAACCTCCTTGACTCATAGCGCGGGCCACACGTTGGACTTAATTTTTTCAAATATCCATAGTATAAGAACAGAGGCCCCTATACGCTTGATAAGGATGGATCACTTTCTTGTCCCGTTCAGTTTCAGTCTCGAGGGCAACCTACTAATAAACAGAAAAACCTTAGAAAAAAGGAGGAACAGGAGGAAATTCCTGAAAGGAGACCTTTGGGCCAGCCCTTCAAGCAGCCTGGCCATCTGACGGGCAACTCTGATAGTGACTCGACCCAATTCAACTTATGGATCACGAGCATTGGATCCAGTTGCCCCTCTAAAAATAGTCACAGCTAATAGAGCTAAACCATCGGCCCCCTGGTTCTTGGCAGAATTCAGAGTAGAGAAAAGCCTCTGTAAGAGGCTGGAGCGCAGCTGTAGAAAGTCATACAATCTTGCAGCAAAAAGAGCCTACAAGGAGGCTCTGAAAAAAGTTCGCAAATTGATGCAGCTTTGGGTGAGAGAATAGTTTGCAAGGTGCATTGAGAATTTGGAGAACTCCTCTAAAGAAATCTTTAACATCGTAAAATCTTTTACCACTCCGGAGGCGATGGGCAGTGCCTTTCATTCCTCCCCTGCTCTCTGCATGAGCCTTTCGGATATTTTTTAGGAAAAAATCCCAAAACTTTACTCCTCGTTCTAGTCGGTAGCTGGACTTGACATCAACCAGCAACCATCTCTTCACAACCCCCATGCCTCCTTTTCAGAATTTCTTCCAATATCTGTAGAGGACTCACTTGAGGAACTCTTGAAGTGTAAATCTGGATCACCGGGTTATCCTTGCCCACCTCAATCTTTTAGATTGATGGCTTCCTGGGTAAATCCAATATTGAATCAAATTTGGAGTTCCTCTTTGAAATCCAGCATTTTCCGGGCAGTATAGAAACAGGCGTTCCTGCTGCCACTACTCAAAAAGCTTAACGCAGACCCAGGAGTGCTCAGCAATTTGAGGCCCATTTCTCTGCTATCAGCACCCACAAAAATCTTAGAGAAGCTGGTTCAGCGATAGTTAGCTGACTTTGTAGAAGCCAATGGCTTGCTGCACAACCCTTAATCCGGCTTCCGAGCTGGATACAGCACGGAGACCGAATTATTGGAAGTATCCGAAACAGTCAGAGAGATGCTGGACGGTGGCGCATCAGCCATGGTAGTCCTTTTAGATGTGTCGGCAGCATTCGATACGGTAGCTCATCCGACCCTGTTGAAGAGATTAAGTCATCCTTCGGTGGACGGTGCTATCCTGGCTCCAGTCTTTCTTAGAAGACCGCTCTCAGTGGGTCTTCCTTCAACATTTTTCATCTTCATCCAAACAGCTGGAATGTGGAGTGCCACAGGGCTCGGCCCTGAGCCCGCTGCTCTTTAATCTATATTTAGCCCCTGTGACCACTCCTATTGAATCCTGGGGCGTGAAGGTGGTTTCCGACCTGATGACACACAACTAGTGTTTTCTTTTAGAGAACACTCTGTTGCAGCCTTCCATAATTTAAAAGAGTGACTGAAAGATATTTCTAAGTGGATGAATAGTAACTTCCTGAAACTTAACGCAGATAAGACTGAGGTTTTGTTTTGCAGTCAGGCAATGCCTCCTTCATCCAATCTTTGGTGGCCTGTGGAGCTGTATCTTCCGCCAACCCCGTCCGCCTTAGCCAGAAACCTGTTTATCAGGTTGGATACCGATCTTTCCTTTAGGGCACAAATTCGGTAGATTTCTTCATCTTGCTTTGTGAAGTTATAGGGTGCCCGGTCATGAGTTACAAGGGGAATGGGGAGTTCCTCCTGTTGGAATTAGGGCCCTCACACACCCGGCTGGGTGTCATGCTTCATATTAGGTCTTTGCTCCTCGTCAGGTCGGCGCTGCAATACCTGACGGGCACCCTATTAGGGGCTCTTTGGCGGAGATCTTTTTCCAATTAGCCGTATGGTGCCATGGGGGTGAGGAGCCTAAAAGTGTAGATGAAGGGAGTGGAGGTGTAAAGAACAAAAGGAAGTTAAAACAGGAAGTGGAAGTACCAGAGAGAACAATTTTAATCAATAGGGCTTCCAATCTGGTTAAAAACTGGGTGGCGCACTTCTGAGGTAATGTCTCAGGATTGGCGCTCTGTCAGAAGGTCAACATGTTTCTCGCCTAACAGTCATGTGAACTAGCGGCGATTCGTCAGGACCAGGATGCATAAAATCTATCTACACGAAGGTGGCTGTCTGGTGATGTGTCCCTAATAAACCAACCTAACCAAAACTACAGTGTAGTACCTGTAAAGGGATGACCAACCCTAATTGGGACGGTAATTTACAGCATCGACACCCGGCAGGTAAGACGCTTGGAATTTCCAGTGTCGTTTGTGTAATCGCAACTCAGCCAGAGGACCTACCCACTCGCTGCTGGGACTGGCATTCCATAATGCTTCTGTCACAGAATATTAAAGTGGAAGGGTCCCGAAATCTTTTCCTCTTGGTTAAACCTTACCTGCCAAATCGATGCCTCAGATCCTTAGGAACGGCCAGGCTAATGATTCCCAAAACTCAAAGAGTTTGTCTGGGTGGTGGCTCTCTCAGCTTCCTGGTGGCTAAGATGCGGAACCTCCTTCCTGTGGAACTTAGAATGCAGCCCTCTGAAGTCTTGTTTCGCAAAAAACTGAAGACCTTTTTTTTCAGGCAATGTATGGTAAATTAACTTTTTGACTTGCTCACTGATGCTTCAAGGAGAAACCCAGCACGTGGACACTCCGAATTGGAGTAACCAGGCGCTTTACAAGCTTCTAACATAACGTAACATAACATAATATTTTTTTTCTCAATATTTTTGCAGTTTACAAACAATGGGGCTTATTTACAAGAGGCCTGAGCCACCAGAGCGTCACTTTTTTGATGTTCCAGTGGTGCAGGCCTCTCAATCTAATCTATAAGGTGACGCAAAGCCACCCTGTGTGGCTTTGCAAGGCCTCATAGATATGGAGTAAGGCAGGCAATGCAAAGCACTGCGCTGCATTACTCTGCATCAAGGAGACATTCCGTGGGCGTTGCGGTGTGTGTTCCCATGCAACACCCATGGATTTTGACACTGCCTCAGATTTACAAAATTGCTTAAACCTGGGGCAGCGCCAAAACCTTACGCCTCCCTAGAGCAGGTGTAACGTGGATAAATGTTTCATTTCTCCTCGTTTTTTCCTCTTTCTATATGTGCTGGGGTGCCTGCGTTGGCGTTAGGCACTAAATTATGTGCCGGCGCTGGCTGAAAGATCAGGAATGTACCATAACTCGTAAATACGGTGCATTCCTGCCCTTTCAAGTTGGCATAGGGAAGTACAGCAAAAAGACTTGGGTCGCTGCCCTACACAAATTTTTCATAATTGTGTCCCAAAGTGTGTAACTATAACGTTTTGTGTACCAACACTATTTTTGCAATATTTGTGTCTTGCAATATATTTGTTCTCAAGATTATGCCAAACAACCAAACATTGTGGTGATGAATAATATTTGAAGGATACAGTTGAGAGAGCATGTAGAAGAGATTAAAGTGAAAAGGATGAAAGAGATGTAGGTGAGAGTAAACGTCACAGCTTTCAAAGAAAGTGAGGAAAGAAAAACAGAGGAAGTTGTGTGAGTGGAAGTATATCTGGTGAAAGATGATGTCCAGCAAATGAGAGGTGTGGAAGTGAGAGAAAAACTGAGAGAGACAGAGATGTAATTAAAACTAGTAGAGACAGAGACAAAAAGAAGAGGCGAGTTGGAGAGGATCAGATACACTGTCTGAGATAGACATAGGTGCTGGAAGTAGGGGTGCAGCGGGTGCTGCATCACCCCCAGAAATCACCATGATGAGGTCAAAAGGGGAATGAGCAGTAAAGATGCCTTGAGATTTTGTCTTTATCTTTACTTTTGCTGAGCATTCAATGCCAGAGGTCAAATGTCAGGCTCTGTCTTCTGAAAATTTGCTGTTTATTCATTTTAACATGGAGATTTGTGTTTACTTTCAATTTTCTGACTAAAAAGTAAATTGATTTTTTTTTAATGTGAATTATGTAGCAATCTTGATGGCGTACAAGGAGTGTGAAAGTAAAGTCTGTAGGATGTCAGTTTTTTATGTAACCCAATAAAATTTAAATAAATGTCAAAACATAGTACAAACATTTGCACATTATACTAGCAGTTAAGAAAGCACAAACAAAGCACTGTTTTTGTAATTCTGAAGTGTGATGGAAGCAAATATTTTTAATAGGATGAAAACAAATCAAGACAATTAGTGATGTGCAAATGTGAATTCTATATTAATATATTTGCAACAATGTGCTCCAAAATGCACTACTGGCTTCATATCATATCCTTACCACTGTTCTACTATATGGACGTGGATCATTTGCTGCACTTGTTCTTTGTGTAACGCTTGGGTTTTTCACAATCCCTGTGACTTCAGTGGTGTAACACTGATGACAGCACCCCCACTCTGAAAATTGTTCCAGCACCACTGGAGACTGGAGTGGGAGAGTGGGAGAATGAGAAAGGGATATTTAGAACAAAGAAACAGCAAGAATTAGGGCAAAGGTGGTGGTGAGAGGAAGACCAGGGAATGAAGGTAAGAAGGAGGGCATGAAGATAAGAAAAGGAAAAGAATACTGAAAGTGGTGGAGGTGAGAATAAAACTGTGACGGTTGTATAACAGAGGCACGCATGGCTAAACCACGCGTGCCTCTAAAACGCTGCCCGAACAACGAATGCATCTTAACATCACATTCCTTTATGATGCATGCCTTTACCATGCAATTTCGTGGTAAAGCATGACTGGTAAAGGGATATGTGAGGTAAAGATCACCCCGCAGACCCCTGCCCGGAGCCCTAAAAACAATCCGACCCCCCTGAGCCCGAAAAACAATCCTGACCCACCCCTGAGCCCTAAATCAACCCGACCCCCCCTGAGTCTGAAAAACAACCCCGAGCCCTGAAAACAACCTGACCCCACTTAGCCCTAAAAACAACCCTGATCCCCCAGACCTGAAAACACCCAGACCATGAGTCCTAAAAACTACCCCACCCCTAAAAACGACCCCTAATCCCCCAAACACCCAGCCTCAGCCCCACTTACCAGACCATGTCCCAGAGATCCCTCTCCCAATCCCAATCCTTCCTCTCCCCGTGCCCGCCCATCTGCGCATCATTGCCTTAACTACGCATATGTGTGGTTAAGGCATATGCGTGGTTAAGACAAGCGTGGTTCCGTTGCGGAGAAATGGCACGCATGGCTCAGCTCACGTTATAAACGCTGTTTCCCAACTGCGACAGAGATCAATGAAAGTTGGACATATAGAAACAGAGGGAGACGTCAGGCGGAAAGAGAAATTGGTGAAATATGGTGTCAAGTAAATGAGAGATTTGGAAATTAGAGGAAAACTGAGATTAGTAGTTGTAGAAAAATAAGAGAGAGAGAGAAATTAGAAACAAATGTAAAAAAAAGAATTAAAATTAGTAGATGTAGTGGTGAGATGGACAGTGTACTTTCGACTGAGGTAAGAAACTGAGGTAAATGGAGGGGAAATAAGGAATGAAATGCAGAAATGGAGGAAAATGAAATACCGGAGCTGTGAAAAACTGGAAGAGGTGGAGCCATCAATATCTCTGCTGCCTCTTCTTCACACAGTTGAGTTTTCATAAAATTTATCAATGATAAATAGCCAGACTCGTATACTATTTCCAACCTCCAGTCTTCAATTATATGGTGCTAATAGGTGATTCACTGAAAACCACTACTTCTTCAGCCTTTCCTTTTCAGACTGCACTTCAAGTTTCTTGACAGTTGGAGAAGTTTGCTGTCATCTATTTTGCCTTCTATTTCTATTATGAGCCTCTCTATAACATGATTTTACTTAATTACTTATTGAGGCTTAAGTCATATTAGCCCCTTGTGATTTGCATTTCTTTTCAATATTATGCACCAATGTGTATCACCTCAATCATGTGTTTGACAGTATCATTTTGGTACATATGTTCATGTATTAATTTAAATACCTGATGTCATCAGTGATGTCACTGACCAAGTCATGAGTGATGTAATATGTGACGTCATCAGCAGTGCATTGCGGGGCGCGAGTTATAGTTACCTGAACTAACTATAACGGGGGAATTTCACGGGTTTTGTACGAGTGCAATGTCCAACTAACTATAACTGTCCCTAAAACCTATGTTTTTTTCAGTGAATTTCTAAGGTTTTTAAATGCTAATTCCTAACTATAACATGTCTGAAACCTATGGTTTTTTCCAGTGAATTTCAAAGGTTTTGTAAATGACAATTTTTAAATGTATTAATTGTTATATTTATTTTTTTGATACTGATTTACTACATTTTTTTAAACTATTTATTTTTACATATTTTATTTTTAAATTACATTGTAATTACATTATACATTACATTACAAAATATACTTTCTCAGAATGAATTACTTTAGTTTAAATACTTTGCAAATAGGCAATAGACTTTTAAGTACAGTAGTTACAGTTGTTGCAATGGGCAACACAATTTCAAACACAATGCAACATTGAGCTCAATGTGAATTTCTAGTTAAATGCAATTAGTTACTTTATGGATTACTTTTCTAACCACAGGACTGGATCCTAGATTCAGTCCTGGGACATCTCCTGTAAACAGTTGACACTTAGAAACTTTTCACATAGAATCACCAATGTTATCCTATGGGAGGAAATTCACTTAGCAGGTAAGTAGTGTTATCGTTACTTTTTCTTATTCAGTGGTGGATCCTGGTGTGAAAATCGACACAAACTTTTCTGCTGAAAACCAGACAATGGATTCCTATGGAAGGAAATACAAGTTACTGGTAAATACGGTTAGAATTACTTTTCAGGGTCAGTGCTGGGCTAAAAGATGCAGCACTGGGTTCTCTCCTGATAACAGGTGAGTAAATCGGAATTCGTAGTTCGGCTGATTTTAGAGGAATATTATAAAGTTCCAAAACTCTACCATTAGAAGAATTTCCAAGTGAAACCAGTCAATGTTAGCCTATGGAAGAAAATTCAAGTTACTGGTAAGTACAGTTAGAATTACTTTTCAAGGTCAGTGCTGGGCTAAAAGATGCAGCACTGGGTTCTCTCCTGATAACAGGTGAGTAAATCGGAATTCGTAGTTCGGCTGATTTTAGAGGATTATTATAAAGTTCCAAAACTCCACACTTGGAAGAATGTCCAAGTGAAACCAGTCAATGTTAGCCTATGGAAGGAAATTCAAGTTACTGGTAAGTACAGTTAGAATTACTTTTCAAGGTCAGTGCTGGGCTAAAAGATGCAGCACTGGGTTCTCTCCTGATAACAGGTGAGTAAATCGGAATTCGTCGTTCGGCTGATTTTAGAGGAATATTATAAAGTTCCAAAACTCCACACTTAGAAGAATTTCCAAGTGAAACCAGTCAATGTTAGCCTATGGAAGGAAATTCAAGTTACTGGTAAGTACGGTTAGAATTACTTTTCAAGGTCAGTGCTGGGCTAAAAGATGCAGCACTGGGTTCTCTCCTGATAACAGGTGATTAAATCGGAATTCGTCTTTCGGCTGATTTTAGAGGAATATTTGCACAAAGGTGAAGGGAGGGGGCGGGGCCTGAGGTGACATCTGTGCAAACGCGCCCCGTGGCGCGTTTTAAGTTGGGGGATTAAGTCCCCTTGAATCATGAGGGTCCCTGGGGTCCAAGTAGCCCACCCTGTACCTCCAGTATGCGCCAGGGAGCTACGTTGCAGAGAGGTGTTCAGAGGCCACGCCCCTTTTTGCACCTCTCTGCAATGCCGCTCTGTGGCGCTTTCTGGACGTACCTGGTGGGCTAGTTGGCCCCCAGGGACCCTCAGGATTGAAGGGATTTAATTCCCCATCTTAAAACGCGCCACGGGGCCTGTTTGCACACATGTCACCTGAAGCCCCGCCCCTCCCTTCACCACTGTGCAAACGCACCCCGTGGTGCGTTTTAAGTTGGGGGATTAAGTCCCCTTGTATCCTGAGGGTCCCTGGAGTCCAACTAGCCCACCATGTACCTCCAAAAGCGCCACAGAGCTGCGTTGCAGAGAGGTGTAAAAAGGGCGTGGCCTCTGTACACCTCTCTGCAACGCAGCCCCTGGCGCATACTGGAGGTTCCTGGTGGGCTAGTTGGCCCCAGGGACCCCCAGTATTCAAGGGGAATTCGTTCCCCATCTGCAAACGCGCCAGGGGCGCGTTTGCAGAGTGCTCCAAGGAGGGCGTGGCCTCCGCCGCGATGCTGGTATTTTTGTTTATTTGTTTTTTAAGAAGGGGGCTGTGTGGCCCCCCTTCTTTTTCAAATTTTTTGGCCCTGGGGACCCCATCCCCCAGGGCCTGCCCCCTAATATTTTGTTTAAAAAAAAAAAATTGGAAGGGGGCCACGTGGCCCCCCTCCCCAGGCCTTAATCGGCCCCGGGGACCCCATCCCCCGGGGCATGGCCTTCTTTTAAAAAAAAAATAAAACTTATGAAGGGGGGCTGCGTTGCCCCCCTCCTCAGGCCACTTATGGCCCCGGGACCCCATCCCCCGGGGCCGGCCTTTTTTTTTTTTAAATAACATTTGGGGAGGGGGGCCACGCGGCTGGCCCTATCCTTTGGGGTCCGTGGGGGGACCCCAACTCCCCCACAGACCCTGCCGGCTCCCCGCCTCCTGCGGGAGCCGGCATTGCTTTTCCACATGGGGAGCTGCTAACATGCAGCTCCCCGTGTGGAAAAGCATTGTGCTTTGAATTTTGGAAGAGAGAGCAGGTTTCCTGCTCTCTCTTCCAAAATTCAAAGCAGTTTGCAATGACAGGACGGGAGCCGCGAGGCTCCCGTCCTGTCATTGCAAACTACAGTGTCCCGGGGGTAGGCACCCCGGGACACTGCAGGAGCCGGCCCTGGGGGGTGGTGGTCCCCAGGGCCATGGAGGGCTCCAGGAGGGGGGCCGCGCGGCCCCCCTCCCACCATCTGCAAAGCCCCGGGGAGGTGGTGGTCCCCGGGGCTTCGGGGGTCCGAAACGGACCCCCACATTTATTTTCTAAGTGCCCCGGGGAGGTGGCGGTCCCCGGGGCATGTGGGGGGGCTGGAGCCCCCCCACACATGTTATTAAAAATAAAAAAAGAAGCCCATTTTGTATTTAAAGCCCCGGGGGTTGGCGGTCCCCGGGGCTTGGGGGGGCCTTAGAGGCCCCCCCATAAAATCTAAACCCACCCCCGCATGCCCCTGGGACTTGGGCCACCCGGGGGCAAATTAACATCGAAGCGCGGGAGACCGCGCTTCGATTTTTTTTTGGCGGGATCCGCGCACCTAAGCGCATCCCGCCAATTTAAAAAAAAAGCTTTCTGCCCAGGGGTCCTTGTGGGACCCCTGAGCAGACCTAGGGGTCAGGGTGTTTCTACCCTGCCCCCTTTGTGCGTTTTGCGCACTTGTTTCTTTTTTAATCGGCGAGATCCGCGCACCCTAAGCGCATCCCGCCGATTTTTTAATTTTTTTAAATGCTTTTTTCTGCCCAGGGGTCCTTGTGGGACCCCCTGAGCAGACCTAGGGGTCAGGGTGTTTCTACCCTGCCCCCTTTTTGCGCTTTGTTCACTTGTTTCTGTCCCTCGGTTCTACCGAGGGACAAAATGGCTGCCAACACTTCCTGATTTGGAGTGTTGACAGCCAATTAGCATGCAGCTTGTGATCGGGAGGGTACGCGGACCCTACTCGGCCATAGATATATATGTGATTTTATTTGTGATTTTCTCAGAAACTACTGAACGGATTTACACCATTTAAGCAAAAGGCATGACACTGAACCAAGGGCTACCTCTTTGCCAAATTTGGTGTAATTCCGTTCAGCAGTTCGGGCTGTAGCTGCGACTAAAGGTTCCTATGGAAAAATGAATGGGGAAAACGCGTTTTGGGACCCCCCTTTTTTCTCGGCCCCCGCTTGACGAATCACCCCGAGACTTTCAGGATAGGAGCGGACCGGAGCGCCCCAACAAGTTGGAAACTTTCGCAAAGATTCGTCAACCGGCGCCAACGTTATTTCAAATAGAACGTTGCGGATTTCCTATGGAAAATAGGTCCTAACTATAACTATCTACTGGCGACCGCCAGTAGATAATACTCTTGCGCTGCTGCGCAAAGAACCGCCGCACTCCAGGATTTTCAGAGAGAAGATATTTTAATGACTGACGCGTTTCAACCTGAACGGTCTTTGTCAAAGACACTTTCACACCCGGAAGTGCTTCATTTTCTACCAACAATTCATTTCATTGATAATAGACATGGAAAACAGACTTCACAAAACAAGATATAATCCCAATTTGTGGGAAAACAGACTGGCCATAATGTTGAAGTTTGAGACATGATGTTGTTACTAAAATGCCACATTATGTAATGCATATATGCTGGATTGACTTGAGATCCTTAGAAATTTCAAAAACATTATTAATGTACATCAGTGAATATCGCAAGAAGAGTATGTATATTCCATGCAATAGTCGACAAATACATGCCCAGTGGCAGACTCATAATGGCTAACATGAAAACCATGTTAATTTGTAAGAAAATACATTGTTTGTCGCACCAATATAAGCCCAGTGGCTTTTTTAATCAATGCAAATTGACCTGTGTCCTATAATATAACTTCGGCTGGTGGCTAGGTCCTATCCCTATTGTATATTGCTTATGTCATGTCATGCTACTAAGCTCCGTAAATTACTCTAACATGTTGAAAAAGGAGGGGGAACTAATCCAATAAAGCGGTACAAAATAAAAAACAAAAATAAAGGGCCTATTCTATCGACTTCCATTCCCTGTCACTCATACACAGCGCATTACTAAAAAGTGTGTTTTTCATACATAGAAAGCCACCTCGGCTTTTCCACATAAATACTACCCATAGTGAACGTGGAGCTCCTCATCGTGGTTGAGGCCACCAGGGTGTCTGCTGTGAAGTCGGTTGATATATTCGGACTCCATGCACCTCAACTTGCGCTCTCTGTCTCCCCCTCTTGCATGTACTGGAATCCTGTCAATACCAAAAAATGAGATTTTAGAACAAATGTCAGTAACAGTTCCATGTGCTTGTTCACAGTGTTTCGCTATTGTGTAAGTTAAGTCTTTATTCCTCATTGCTCGCAGATGTTCCAAGACCCTCTTTTTCACTGGGAAGGTGGTACTTCCCACATAGCGTAAGCCACATACACATACCAATACATACACCACATGATCACTGTTACAGTTGATAAACTTGTGGATTTCTGCTGTCTTGCCCGTGGGGAGACTGTACCTCTACATGTTCTACAAGCGGGTCCTGCGCCTGCCGAGCCAGCACCAAACCCGTATGGTGGATGTGGTCGGATGAAACGACAGAAGCTGTTTGCACGGATATATATATATATCCAACTCCATTCCCGACGACAGGTGAGTAGAAAATCACAGCTCAGGCACAGACACCAGGATTCGTGAAAAACATCAAGTTTTTATTCAAGTTGCAAAGTCCATATGACGCGTTTCGGCCGCAGTCCTGCGTCCTTGATCACATAACGCACAACTGTCGAATGCGAGCTTTAAATAGTGTACAACCATGTGACCCAACCATGATTGACATGTATACGTGAACACAGGTGAAGTAACACCAAAACTCCTCCCCCTAGGTGAAGACAGGCCTGAACATGTTGGTGACCACGTAGGTCATAGACAGAATAAACAGACTGTATGCCATCAACTATATAAACACTCAAAATAGAGAGAATCTGTAATGACCTAGTCATGATGGACATAGTGTGCGGGCACGAGGTGAGTGTCAGTGTGATCTGCGGCGAAGCGTGCGAGAGTAGTCTCCTGAGCGCATGAAAATACGGGATGGGCATCTGTCACAAGATGTGAGGTGTATAACCCTAACGGCGTGGAACACAAGCCGGGAGCGGCAGCTGATATGAGCAGCGCCTGAACGCGGTGGAGTATGGACAAAGGTAATGCTGCCTGAATTGCGCAAGCGGGAGGAAAGTCACCTGCCATTAGATTGAACCTCAAAGTCGCCTAAAATGAAAGCGGTGGTATACGAAGAGTCTGGAACATGGGCACAGTGGGGGAATGAGTGGGTGTACGCTGTGCATAGAGTGAGCTGATCAAAGAACACTCAGCTGTTATAATACGCGTGATACAAGGTATGCGCACGTGGTGCACTTAGTGTGGTACTATGTGGGGGCTGATATGTGAAGGTAAATACACACGGTGCAGGGAACACAAAATAACAAGTTGAACAATATATATGTATATTAAACTAAGGCTTGAGTACGGAACGGCGCTTAGTGGAATGATTGATCATCATAATGATGTTGAAGGATATGCAAAATAGCCCGCGTAGTACAGGGGAGAAAATATACAAACCCGCTACAGCCTAAAATAGCAGAGACTGGAGTATCATACAGGTGTGTGACAAAGATGATAACCAGTGCAGGCAGTGATATGTCAGCATAATGCGGGTAACAAGCGCTCATTACATGGGAATGCAAGACTAATACCCCACAAGTGTGGATATCTCAAACATAACCATTGTGACACAAATAAGAGGAAGAAAAACTGATGGAGCCTGAGTGGAGTGCACGGGAAGGAGACCAACTGAGGAACCCCAGTGACAACAACACGATAGGTAATAGTATAACACTAAAACTACATAACTTCAGCAAATTAATTGCAGCGTGGTGCTAGGTGCATGAAAGGACAGACATCCTCATGACATTACAGGAAATTATAGAGATCCTCACTGATGTTGAGACCACACAGTGTCTTAGTGTTAAGGTCAAGTATGTATCGTGACTCTAATTGCCTGAGTAGTTTTTCCCGGTTACCACCTCTCCTAGTTGTGGGTACGCTGTCGATGACAAAGTATTTAAGGTGTTGCAGGTTGTTATCATTGACCTCTTTAAAGTGTCTCACCACTGGAAATGTGTGATCGTTGTTCACTATGGCCCTGAGGTGTTGAAGGATGCGCATGTGTACTTGGAGTTTAGTGCTCCCAACATATCTGAGGTTGCAGGTACATTGCAAAACATATACCGCGTATTCGGTCTTACAAGTACATTTCTGGACGATGACAATGGGTTCAGCCTCAAACGCTGCACTGACCTGGGTAATGTTAATTCCAAAACGACAGGCTCTACAGGTATTGCATTTAAAGAAACCCTTCACATTGGTGAGCCAGTTAGATGTAATGGTTGTTTCAGGGCTACTTCTGACCAGGGCATCCCTCATGGAATATGCACGTCGGTAGGTGATGTTGGGACGTGCTGGGACCAATGGACCAAGGATGGGGTCCGTTTGGATGATACGCCACTGTTTATTGATGATGGATCTAATGGCTCTCTCCTCTCTACTGTAAGTAATATTAAGGCAAGTGTCTACTGTCCCTAAAGTGTTGCTGATGGGGGCGGCAGTTGCAGATGTAGGGGTCTGAGCATGGTCAGTGTGACCCCTCAGTAGTTGTTCTCTAGGTGTGTCATTTGCTCTCTCAATTGCTCTGGTGATGGTCTGAGTAGAGTACCCACGTGCCTTAAACCTCCTAAGGGCATCAGATTGACATTTGATCAAATCCTCCTCATTACTACAGATTCTTCGTAAACGGAGCATTTCACCGTATGGAATGCTAGTCACTAGATGTTTAGGGTGAAAGCTAGAGCGTGAAGTGTTGAATTGCCTGCAGTGGCTTTGCGGTGTAGTTTAGTTTGTAAAGTGTTATTAGCAGTGTATACAGTGACATCCAGGAATTCTATTTGGGAGGCACTGATGGTGGCATTGAATTCTAGGTTGAGATCATTGCTATTGATCTCAGACACAAAATCCAAGGCACTTTCCTCAGTGCCCCTCCAAACCACAAAAATATTGTCAATATATCGAAGCCAGGTGATTACATTATTATTGAATGCTTCGTGATGGATCGCCCTGAGGACCCGCTCCTCCCACCAGCCTACATGAAGACAGGCATAGCTGGGGGAGAAGCAAGCCGCCATCGCGACCCCTCTCAGCTGTTCATAAATGTCATTAGCAAACAGAAAAAAGTTATTCTTAAGGCACCATTTTATCAAAAACAAAATGAGTTCATTATGTTTATAGCATTGGATAGGACGGCCCATGAGGAAGTGTTCACAGGCTCTGAGACCATCTACATGGTTGATGCTGGTGTAGAGTGACGTTATGTCCATTGACATCATGATGAGTTCATCTGACCATACAACGTCTTTAATCTTCAGTAGGAAGTCCCCAGTGTCTCTGAGATATGAAGGTAGCTGTATCACAAAGTCTTGGAGAAAAAAGTCCACATATCTTGATATGTTTTCACATAGACTGTTACGTGTCGAAATGATAGGGCGCCCAGGTATAGGAAGCACTCCTTTGTGAACTATCGGGAGAAAGTACAGTACTGGCATCACTGGGTTGTCATTGTTAAGGAAAAGGAACTCCTCTTTGGTCAAGAGTCCCTCGTGTTTGTAGCGGTTCAAATGGGACTTTAAGTTCCTCTTGATGATTGAGAACTCATGTGCGTTGGACTTTTTGTAGCACGTCACATCATTGAGGTGCCTGTGTGCTTCCTCTAGATAAAGGTTTCTTGGCCATAGCACGATATTGCCCCCTTTGTCTGATTTGTTGATGATCACTTGATTGTTGCTCTGCAGTTTTTTGATGAGAGAAAAATATTGCTGGTCACGAAATTTGAGTTTGAGTTGTTTGCTGTTAGTTCTGTGGTGTAGGTCTTTGAGTTCCTCAATGATGACATCATTGAAGGTGTCAAAGGAGTCCCGTGGCATAGTTGGAGTAAACGTGGATTGGGGTTTGAATGGGCTTTTGATGGAACCAGACCCCGTGATGCCTTCCTCACTCAGAATTTGCTGTGTGGAGAGTGCCTGCGAGGTCATTTGCAGGTCATGCATAGTGCGGATGATGGGAATGTCCGACACCAGGAGGTTGGTGTTCTCAGGCATCCGTGTAGTAGTATGCACAGCAGTGGAGCTGTTGCTGTGCTTGAGTTTGAAATACTTGATCAACTTGAGTTTGCGAATAAATTGAAAGATATTCACTCGGGTTCTGCTGTAATTGAAGCTACTCTTGGGACAGAAAGTGAGTCTGAGTGAGAGCAATTGAGATTCAGCTTTGCTGAGGTTGAAACTGCTGAGGTTGATAACGGTGTTAGCGCTTATGTCTGTTTCTTCCGCCAATTGTTTCCTCCCCTGTTGTTCCTGTTTGGATTTCCTACATTGACGCCTTTCTCGTCTTTTTTTGTTGTTGCGTCTGTTCCTTGTTTCCCTGGCGGTCGTGTGTGGAGAGTCTGTCGGCGGTCTAACCATAAAAAATCAAGTTCCTCAGCGAGTGTGTAATTATACGCGGCCCCTTCACTGATGTCAGAACGGCTTGAGCCATCCTCTGAACAGGTTTCACTGTCCAAAGCTGAACTCATTTCAGATCCTGAGGCTGTGATTGCAGTGTTAGTATTCACACTGGTACTTTGATTCATAGGGTTGGGTCTAAAGTTCTTGTGCTTTTTCACAGAATCAAATTTCCTTGAGAAGGTGAAGATTTGGCCTGTTTCATAGTCAGCCTTGTCACGTGCGAATTTGAAGGCTTTTCTGGTTTTGATAGTTTCCTCCTGTTTTTTGAGTCTTGTGGCAATATCTTCCTTTCCTTTGGTAATCAAGTCTTTGGGCTCCAGTTTCTCAAGTTCACTGTTGATGCGCTCAATTTCTTTTACGGTAGAGATCTGGTTGATCTCAGCATATTTGATGAGGATAATGATGAGGCGCATAGATGCATCCAGATTACTTTCCGCCCATTCTTTTAACATTTGAGGGTTAGGGTTTTCAAAGCTGGGGGCCAGCATGTTTCTCACTCCTCTAGGGACCCTGCCCACATCACAATATTTTTGTAGTGACTTTCCCTCCCACCATTTAGTCAATTCAGTTTTCATCAATTTTTCCAGTGTTCTCAATAAAGTTTTGTATTCATTGTTGGTAGCGCTTTGGTTTGCACTGCCCGATCTCTGCTGGCTATGTACAGTGGGCAAATTGTCAAAGAGTGCATCCGCAGCAGCCTCACGCTCACGTAGCGCGTCTATGAACATCATGCATCACTTGAAACTAAATACTCTTATGGATTGGAGCAGTACTACGGAGAGTGAGCTTCCTCCCAGGGTAACACTACTACTATCACACCTCTTCAGACCTGTCAGAATTATAGCCTAAAGCAGACTTACCCCTAGTTCGTGAAGTGCTGCACGCGTCCTCCGACTCGTGCTGAACCTCCGTCGTAGCTGCTGACTCACGGTTGTGGCTCGAGACAGGGGGCGAGGACACTCTGAAATTCCATCCAGGAAAGTCCGCTTTGCCAGCTGAAGAAAGTGTCCAAAATGCCCAAATGATGTGAAGAGGGGGTCTGTGGTGCGAAGGCAGGTATAAAGATGCGTGAATGTTGTTAAAAGAAAGCAGCTGGCTAAAAAGCGAGTTCTGCACATGCAATCATATTATGATGCACTATTTTACCTCAACTAGTCTGTGGTTTGGTGCTTCATTTTTGTTTTCATCCTTTTTTTGTCACTCTGCATGTTAAAGCCATAAAAATGCACAAAATCAGCATAATTATTTTCTGCATTATTGCTGGGCTAGCCTGCCAGAAGTTGTTAAGCGGAACCCCATTATAGCTTGGTCTTTAATATTAAAGAATTTCACCTTCAGAATGCTGCAGGATATTGCTACTCACGGGGGCCTTTTACAGGAGAATGTTACTTAAATTCCAGAGTCAGCTACTTCATGCTCATCTCAAGCAGGAGGCCGCAGAAGACATATGTTAAATGAGTTGTTCCTGTGCTACAACTGTGATCTGGTGGGGGTCGTTGTCACCCTGAGGGTGATTTGTCTATTGCTCTTCTTTGCTTCCCATCACTCAGTCATTTTAATCCTATCTAGTCTTGTTGACTGAATGGCTGAAACTACCCCATTTGTAGTTTTGTTTTGCTCTTGGTGGTGATTGAGAGATAATTTCATCTGTTTTGCTGAGCACTGAGGCCTGGAGGGTTGAGCCGGAGACTCAGCAGGCCTCTCGTGCACATAAAAAGACAACTGGCTCTTCTGTTGTCTCTGGAAGTGTTGGCGAGGCGGCTGTTGCTCCTCCATCTGCCAGTTCGCCCAGATGTTGACCTGATGATATCATTACCGCCGAGTGAGATAGCTGCGTATTTCATATGGACCCCATTAACCTTGAGCCTGTGGATTCGTGGTTCGGCTTCTAAGCTAGCGTGGGCCACCGGCCAAACCACATGGTACAACATTTAAAGACTTCGAAATTTGTCCTCATCTTTTGTACTGACTTTCACTGAGAGGGCCTTTGTAATTTCAGGTGCACATATGCGTTCATTTGATTAATATACCTCACTTTGTTAGGTCTGAGCTTTTCCTCATTGAAAAGTAAAATCAAGTTTTCAGGATGTACGCCATTTATATGCATGAGCTAAGTTTTTAAATAATGAATTTCAGTGTCTATAACATGTTTATTTACTGTTCGTTCTTAAAATCCAACTGTATTGTTACATTTGTTGATTCCAGAAGCCCCTTGACACAGCCCACCTCAAATCTAGGCTGTGCGGCACCCCTCCCTTGAAGGAATCGGCCCCGGTGGTGGACTCCCTGGGGCCTTTTCAGGCTTGAGGCCTCCTAATTTTGTGAATTTTTGTCCCACACTCAGGCCCTCTCCCCGTAAAAAGTTATGTCAGCCCGAGGTTAGGCTCCCAGGGGGCACCCAAGGCTTGGGCAGCTACCCACGTTTCCCCCTCCCCATAAAAATAATATCGGCCATGGGAGTGGCCTCCCAAAGGAATCTTGAGGCATGGGGAGGGGGGCCATGCCGCCCCCCTGTCAATGAGTAATAAGAACAGCCTCGGGGTGAGCTCCGCAGGGCATCCAATGGCTCGGGGAGGGGGGCAGTCCATCCCCCCTCCCAATAAAAATTGTTTTTGGCCCCAGGGGTGGGCTCCCCAGGGCCTCTAGAGGCTCCCCCTCCCCTGTATAAACACAGCCATGGGGGAGGCTCCCTGGGGTGAATATCCTTCTTTTTTTGATCCTGCCAGAGCCTCATGGGATTGCAACATTTTTTGCTGTTTCCTTTTTTGACCACAGGGTGGGTCCCGTGTGTTTTTTTTTTAAGAACTACAAGACAGGGGACTAAGTCCCCAAGTCCTTTAATGGCTGCTAGCAACATTCTTCTCATGTTACTGGCAGCCAATCTGAGAGCTTGCTCTCGCTGGAGTCTGACTCCCTTGGTAGCGAGATTGCCCAGGGAAATAAAGCTCCCTTGGTCAATCAGAATGCTCTATTTTTTAAATTGGCACTCCCGCAAGAATCTCTGAGACTCATGCATGCCCAACCATCCAAATATCTATATATGTTTTTACCCTTAATATCTAATAAACTACTGAACAGATTTACACCAAATCACAAGAAGCACAATGAGCAGACCAAGAACAACTTCCTGACAAATTTGGTGTAATTCCACTCAGCAGTTTTTGCTGTAGCCCTTCTTAAAGTAGTCTAAGGATGTAATCAGTGATGTCATTTGAGATTTCATCAGTGATGACACTGACCATATCATGAGTAATGAAATATAAGAGGTCGTAAGCAGTGCATTGAAGGGCGTACGTTATAGTTAGCTCAGGTAACTGTAACTGCTGGATTTCTATGGTTTGGTATGAGTGAAACCTGAGCCTAACTATAACGTCCCTGTAACATTTGTTATTTTCAGTTAATTTCTAAGGTTTTTAAATTTTATTTCCTAGCTACAACTACCTTGTAACCTTTGTTTTTTTTCAGTGAATTTCTATGTTTTTTAAAAATTCTATTTTTGAACTATAACATCCCTGTAACATCTCAGTGGATGTGTGAATGAGTGTTTCCCCTTGGCTTCTGAGGGCCTTGGGGGCCAAGAACCCATATTGTTGCCACTAGTAAGTCCCCCTCAGCAGGATTGCTTAAACCTCTTTGGAGGCCCCACCCCCTTTCTCAACCATTCTGCAACTGTGCATCCTGGCACATTACTGATTGGGGGATTAAGTCCCCTTGGCTGGTAAGGGTTCTTGGGGGCAAAGAACTCCTATTGCTGTCACCAGTAAGTCCAACACAGCGGGATTGCTGAGACCTTGTCGGAGGCTCCGCCCCTTTCTCAACCAGTCTGCAAACATGCCTCCTGGCACACTACTGGTTGGGGGATGAAGTCTCCTTGGCTGCTGAGTGTCCTTGAGGGCCAAGAACCCTGATTGGTGCTATCAGTAAGTCCCCCACAGCAGGATTGCTGAGAGCTCGTTGGAGGCCCTGCCCCCCTTCTCAGTCACTCTACAAATGTACCTCCTGGTGCACTACTGGTTAGGGTATGAAGGCCCCTTGGCTGCTGAGGGTCCTTGGTGGCCAAGATCCCCTATTGTTGCCACCAGTAAGTCCCCAACAGCAGGATTGCTCAGACCTCGTCGGAGGCCCCACTCTCATTCTCAACCACTCTGCACACGTGCCTCCTGGTGCAATTTCTGGTCGGGGATGAAGTTCCCTTGACTGCTGAGGGTCCTTGGGGGCCAAGAACCCCTATTGTTGCCACCAGTAAGTTCCCCACATTGGGATTGCTGTGACCTCGTTGGCAGCCCCGCCCCCTTTCTCAACAACTCTGCAAATGTGACTTCTGGTGCACATCTGGTTGGGGGTGAAGTCCCCTGACCTCTATTGTGCCTTTTCCTGCTCATTTCTAATCTCTATTTTGCCTCTTTCTGCTTGTTTCTGACCTTTATTTTGCCTCTTGTTGCTTGTTTCTGACCTTTATTCTGCCTCTTTCTGCTCGTTTCTCACCTCTATTCTGCTTCTGTCTGCTAATTTCTCACCTTTATAATGCCTCTTTCTGCTCGTTGCTGACCTTTATTCTGCCTCTTTCGGCTCATTTCACACCTTTGTTTTGCCTCTTACTGTTCATTGCTGACCTTTATTCTGCCACTTTCTGCTCATTTCTGACCTTTATTCTGCCTCTTTCTGCTTGTTTCTTACCTTTATTTTGCCTCTTTCTCCTCAATTCCCCCTGGGACCGTGGGGGGAGGCTCAAGGCCCCCGCTGCCCCAGCCGACACCCTACTTCTTGCGGAAGGTGGCACTGCTCTAACAGACCAGAAGTTGCTGAATGTGCCGCTTCCTGTCTGTCAGAGCAATCCTTGCGTCTGGTTTCCAGCAAGCAAGAGCATTAATCAGCTCTCACTTGCTGGAAGTGCAGTGTTTGTTGTGACTTGATGGGAGCTGTCAAATCTCCTGCCAAGCCATAGCAAATAATGATGTCACAGGGGTGGGCACACAGGGACATAGCACAAGCTGCCCCTGGTGGATGACGGTATGCAGGGCCAGTATTGGCTCCAGGAGGGGGCCACAGAGACCCCATCCTTTGATTTAGAAGGGCTTTCCCTGGGGAGGTGGCAATCCCCGGGCTGAGAATGGCCAAGTGGAAGCAAACTGCTATCTCCCAAGGGTGGGCACCTCAGGAGATAGCAGGAGCCACCCCTGTCGGGCGGTGGTCCCCAGGGCCATATTTGGCTCCAGGATGGGGGCCATGAGCCCCCTCCTTTACTTTGCACTGCCATTCCTGGGGAGGTGTTGGTCCCTGGGGCCCTTTTGGGCAATGGTGGGGGTTCCACGTGCCCACCTCCTTTTTTTATAAAGCCCCTGGGAGGTGGGGGTCCCTGGGACTCATAGAGCCTTAGGAGGAGGGGCACACAGTTCTCCTCCATCTTCTCAGAAGACTCGGCCAACCCCGAGGAGTTGGCAGTCCATGTGGCCAAGAGTGCCCATGAGGTGAGGGGCCTCGTGTGGCCCCCTCCCCTTATTTAGATAAAAAATAAGCCCCTGGGACCTGGCCCACCCAGGGGCAAATCGTCAAAGAATCGCAGGAGGACGCACTTCTCTCTATTTTGATTTCTGTCATGAACGTGCAACTCCTTCACGATTTTGCTGTAAAAATGTAATAAAAAATGTTTTTCTGCCCAGGACCAGGGCTAAGGGGTCAGGGTATTCCTACCCTGCCCCCTTTTCTTTTTTTTTTCAAGGTTTTTTGGGATCTCAACTGAATATGAGTCCCAAGATGGCTGCCAACACTTCCTGGTTGAATTGTTGGCAGCTAATCAGATTTCAGCACAGGCACGGTCAGATCCTTGGAGGATTTGCTTCTCTATATACTCAGCTACTCAGCATAGTATCCTACGCCGATGACACCCAGCTCATCCTCTCCCTCATCAAGGAACACAACATCACCAGGCACAATATATATATATATATATATATATATATATATATATATATATATATATATATATATATATATATATATATATATATATATATATATATATATATATATATATATATATATATATATATATATATATATATATATATGTATATATATATATATATCCCATCATTCATGTTCGCAAAGGTTTTATTACCTGGGTCCACATTCAGACATTTTCTTGAGCTTTCAGGGATAGTTGGTTGAATTAACTTGGCTTTTGCGATTTCCCAATTTTTCTAGTTGAAGCTTGTGAATTATAAATACCAACCTTTGAGCTCCACATTGGCAGATGTTATTATGTCTAGAGTCTTGCCACCCTGTTATCGACATGAGTGCTGAAAGAAGAGTCAAAAAAGACAACGACTCAATAATTGCAAAACTGGCAGTAAACCTTGCTTATGCAAAATAGATCATTAATATGTGCCTGACAATATGTCACTCAAGCCAAAATGATAAACCTTCAGATGGGAATGTAAGTAAACTCTGGAAAGTCAAATCTCAATTATTAAAATTGGAGTCCATACTAAACAAGGGAGCAATTTGCAGACTGGAGACCTTACTAAACTCAACTTCATTTAACAAAGATGTTGTACTCACCACACCTGCCAAGCTCTGAGTGACTTTTAAAGAGTGGTTCAATGTGGAATGCTTAAATGATAAGCAGGCATCAATAAACTGCTTGAGGTCCGGCCACACAAACTCAGAGGGCATGAGCGCCTTAAAAGCCTAAGACAAGCACAGCTTTGCATAAAATGTTTAAATAAGGACAGCTTCTAAATAAAACACGGGAGCCACTTTAAACCTCACTTAAAGAAAAAAACCTGAAGAAATACTGGCAATTGCTCAGATGATACTTGGAGGGCCCTCCAAATAATCTCCAAATAGCCTAGAGAAAGGAGTCAGCTGGGCAGAATGGATCAAATATGTTTGAACCAAGTATCAGAAAGCCACTAAATCTGACTCAGCCCTTGGAAGGTATGATACATATGACCACCTTAGCCTAGCGTTGAATAAAATCCCAGCACCTAAGTCGGCATCTGAGTTCCCAGATGAATAATTCTATAAAGCTATATACAGTCAATGATCATTGAAAGCCCAGGCCCCCACAGAATCCCCTCAGATGTTTTCATAACAACATACCACTCTGGGCCCCAGTCTTGAAGATGACATACAACATTTGGGAGTACAGAGAACAGCAATTACTTTTCCAATCTACAATAAAAGGTCCCTGCATTGATACTGTGAACTATCCTCCAATATCTTTGCTGGACAGTGCTGAGAAAGTCTATGGTAACCTGTTCCTCAACCAGGACAGGAAAGACAAATATACTAGCTCATCTTTAAGGCGGCTTCAGGAAAGGAGTGAGGAACATAGATGAAACAATGAGACTGCATTTCATGTTCTAAACATTCCTTACTGAAACTATCCGGACTGGATTTGGTTTTCAGAGATTGAAAGACAGCCTTCAACTTGGTTGATAAAACACTACTTTGACTTGATATAAAGGAGCAAGGATTCCCAGAAAAACTCCCCACTGTCTTACATCAGCTTTACTGGCAAAATACAGCCAGGGTCAGGTATGGGTCAAGAGGGGAATGCACGTCTGACTTTGAGATCACAACTGCAGCCAGGCAAGGCTGTGTACTCGCACCTGTTTATTTAACCTATTCATAAAAAATTTAATCAAATGGATATCAGACCTGAATCAGGAAGTACCATTCATTGGAGGACAGAAAATACCCCAGTTCGTTTTTGCTGATCATGCTGTACTATTACCAAAAACTCAGCTGGCAATGCACTGTCTATTGAGATGGCATGAAACTTACTGCCACTCTAAAAATCTTATTATTAGTTAAAATAAACAAAATCATGATATTGAATTAAGAAAAAAACCCAAGGTCAACATTCGAAATGCATCAAACCATCCTGGCCCGCCATAACTGCTCTGATGACAAACTACCCTGGGCAGATCAAGCTGTGAATCTGAAGTCTATTATGAGACAGAATGCAGGTGATGTCTTTATTTTTTTCATAAATGTGATAGAATAATGATGGAGCCTGATCTCCAAGCTTAGAGACTAAAAGTGGTGGTGACCAGCACATATGGTGCCAAGCTGGGGGTTTAGGAAGGCTCCAGGGCTACAAAAAAATCAGAACTAATTCCTGCTGCACTTATTACACCTCCGACCAGGTACACCAATGGAGGCACTAAGGTCCGAGCTGGGTCAACACAGCACTGAAACCTTGATTTCTATAAAAACCCATCTTGCATCGGCTCACCTGTGGACAGCCCGGCACAGAAAACTTACTTAAAAGCTTGGACTAATATTAACCTCCTAAAATTGTAATGCTTGATCATGTCTCCCAAACACTAAAAGAAATAGGTTGCGCTGCATTTTGAGAGAGTCCTGGGACAATGAATAGAGCAAGTTCTGCACTAATAAAAAGGTACTTTTGGAAGCCATCCCTGGCTAAGCAACTCAAAATAAATAGGAGGCAGTCTGTTAAAGCAGCAATGCCATAAGCTCCTATGAAATGTACATGCATCATATATTCTGAGAGGCAAA
The DNA here is from genome assembly GCA_963921515.1 of Calotriton arnoldi. Lineage (NCBI taxonomy): Eukaryota > Metazoa > Chordata > Amphibia > Caudata > Salamandridae > Calotriton > Calotriton arnoldi. The sequence goes on from CAWUFW010017065.1 coordinate 276,516, forward strand.
AAGGGGTTTGTATATAAGATTCAGACTAGGAGTGCTCCCAGTCTTGGCTTATACAAAAAAGCAGATTAATAACAAGAACTGCTTAGGTCCTTGTAACTGCCTAAAAGGGGTCAAGAACCCCCTACTGCATCTTATGCTTGTATGTAATAATTCCTTGTCAATGAGAAGGCAATTTCTTTGCCCACTCTTTAAGACGCATAACATATGGCACTGCAGGGAGCCAATTCTGCTATGTTACCAGATGGACTCAGATGACATTTTTATGCCGGTACCCCCCCATATCTTTTTGGGTTGGTACCTTACTAGTCTGAGTCCTCCATAAGGTCGTAACTATGGATGAGCACAACTCGCATAAATCTGGGGGTGGGACCCAAAATGTATTTTCCCATTAATTATTCCGTGGGAAAATTAGACAGAGGTACAGCCCAAACTGCTGAATGGATTAACACCAAATTTGGCAGAAAGCTAGATCTATACCAGAAAGTGTACTTTTGGTGAATAGTTGTAAATCTGCTCTCCAGTTTTTAAGATATCAAAGGTCATATAAATTTGCATTTCACACCGTGGATCCATTGCGGATCGTTTGGTGTGGATCCTGAAATCCATGAGACAAACTGTGAAGTCTGATTGGCTAGCTGCAGCTTGAACTGCTAGTTGCGGCCACCATGTTAGGACTCGGGGACTCAGTCCCTGTATCCTCAAAAAATAAAACAGAAATGGTGCAAGAGGGCAGGGTAGAGGTACCCCGAGTCCCTGGATGGGTTGGAGGGGTCACAATGGGACCCTCCTATGTGGATGCCATAGGCAATGTATTTTTTAATGTCCATTTAGTAGACCTGCAGATCCTCTGCAATGCTCAGCGCTGCCCCTAAAGTTTTGCTAAGTTGTCAGCGCATCCAAAATTTTTAAACAAAAATACTCACAGACAAAAGCACACATCCTTACACAGACACACTCAGTCACAGAACCTTACACACAAACACACACTCACACACCTGCAAAATCCCCCATACACACTCAAACACCCAATTGCTCATTCTAACAGAATTACACACAACACCACAAACAAACACACCCACACAACCCCACACTCTAACACACACTCACACAACCCCACACACCCAGTCACACTTACAGACACTTAAGCCCACATATATACACACTCACATCAATGTACATACAACTCCCCCACACACAGATGAACACAGGCACAGTCCAACACACACACAACCCAAGAGACACACAGTCATACACACAATCACACAACCCCCCCACACACATACTCACAGAGACATCAAAACAACCCCATACTCATACTCTGACACACACCCACAAAACCCTACACACACACACAACTAACCTCCCATACACACATTGATACACGCACCCACACTACCCAAAAAACACATACTTGAGCATACAATCAGGCAACCCCATACTCAGGCACATCCACACAACCCAACACACACAGTCACACACACACAACTCCACACATACACAGTGACATACACACTCACACACAGACTCCCCATACTGATATGCACACACATCCATACAGATATCACACGTTCACTGACAAATACATACATATACACACTTAGTCACACACATACCCTAATGATACAACCCCACGCACACAATCACACACACACACAAACACCAACAGAGACCACCACTAAAATTCCCTCGTACAGATACATACACACATGCTACTACTCCTACACACTGAGGCACACACTCACAGAAAGAGAGAAACACACAACTGCTTACACAAATAGACACACTTCCACACTCAGATTAACACACAGTCACACAAACACCCTCACATATTCACTCCCACACAGTCCCACACAATCCCCACACAGATTCACAGACACACAACCCCTCACACGCACACATAGACACATATACACACCCAAACACATACCCACACAACCACGCAGACACACTCACACACACACAATTACACAACCCCAACAACTAACTCTGAGACACACACCTACACAACCCCACAGATAGACATTCAGACATACAGAGCACACAATCCCTCCCACACACAAACTTACAGATCCATGGTCACATACACACTCACACATAGACCCCTATACTGATAAACACACACCCATACAGATATCAGCATACGTTTACTGACAAATACCTACATATACACACACTTAGTCATACACATACACATCAAAATAAAACCCTACACACACAGTCACACACATACACCAACACAGAACTCCACTCAAATTCCCTTGTACACATATATACACAAATGCAACTAAACCCACACAATGGGGCACAGACTCACACAAAGGGACACACACACTACATGCACACATACACAGTTTTACGCTGAGACACAGACAGCCACACAAACACCTTCACACATTTAGTCACACACACAGACACAGACACAAACACACACCTATACAAACCACAACACACTATGAGGTCGATTCCGATTCGGGCCGGAAAAAGCACCGACCGACTCGGAGCCGGAAAAATTACCGACCGACACGTACCAGTGGCGCCCGACACGCCAAGTACGATGCAAGCCGCGATAAATCCGACCGACACGTCAGGAAACCAAGCCGACCGACCGAGCCGCTCGGGAAAATAGCAATCCGGCCGGAAAAACACGCGAATCCAACCGACCGACACGCACCCGGAACAAATCCGACCGAATCGTACCCGCCAACTCCAACCCGCAAAGTACGATGCAAGGCGCGAAAACACGACCGAGTCGGACGGAGGACAAGCCGTACGACCGACACGCATACAAAACCGAGCCGAAGCAACACAATACACCGCGACCGACGCGTACGCAGCATACAAAACTGCACAAACACAGCGTGAACGAAACGGAAAACACCGTACGAGACCAATGCAGGGTCCGACTCGGTCACAAGAACGTTTCCAACATACACAAACAGCACAAAGGAAAAATCAACCAAAAAAAGGCCAAACAAGCAATTACCAAGCCAATAAATACTGGGGGGGTGGGGACAGAGAACAAAGACACACCCACAACTCCACCTATATAAAGGACACAAATCACTACCATGAGCCTTTGCAAATGCCATTCCACTGCCAGCACCCAAGAGAAAGCAACCACACACCCACAGCTCATCCCTCACACAAGCCACACACCAGCAGCACACCAACAAATACCTACCTCACATACACCCAGCACAACACACACCCACACACCCTCACCTGCACACCAACACACACATCACCCACCATCACCACCCATCACCATGCCCCCCAAGAAGAATCACAAGTTCCTAGATTGTGAATTGGAAGTCCTGGTAGACGAGATCCTCAGGGTAGAGCCACAGCTGTTTGGCACATTGGTCCAACAGACCCCCATGTCGCAGAAAACCAAGATGTGGGAGAGGATCATCAACAGGGTGAACGCCCAATCACCATGTCGGCGCACAAAGACCGACATCCAGAACAGGTGGTATGACGTGCGCAGGAGGGTACGGAAACTGCTGAAGCAAGACTACATCAACAGCCAACACACCGGCAGTGGCCCTCCTGCCAAGCCAATATACCTCAGGCCCTGGGAGGAGAAGGTGCGGGCCATCCTACCGCCAGTGAGCATATATGGACTAGAGGACATCCCAGAGCCTGGTGAGTACACAACAAATGTACACAATATACTGCCACAAAACACACACATCACTGTCAAGGGGAGAGTCAAACCATGCACTCATAGCAATTACACAGCAACTAGAACAGAATCATCCCAAAATGTGTATGTCAGTCAGATAAACACAACACATGCCATCAGAAAAGTCACATCCAA
>CAWUFW010017066.1:0-280218 GCA_963921515.1 Calotriton arnoldi
AGTGCTAGGCATCCAGCCCCCATGAGTTGGGGTGGTGGTAGTGCTAGGCATCCATCCCCCTATGAGTGGGGAAGGTAGTAGTGGCAGGCATCCAGGCCCCCATGAGTAGGGGTGGTGGTAGTGATAGGCATCCAGCCCCCATGAGTGGGGATGGTAGTAGTGACAGGCATCAAGCCCCCCATTAGTAGGGGTGGTGGTAGTGATAGGCATCCAGGCCCCCCTGAGTAGGGGTCGTGGTAGTGGTAGGCATCCAGGCCCCCCTGAGTAGGGGTGGTGGTAGTGATAGGCATCCAGCCCCCCATGAGTGGGGATGGTAGTAGTGATAGGCATCCAGGCCCCCATGAGTGGGGATGGTAGTAGTGATAGGCATCCAGCCCCCCATGAGTAGAGGTGGTGGTAGTGATAGGCATCCATCCCCCTATGAGTGGGGAAGGTAGTAGTGGCAGGCATCCAGGCCCCCATGAGTAGGGGTGGTGGTAGTGATAGGCATCCAGGCCCCCATGAGTGGGGATGGTAGTAGTGAGGCATCCAGCCCCCCATTAGTAGGGGTGGTGGTAGTGGTAGGCATCCAGGCCTCCCTGAGTAGGGGTGGTGGTAGTGATAGGCATCCAGACCCCATGAGTGGGGATGGTAGTAGTGATAGGCATCCAGGCCCCCATGAGTGGGGATGGTAGTAGTGATAGGCATCCAGCCCCCCATGAGTAGGGGTGGTGGTAGTGATAGGCATCCAGGCCCCCATGAGTAGGGGTGGTGGTAGTGACAGGCATCCAGCCCCCCATGAGTAGGGGTGGTGTTAGTGGTAGGCATCCATCCCCCTATGAGTGGGGATGGTAGTAGTGGTAGGCATCCAGGCCCCCATGAGTAGGGGTGGTGGTAGTGATAGGCATCCAGGCCCCCATGAGTAGGGGTGGTGGTAGTGACAGGCATCCAGCCCCCCATGAGTGGGGATGGTAGTAGTGATAGGCATGCAGGCCCCACTGGGTATGGGTGGTGCTGGTGGCAGGCATCCAGCCCCCCATGAGTATGGTTGGTAGTAGTGATAGGCATCCAGGCCCACATGAGTTGGGATGGTAGTAGTGATAGGCATCCAGGCCCCCCTGAGTAGGGGTGGTGGTAGTGGTAGGCATCCATCCCCCTAAGGGTGGGGATGGTAGTAGTGACAGGCATCCAGCCCCCCATTAGTAGGGGTGGTGGTAGTGCTAGGCATCCAGCCCCCCATGAGTAGGGGTGGTGGTAGTGCTAGGCATCCATCCCCCTATGAGAGGGGAAGGTAGTAGTGGCAGGCATCCAGGCCCCCAAGAGTAGGGGTGGTGGTAGTGATAGGCATCCAGCCCCCCATTAGTAGGGGTGGTGGTAGTGATAGGCATCCAGGCCCCCCTGAGTAGGGGTGGTGGTAGTGGTAGGCATCCAGGCCCCCCTGAGTAGGGGTGGTGGTAGTGATAGGCATCCAGCCCCCCATGAGTGGGGATGGTAGTAGTGATAGGCATCCAGGCCCCCATGATTGGGGATGGTAGTAGTGATAGGCATCCATCCCCCCATGAGTAGGGGTGGTGGTAGTGATAGGCATCCAGGCCCCCCTGAGTAGGAGTGGTGGTAGTGACAGGCATCCAGCCCCCCATGAGTGGGGATGGTAGTAGTGATAGGCATCCAGGCCCCCCTGAGTAGGGGTGGTGGTAGTGACAGGCATCCAGGTCCCTATGGGTGTGTATGGCATTGGTGATGCCCATCCCACCCCTATGGTTGTGCTGTTGCTAGCGTATGTTATTTGTGCATCCCTATGTTTTGTTGGTGTTTCACTTACCGTCTGCGCCGTACGCGTCCGAACCGGTCCCGGTAATAGATGTAGAGTATAGGTAGGACCTGCGCGATGGGATTCATGGTTGGGTCGTCTCGTTCGGGTTTCTCGTGTCTTCGACTCGTACTCGTCGCTGGCTTGTTCGTCTCGTAGCCATGGATCGTCTTGTTGCGTGAAACGGAGCTTATGTACGGCTCTCCCGGATGCTGAAACGTGCCGGACGTAGCGACGGGTTCGGCGCGTATGGAGCGCGCATCGTAATAGTCCGGCCGGAAGGTGCTGTGTATTTGGTTCCGTGCGACTCGATTCGGCGTTTACGGATCCGGCTCGGGCGGGGAACAGGAGCTGGTTTGGGTGAGTACGGCTCGCTCGGGAAATGGGTTGTTATGCACATCGTACTTGTTCGTCCGGACGGGTGTTCGAGTCGGTCGGAAAACACGCATTCGGCTGGTATTTTTTCCGGACGAATACTGTTAGGTGCGCTTCCGGCCGACATCAGAATCGACCCCTAAGTGTTTATCCTTTTGTCTTTCACGATGTACAACTCTCTAATATCAAAATTTATTTAACTCTTACATATTCATTTTGATGAATGAAGCAGTGAATAAATGTAACCCACCCATTGCAATTTAATGCACATTTTATGGTAAACCATCAACTATAATTTCATGCAAAATATCAATGGATATAGTTTACTCATTTTGTGTACATGAAATAGCTTTTCATAGGTGATGTTGTATTCTGGGAGGTAACACACCACCAGAGTTGCCAAACTTACTGCATGTCAAAGGACCCAATGTGCCCTGGACAGAGGATGTAAATTCCTCATTCTGTCTTAACCTGTGTTACATATCTAAGGTTCAATTAATCAATCAATCAGAACATTTATAAAGCGCACTACTTACCCGTGAGGGTCTCAAGGCGCTTGGGGGAGGCTGCTACTGCTTGAATAGCCAGGTCTTGAGGAGTCTTCTGCAGGTAAGCAGGTCCTGGTTCTGCCGTAGGAGGATGGGGAGGGTGTTCCACGTCTTGGCGGCGAGGTGGGAGAATGATCTGCCGCCGGTGGTCGCTCTTCTGATGCAGGGGACTGTGGCGAGAGCGAGGTCCGAGGAGCAGAGCTGGAGGTTGGGGTTGTGGAAGCTGAGTCGTCTGTTGAGGTATGCTGGTCCGGTGTTGTGGAGTGCCTTGTGTGTGTGGGTGAGGAGCTTGAAGGTGATCCAGTGCAGGTCTCTCAGGTGGGGTGTGATGTGGCTGCAGCGAGGGATGTCGAGGATCAGGCGTGCCGAGGCATTTTGGAATCATTGAAGTAGTTTCAGGAGTTTGGCCGAGGATCCTGCGTAGAGGGCGTTTCCGTAGTCTAACCTGCTGCTGATGAGGGCCTGGGTGACCGTTTTTGTTTTGGTGGCGATCGACCTGTTGATCTTGCGGAGCATGCGGTGGGTGTTGAAGCAGGAGGACTCAGTTGCCTAAGCGTTCCAAGCGTCCAGCTTTCATCAGCTGATTGATTACCCATCCTGTTTGGAACAGGTAACAATCGTCTCCAGCCTGAGCAGGTTTAGTATCTTCCTTGAGGGAGAGCAGGCTCTCATCAGTAGCAGACGACAAACTTGTCTGTGTTGCCAGTCTGATCAAGACTGACCATTCAACAAACTTGTAATCTCAAGGTTTTCATGGTACACCGTTAACGTGCAGTCTGTGTGCAAATGTTATCTAATCCAAAACAGGTGTCGGCATGGATTTATCAATACAAGCTGTTTAAGACCAAACACCATTGGTTTCAGTTAAACCATCATGGACCTGGGAAAGTTAATAGTGCCTGTACTTGGAGAGAATTCTATGTTCAGTTGTACTGACAGTAATTTAACTGTGCAGTGCATTGGCAGATCTGCTAATCCTAATATGTTATGAAAACGACTAAAATGAACCATGCCTTATGTGATATAAGGCATGTTGTATGGCTGTTTTAAAACATTTCCGTCCTGTATTAGTGCACATATTAAACAAGTTTTCTTTCCTGTTTTACATTTTTTTTTTTTTTAATTGCATCATGATACGCATCCAGTATTGGGAGTCGGTTGTGAGCTGGTTCCAGGCTACCATTATAGTGGCATAATATAAGCTTTAGTTCTAAGGGACCCTTCTTAATACCAATATTTTCTCAGATCCAGGTTTACCACTTAATGGAAACTTGCAGAGGTGCTAACATCCAGCGTCAATGTGAAACAAAGTATGCATTTACCACGTTTTTAGGAAAGAACACTAGCACTGTGGAACTAGTTAGGATGAACCTATTGATTATCAGAGAAAGTTTCCTCAAAGATCATTAAAACAAATTTGGGTGGCCTTTCCCAATTGGTACCGGTTCCTACAGATATTTTTTACGAAGTCACAAAAGTTCTAAAGGATTAGCGAAGCTAAAACATATTGACCAGCTTACATTTTAAAGTGAATAACATGTATTTTTTTTTTCCTTTTCCAACAGGCGTTTTGGGACGAGTGCGGTCGTTGCATTCATCTTGAATGCATTATAACCGATGCCACATCCTTATTGCAGCATGAAGGCTTTAAATGTAGCAAATGCATTTCAAACTATTCATTTTAGCAGTAGTGTCAGAGTATTAAAAACACTGTCTCTGTGATGTGAATGGAGATTTTAAGATACATAGAAAGTATTTTCAAAATTGTATAAAGAATAATAACGGTTTTTGTGGTGCTCACATTTAATCTTATTTATGTAAATATATATTTAATAATTATTTTTCAATTGCAGAACACAATTTTGTTCTTCAAGTGTAAATATTTTTGTAAACGTTTGATAAATAAATTAATATGGGTTGACTATGTATTGTCTTTGATGCATTAATTTAAAATGGGCATGGAGAAAGTCACTTTCCTTGTCATGACATGACAAACAGACGTTTTGACAACGTGTAGCAATGGTATCATCAATCATCCTTTATTATTAAAGAGACACTTGTTGAATTATTGTTCATTTTTACCCTGACTTTAGACTTACGTAAGAACAACGGCAAATAAAACATGCTGCAACATTTTTCTTTGTTTACTATATTGTCAGTGTAGTCTGTTAATATAATACATCACCTAAATCTACATGGTCAGTGAGCGATCCAATAGCAATGTACACAAATTAAGATTGTTGAGGCAGGTAGTGCTATAAACCTTCTTTTCCTAGTGCATCATAAGCAATAAAGGCACAGTTGTTGCATTAGTGTTCGTTTTGACCAAGACTTAAGATTTGCCTAAGAACATTGGCAAATGAAACAAGTTTCAACATTCTTCTATTTTAACTACGTTGATAGTGTAGTCTGTTAATAAAATAAATCAACTAAATCGACATAGTGTTTGAAAGTTAAAATAGCTATATACAAAAGCTAAGAATGTTAATGCAGTTACAGCTGTAACCCTTCTTTCCCTAGTGCATCTTAAGCAATACATATATATTAAATGCAAAATAAAAAGTATTATTAAATAAAAAACGGTGCAAATTGAAAACAACCAACATAAAGGACAAGTTTCTTAACTTCTGTAACGCTTAATATGGTAGAGACATGAACTACCCAGAGAATCATTAACTTTCAACTTCTGGACGTCATGTTTGTTCTGGAAGATTATTGATAATGGAAAACCTGTTTCCCGAGGGGTGCTGCCAGTGTACTATGTGTGACGTCTTAGGATTATTGTGCACCATCATTGTGAGATTTGCTTTGAATATATAGCCACCACTCTTTTTCGCCTATCTCAGTACTGTTGACTACTCTCCATGCCATAAGCGCATAGCCATGAATTGACTGACCGTGGAGTAGTACTCAATACAACTATGGCCCTAAATGGAACAGTCCTTGACACACAACAAATCGTCAGTGCTGAGAGTGAAAAGTGGGTCAGTAAGGAATGTGCAGATAGATCATGTCTACCAGATAATGCGTTACCAAATGTAGGTAACTTGTCCTTTATGATTGAGACAGAGTGCCGAGAGATGACTTACCTTTGAACAGATACCCAAGCAATACCTTCCATGGAGTTGGGACCATGTAAAGTTTACAACAATAAATCCTGCAAAACATACCAGACAAACAGGCCATCCATGAAAACATGAGAATCCAAGAAATAGTGTGCCCCAGCCGTGTGCTAGGATGGTCAAGTGGACAGTTGGTAGTATTCTGTAATGAGAACACTATGCTGGAGAGCTGTGGTGGCTGCCTTTGCCCTGGCAGAATGGTCCATAAGACTGTTATAAGGTTGTTTCTACGCTAAGGCGTAACCGATCTTGATATAGAGGATGACCCTGCAGGATAAGGTCATCATTTAGAATGTCCATCCCCTTCTTTGCTCCAGCGTACCCTAATTAGAGTCGTTGATTCCCCATGAACTCTTTCTTGTAATTTAGGTAAACTACGCAAGTTTAGCTTACAGACAGTTGAAACGTCACTGTACCTTTCAAGGGTGTGGAGGTGCATAGAAAGTGGGCATAGTAAATGCCACATTTCAAATAAATAATTTACATTGTGTGAAGCACCACTTTCTCTACAAAATTAGGTGTCTGCAGCTCACTCATCCTACTTGCATGTTTTATTGCCAGAAAAAGAGCTCATTTCATAGTGAGCAAACACATAGGAAAGTTGCAAAGTTGTTAAAAAGGTGTGGATATCAAGAAAGTGACAACAAAAATAAGGCCCCACTAAGGCATAATAAAGGTGGAAAAAAGAAAATACTAAGTATATCCCTTCAAAAATCTATGCGCAAAAGGGCACTTATAAAGAGATGGCTGGCCTTGCAGCCGAAGTAAAGATGCAAGGGCCAAAAGTAGACATTCAGAGTTCTCATTGATGAACCCTGGATGGCCAAAGAAAGGATTAATAAGACAATATCTGGCATAGATGCAGATAGGTGGTTGACAACCCATTTGTTATATTTACAATTGTGTTTCCTTTGGCAATATGTAGAGGTGACTCTCTTCAGTAAAGATTGAGTAGAGGACACAGGTAGATGTTGAAGAAGGTTTATTGAAGAGCCAGCGTGAATGAGACCCCATCCAGTCAGACACAAAGCTCAACTGCCACACAAGCAGTTCAACTCATTGCCCGGCAACCAACTCTACATTCTGGAACAATAGGAACGCAGGCCTCAGGGACATTCAGGACACCACACAGTCATATACCGACTTTGTGGCGGGATTGACAGGCTGCCAGAATAACTTCATAGACTTTGTTATGAAGGTTGAAAGCTGACAACTGTCACCGGTCAATCTCCAAGCAAGGAGGCGGAGGGTGGAAAGGTTGGGCTGGAGGTTCAACTCCCCAACCCCTCTGCTGCTGCGACAGAAGATCCTCCTTAAGTGGCAGCCTGATTGGAGGATATGTTTATTGGCAACAGTTCGAGGTACCAGAGTCCGAATCCATTTCAGGGCCTCGAGAATGACATCTGGCCAGTTATTCCTGACCTTTTGTAAAACTCTTGCCAGAACTGGCATGGGCGTTAATGATTAAAGGAGCCCTAAACTCTACTCGCAATGAAAAACGTTGCTGAGCAATAGCCACCACGAAATTCCAAATCTGCAAAAATGCTGACATTTCTCGTATTCTTCTGAGACAAACAGATCAAACCAAAGCTCTCCCAAATGAGCAAAGAGTCCTTGCGCAACCTCCGGATGGAGAAGCCACTCGTGATCTGCAAGACACCATCAGCTGTTTTCGTCCACTTTGGCATTTACGGAACGAGCCAGATTTTAACCCTACAGGGACATGCACTGTTGTTCCTGCCAAGTTTAAAGGCATGTGGCTTCTCCACAGATGCTTCATGGCCCCACATCGCCATGCTTATTGCAGTACCACATGGCGGTCAGGTTGTATGAGAACACAAGAACCAGCCTACCTAGAATGATTGCAAAAAGGCTTTTAGTGCCAACCAGATTGTCTGAAGGTCCAAGAGTTTGATATGGAGCCTGGCTCCCACCGGAGATAAGCATTCTCTGATAACCACCTCTCCCACATGGCCCCCAGTTCTCATAAAGGTATGCATCCCTCACTAATGTGCCATCTGTGTTGGGAAAGCAAAGTGTTCTGCCTCTGACCCAATCTTATTTTTTTACACACTGCAGAGCTTAAGCAATACCCTCAAAGATGTGAACCAGGTTGGTGTGATTAACATGATGCAGTTCCATGTTGAATTTCAGGTCACATTGCTGACCCTAAATGTGCCATGTGGCATGGTCCACAAGCAGGATGCAGGAGGCCGAACTGCCTCAGAGTCATTATCTCTGAAATCCCGTACAGAGGTTCAAACATCAGTATCGTAGACTTAATATCCTTGAATTGCTTCTTTGGATGATAAGCCTTAAACTGCACAGTGTTCAGAACTGATACATTGAAAGTAAGCGTTGAGTGGGAACCTGTTTTCACTTCAGCAAGTTTAAAATGTACCCTAGCAAATGCGGGCGGTTTGCCGTAGTCTGGGGGTTGAAGACAGATATAGATGAGAACACATTCAACAACCAATCATCAAGTTGAGGCAAGACTGGAATACTTGTCTACACCGATGTGCTGTGATCACCACTATCTCCATAGTGCATTTTGTTAAACAAACTCCCATTTCTCTATGGGAGTTTGTGATACAGACTGTTTCATGCCTGAGCTTAAGCTCACATACATAATTGGTAGTTTGCAAACGCACCGTGTGTGGTCACATCCTAATTCAGTGTGTGGAATCACAGGCCTATTGAAGGCCGGTTCACAAACTCAGACGGTTTTGGTTGTAGGCAATTCAGACCAACAGTGAAATCCGGGCTCTAAGTGTGTTTTGCTCTATTTGTAAGAGAATCTTGTGGGAAGTTATTTATTTGTGTAATAAGAAATTATCACATTTTTTAATGTTATAATTATTAAGTAATGTTTTTTTTAATTATATGTTTTTGCTTAAAAATTCATCTGAATATAGTGTTGGATTAATTTGGGAAGTAAATAAAACAAACATGATTATTAAACATATTAAATATGAAGTATAATTGTTTAAATTACTTCTCAAAGATCTCCACTCAATTTTTAAATGAATAATCTTATATTGTTGCCAATTAAATTGAGTTTCTAAAATGTGTTAGTTTCTTTTTATTTACTCTATCAGCAATGTTGCACAGAGTAAGGATGAGAATATTATTCATTACACCCCAGTCATTCAATGTTGTTCCTACTGTTGTACACATCCTATTTATTGTAGTATCTGTTTTATTCACAGATGTTACTACATTTTTCTAATTATTAAGATATGTTTAATAATCCTTTTTTTATATTTAAAAATGTTGTTTTCTAAATAATATTATTTTTATTTGATATTTAGTTCATTTTAGTTGATTTAATTTTTATTTTTTTTGATTATGTGTCTGTATTTTTCAATGTTAATGTTATTATGCTTGAAGGTTTATTTGTTCACATAAAGTTATACTTCATTCATTTTTAATTTTTTCTTTTCGTATTTTTTTTTATAAACCATGTTTAAGTATCTAAATATGTGTGATCTCAATATTATGTCACTTATCCAAAATAATTTAAACATGGAGATCTTTGACAAAGTGATCAACGACATTCAAGATAAGTTTAGCAATAATTTAACTCACCCCCTCCGTTACAAGGCTCTAGCCCTCATAGTGATCACCATACAACAACCACTCCTTCCCTCACCTACCTTCACCACCCTCCTGTGCAATGTAGTCTCGCTACCACCCGTGGCAGCACTACAACCCTGTCTGCTTTAGCCACCACCCCAAAGGGATATTGGCCATATTCCAATAAGCCGCATTTACACAGTACAGAATATAAAATCTCCTACACAAGCTAACATATCCTTAACTACTCCCCTCCACAATTATAAATGGAACATATTTTCAACTCTGCACGAGAATTAACAACTCAATCGATTTTCTGACATCATGAAGCAGTTTGCCATGCCAACTGATGATAAACCTCTCACAACTTCATTTAGTACACTGCTTCCACGACAATGCTCACGCCAGTCAGAATTAAATTCAGACCACCCTCACTTCCTTCAAATCCCTAATACTTCTTCTTACCATATCAGAATGAACGCACAATTGACCAGGCATTGAATTGCAAGCCATTACCATATTTCATGATAGGGCCAAAAAGATAATATCTCCACTCTCCGCCCAAAAACTCTTGTATGTCTCCTAATCAAACGGACAGCACCTACAATTTCTAGTCAAAGGTCTATAGCAGACAAAACAAAATTATGGCTGAGGGCTGAATTCATTTAGCAAATACCCATTACATACAAACTAAAATATCCTAAATTAAAAAAAATGACTACTCAAACTAGAACACTGCGAACTTCAATGGCCCTAACGCCAATCGTACTAGCGCCATAAGGTCAATACTAACCAATTTTAGTTACCAAGCAAATCAAAAACCTCTCTTCGTGACCACAGTACGTAGCTAGTCACTTATTCAACAGGTACATCCTCTCCATTTTCAGCTCCTGCAACTACGTACCCATCTAACACACTGAGCAGGATTACGATCACGGTCGAATAGCCTCTGACATTCAGTCTGAGGCTTTCAAATCAATATTGACGGTTTCTGCTCCGCCAGGCTCATTATAATACAGTCATTGGGAATTTAAACCTACTGGCCATTAAGGGTTGAATCAGACGTGCTCAAGGAAACCATCGGCCCTTTGGAAGCCAGCCTGTAATCCATAATGATTTTTGTTTTACACCTTCAGGATTAAGATCCACGGTTTACATAAAGCTTTCCATGTTGTGCCGTTTGACATGGAAAGCCTGTCCAAGAGCGTGCTTATGGGCCCCTAACAGGGACCACTTATGTTGGCAGCCTATGTTTGGAGTACGAGGTGCCGAAAATGTTGCCCCTTTGTTGATCCCAGCACCTTGTCACACGTGGTGAATGGATTAACACAATTATTGTTTTTCTTTATATGAGCTTGTGTTAAGGGTGGTTTACGGCAAAAACTCAAGGTCCCTTAAAGAAATGGGAGCTTGCGATGGCACCATGTGTGGTTCCTTGTTAATAGCTGTGTAGAGCCTGCCAAACAGAGGTCAGTGGGTGCAGAGACCGTGACAGTGTAGGGCTGATTAAAGACCACCCGACATCGTATTAAGCACCACTATATCTGCATTAAAAAGGCCAGACAATTATCTCTCATCCACCTTTAAGTAATCACCCTATTCTAAGTCCCATTACTAAATACAAACTCCAACAACTTCACATATATTATTCTTCAACAACGGTAAAAAAAAAATGCTAAATTGTGAGTTAGGCCAATGGAGGTGACTGTTCACTTGCACTGGCCGTAATTGATTTTTTTTAATGAGTTTATTGAATTTGATTTGTTAAACTATAAAATGCAGCAGTATAATCATCTTATACACATTATCAGGTGAATTAAAGTCAACAGTCTCCCTGTTACAAAATTTCAATCAACAAATAGGAAAGATAAATACATTTTTGTAAGTAGTTTGTTTTTATGAACAGCTGTTCTGTACACAGAGGGGCCGATTCCGATTCGGGCCGGAAGCGCACCTAACACTATTTGTCCGGGAAAAAACCCAGCCGAATGCGTTTTTCCCGACCGATTCGAACAGTCGTCCGAATGAGCAAGTACGATGCGCATAACAGCACAGATTCCGAGCGAGCCGTACTTACCCATTCCAGCTCCTGTTCCCCACCCGAGCCGGATCCGTAAACGCCGAATCGAGTCGCACGGAAGCAAATACACAGCACCTTCCGGCCGGACTAGTACGATGCGCATTCCGTACGCGCCGAACCCGTCGCTACATCCGGCACGTCAGAGCATCCGGGAGAGCCGCACATAAGCTCTGATTCGCGCCACAAGACGATCCACGGCTACGAGACGAACAAGCCAGCGACGAGTATGAGTCGAAGCAACGAGAAACCCGAACGAAATGAACCAACCATGAATCCCATCGCGCAGGTCCTACCAATACTCTACATCTATTACCGGAACAGGTACGGACGCGTACGGCGCAGACGGTAAGTCAAACGCCCACTACACAAACAAAAGACACGTACCCGACATATGTCACACACACATAGGGATGCAGAAATGACGCACCCTAGCAACAGCAGAACCATAGGGGCGGGATGGCTATCACCAATGCCATACACACCCATAGGGGCCTGGATGCCTACCACTACCACCACCCTACTCAGGGGGGACTGGATGCCTGTCACTACCACCACCCCTACTCAGGGGGGGCTGGATGCCTGTCACTACCACCATCCCTTCTCAGGGGGGGTTGGATGCCTACTACTACCACCACCCCTACTCATGGGTGCTGGATGCCTACCACTACCACCACCCCTACTCAGGGGGGCCTGGATGCCTGTCACTACTACCATCCCCACACATACGGGGATGGATGCCTACCACCAACACCACCCCTACTCATGGGTGCTGGATGCCTACCACTACCACCACCCCTATTCAGGGGGGCTGGATGCCTACCACTACCACCACCCCTACTCAGGGGGGCCTGGATGCCTGTCACTACTACCATCCCCACTCATAGTGGGATGGATACCTACCACCCACACCACCCCTACTCATAGGACAGGTAATGCATGACACAACCAGCATACTCCAACATAAGGAATGTCTGAAAAACACATCCCCCCAACACCATGACAAGCATGTGTAGTCTGTGTCAAATGCCTACAACACTGAACATAACATTGAACATACAATGTGACCCCCTATCACATGTGTCACACATAAATGTGTGTGGCCTCCACAATGCAAGCAGACCATGACCACTGTGACAATGGGGTCTAACACCCCATCATCACAGTGACCAAAAGGTAAGTGTGGGGTCCATAGCTGAAGCACATTTTGAACATTGTGGCAATGGGGTCTAAACCCCCATCATCACAGTGACCAAAAGGTAAGTGTGGGGTCCATAGCTGAAGCACATTTTGAACAATGTGGCAATGTGGTCTAAACCCCCCTCATCACAGTGACCAAAATGTAAGTGTTGTCATGGAAAAAGCTGCAAATGCCAAACAGCATGGATGATTCCTGGTCACAGAACAACAAACACATCAGTGGCATAGTAGTGCTTGTGTCCCACAGCAACATAGATTGGGTGAGGCAAACAGTGCAGTGCAAATAAGACATAACTTTGGCCATGTGCAGACAAACATCACCCATGGGGGCTGACATTGTCAACATTCATCAATAACACAATGACAGAAGTGACCATCATAATGCAGACCCACATATCTGCACCAATGGACACACAAATGTAGATATCCTGTGGAGACTGTATAATTAGGGGTGGGCGGAATTTGCGTAGTCGCGCTACGCAAAGCTCCGCGAAACGGTAAAAAATCTCCGCGAGCACGCAAAAGTTCCGCGAACACGCGGAATTGCTTGTTCCGCCCGTTCGCGCTGCTTTTTTCCTGTTCACGAACGCTGTATGCGTGCTCGGGGAGAAATATCTCGCGAACACGCATTTTGAAAGTGCGAACAAGCAAAAATTCCGCGAAGCCGCGGATCGCGAAATTTTGGGCAATTTTGCGTTCTCCGCGGAACGCGAAATTACCCAAATTCCGCAAATTCCGCGAGCGGAACGGAATTTACCGCCCAGGCCTACTGTATATGTGAGGTGAAGAAATACCATACCATGGCAGCAATGGGACATACAAACCATGATCATTGTGCTGACTGATGACCTAGGAGTCCCAGGGACAGCAGGGGAAACCCACCAAACAACATACAGCCAATGGCACACTAAAGATATGCCAATGCAGTGGTGCAGATGCACAAACACAAACAGGCAGCCTCACACTGCATATCAAACACAACAGGTGATGGGGGTATGTGCCAGTGTCCCCAGGCAACCACACAACACATGAGGAGGCCTGAATCCCAATTAAACAGATGTGTATACAGTGCCACACAAAAGTAACTCATGGATCGGATTCCCCTATGTGGGCAATCAGGCATTGTTAGATGAGAGGGAGCCCAAATTACACATGTCACACAAGCTTGTAGGAACAGCAACTAACACAGCAAGAGACAGACCCACCACAGCATTACCCCCAGGGACCCCACATTGTGGTGACACTGGCCTGCATGATAATCCCACTGTGATGACAAAGCTAGATGTCGTTCACTCTGTGAACCACGGTCATGTGTCCTGAGCAACAAACTACCATCACATCTACACAAGCACAAATCAATCAGCACGGCCTGTCAGCTAAGGCCAATATGGAGGTAGGGGTCTAGCCGTGCAACAACTCTCATTTGCACACACTCAACACCACACACCTTGATCTCCACCAATGTGCAGCAGTGAAGCTCACTTGGACTGGTGACATTGCACATGCACCCATGACAATCCCAGGGGTGGTGGTGGGAACTAAGGTGCAGAAACCCATTACACATGGCCAGTCAACAAGACTCGTGAATGTCTGACACACTGCACAGTACGCTGTACATGGGCATGACGTCAAATCCACACCAACCAATGGGATCCCAGCCACAGTCACACACCAATGAAGAAGCCAAGGTCACCCACAAAGAACACACATAGACAACTTCCAACATTCCAGCTCTGACCCTGAGGAGTGGCAGCAGTCACACACACAATGTGTCACAATCACTGAAAGCTACCACAAACTGTAAATTACATGACTTGTGTAACCAACAAGTGCCAAGGGGAATCCTGACTGTGTCTCATCTGCGTTTGCCCACAAACTCAGCCCTGACAGCAAACACACCTATGAATGACACCCTGATGACCAGTAATGTGCCATGCACCCACATCCCAGAGAACCCAGGGCGAAGATTTTGGGGGAACCTAGGTCAACTCAGCAAGCATCACAAACAGGAACATCACTAGGGATCCCAGCCTGCATAGCAAAATGAAAGTGAACACACACAGACATGCTCACACAACACACACCTTGGACTCAGGCAATGTCACAGAATTACACACTGCCATGAGGGGACTCCACTCCTGTGTAAGGAAAGCTGTGCCATACGTTGTCCCTGCAGGGCTCTATCATGTCAGCAGAACACTTGGTCACTCAGTCAACAATTATCACAAAATGAAGGCTCTTGTCACATCAGCCTGGTCATGGGAGTGTCACCGAAATCATCTGCACAGATCCAAAACACATGTATAGCAAGTTGCACTGATAACACAGATGAGTCCTTCCCCATTGATGCCCAAACTTGCATGTCCAGTGGAGATGGTCACACGGTCAGGGAAATAGACAAATTGAACAATGGCAAGCACAACAGATGTGCAGGGGTGTAAGCCACAGATGTGATATTGCAAATAAAAGTAGGAAATCCCATTGGCAAATATTGAAAACATGACACCCTCATATTGCTGCAAAGGATGACATGGATACACACCAGGATAGGACACATTCCCCCTGGACCACATGGGGTCCTGCACAGTAACACTTCATTTTCCTGATATCAAAAATCACCATCACTGCAGCAAGGGTAGGGTTAGCATCATCAACATCATGTACATCTGAAGCAAAACCACTAGAGAACAGAAAGTAGCTTTATTCAGCATATGTGGGTGTAAAATTGAAAGTCCTGAAAAAACACAAAGGCCAATGGCCAGTCCATCAGTAAAGTCCGAACAGGGTGACAGTTGCAGATGTCACCCTTTGCTTGCCTGCACTGCTACGGACCAGGGACATTCCCCTCGGAGGGGCATATGGGGGGGCAGGCCAGGCACCACAGGGACAGGATCAGGGATCACCAGAAGGAGGCAGGGAAGGGGTGGCTGGTGCTGGAGAGTCACTGACAACTGCAGTGGAGGTGTCTGACATGGTGTGTGCCGGCACAACTGGGGGGCATGAGTCAGATGGTGTGGGTGGCGGCACGACTGCAGTGGGCTGGCCAGATGGAGTGGACAGGTTCCCCACTGCAGTGCCCAAGTCAGACGGGGTGGTAGTGGACTCCACTGCAGTGCCTATCTCCAGGGGAGTAGAATGGGGTTCAGGTAAGGTGGGCAGGACAGAGGGGGAGGACACGGTCTCCACACCAGTGGCACAAACATGTGCAGCGGGGGGTGTGGGGTTGGAAGAGCAAGTGGTAGGGGGAGAAGGCCAGATCATTTTGTGGATGGTGTATCTATCTGTGGGTGGGGGAACCTGGGGCAGGGTGTGGTGGGAGAACCTGTGTTGTGGGGGCCTGAGGGATGGAGGAAGGAGACTGTGTGGTTGAGCTGCAGGGCGGTGGCGGGGTCTTGCTCTTCCAGGTCCGGGGGGACTTGCGGGTGGGGGCCTCAGTTTGTCTGTGCCTGGGGGAGGGTGTCCGGGGGTGAGGGGCACTCCCCTCTGTGTGGGTGGACTTCCTCTTCCCCCCTGTATGCTGGATCAGCTGGATCGGAGGAGGAGAGGCCGAGGTCACAGAGGAAGAGCTGCTTTTAAGGTAGGGTTGCAGGTGAGGCAAGGGAAGGGGTCTTGGAGGGAGAGGAATTGGAGGACTGCAGAGTGACTGTGGATGCCTGTGTGTGTGTCTGTTCCCCATCCCCTGTGGGTGTGGTATCAGTCCCCTGAGGATGCTTGCGTGCACGTTTTGACTTTGTTTTGGGTGTTTCTGTGCTGCTCGTGTCTGTGTGTTTGGGTGATTGTGCAGGTGTGCATGTGTTTGGGACAGATAGGGTGTCAGGAAGTATGGATGGGGCAGAGGTAGGAGGGGTGAGGGACTGTTGGAGGAGGGACACTGCTGCCATCAGGGAGGAGGCCATGGACTTATTGCTCCTCTGTAGGGCAGACATGCCCGATGAGATGCCCTCCATGAACGACACCAGCTGTGTCAACAGAGTGGTGTGTGCATGGAGGACCCTCAGCATTGATGTCTGCCCTACATGGAGCTGGTGAAGTAAGTACACAGACTCCTCACTCAGGGCAGCAGGGGACACAGGGGCAGGGGGTGCGGTGCCTGGCATGAAGGAGACACGCTCCCAAACACGGGAGCCTCCACGGACCTCTGGAATGGGAGCCGATGGGAGGGTGGTGGTGGTGGTGGTGGCGGGGCCAGCCATACTAGCTGGGGTGTCCACCTCCACAAGGGAGTCATCCTCTGAGCTGCTGTGGTCCTCAGCTGAGGTGGATGGTGCTGAGGACTCCTCGGTGTGGCTCCCCTCGCCCTCCATGCCACTGGGTCCCTCCGACCACTCATCGGCTGCTGACCCATTCTGGCTCTGCAGCTCCTCCTGGTCAATGGAGCTGTCCCCTCCTGTGGCCGTGGATGTATCTGCAAACAATTAGGGAAACAGACAAACATCAGTCACCTGCACTGACCGCACACACCACAGTAAGTACAGCACATTACAGAGCAAGCCCTGGCATCCTTAGTTGAACATTGCCAAAAGTGCTCACACAGATTCGGAGAAGCCAATTGTCAGTCTGATGGTCAACCATGGCACTCACATCCCTCCTGGCCTTGCACCCATCTGTCTGGTGCCTGTCGGACGGTAATACCCCAGTGTGGACACATGCACCACCTACACAGTTGTTGGACATTGCAGAGAACACGGTGAAGTATGTGAACATGCACACATCACATCTCTTGCCACTGAGTCAGTACAGGTGTCCGGATAAAGGGATGGCCCGAGTCTAATTAGAAATGCATGTGATGCATACCAGCAGCAGACACCATGATGCACCCATGTCCGGATAGTCAATGCCACAATCGGGTGCATGTTGCACATGTCACTCCCCTGCAGGATCAGTCTTAGGAAGTTTAATGCCATGGCACAGGCATGCCAAGTCATACATCACTGTCTCCAGTCACATGGGCAGGGCAGCCAGCCAACAACAGTCTGCACTGTGTCACAATCCTAGGTCATGGGGAATGCAAGTTCTGTAGCTGACAAGTGCACATGTCCATCCCCCACAAACCACATCATCTGAACTTTTATTTGTCCACGTCATAACATTTGGACATATGGGAGACATGAAACACAACTCTCTGAACCTGAGCACCTCACAGTCTGCTGTGAATGAAAAACAGCTGCCTGAACTTCATAGTCGCATACACCAGTCTGCACAGTCAAGTGATCAAACACCTATATGTAACACAAGGATCGTCTCTCATGGTCACATCTCAGATGGCATGCTGAGCCCTAACCGATAAACACCCCAGTAGTCCTGACAACGAAGCCACAGCACAATGACACAGAGGCAGACACTTGACGGAACATTTTACTGAGCACAACGTGTCAGCTGATACACGGGAGTGGGGGTACAGAGTGTATTGTATGCCCTGGAGTAGGCATGACTGTCCTGCTCCACGTGAAAGAGGGATGAGCCCTGGACAGTAGGCAGGTGGCTAAGCATGTGTGACACACTTGATATACATACTCCTGAGGCCCAAACATTGTTCCCACCTGCAGCATGGGGGTGTGCCAAATACCCCATGCACATGTGGTGAGTCAGATCAGCAATTGGACCACATATCAAAGTTACACGCAGATTACATGTCAGAACTCAGGCATTGTGTAAGCAATTTACCCACCCATGAAGCCCACCACAAAGTTACGGGAACAAATGCTGTCCCCCACCTTGAGCTAAGCAAAATGCAAGGACACAGTACCCAAGTGACACAATTTCCTGACTGTAAGGGCCACACCTGGGTATCAGATGAGGAGTGGGCATGTCACAATTGAGGGACATGGGTCCTGGACCACAAGACTGATGTACTGTGGAAGTTTAACCAGGCCAGAGGAGGGCACATAGCATGTCAGACAAAGTTCACAGTGCAGTCATGGACTCACCCCCTCCTTGCTGCTGTCTGGCCTTCAGCTGCCCATCCAGGTCAGGGAAGACCACCGCCAGGATTCTGAGCATGTGGGGGTCAGGGTCCGGTGTCCGCCCCTCCTGCGAGGAGGCGGCAGCTTCAGCTGGACCCTTGTGATCCTCCGGGTCCAGCCCCGAAGGTCCTGCTACCTCTTCTGGCAGTTGCTGATACGGCACTTGTAGTCCCCCACGGATCTTACTGCCCGGGCGATGGCAGCCAGATTTCCTGCTTCTGGTGGGCATCAACCTATGAGGATGACAAAGTGAAAAGGCCATTACTACACATGCAACATATCCGTGCATCACACAGTTGGATATACATGTCTCAATCACAGGGGCATATGATGTACACAGGCAGTGCAACGATGGCTATGAACAGTTTGCCAGCAGTTACTACATGGTATCATTGCCTGGGAAGTAAAACCTTGTTGGAATGCACTGTTACTGCACTATACCTGTTCAGTGCATGTAACTACACACTTTGGGGGGTGAGAACTACTCAGTGAGCATGCTAGCCAGTGGTGTGCACACTGTAAGTCTTGCTAGTCAGACAGCATGCACATTTAGTAAGGCAGTGGACAGCACACTCACCTGCTCCCCTGGTTTCCCATACAGCTTGCTGTACTGTGGAAGTAAGCTGTCCAGTAGGGCCTGGTTCTCCTCAGTGGTGAAGGCTGGGGCTCTCTCCACAGTACGTGCCATTGCAGTAGCCAGAGGATGCAGAGACAGCAGCAGTGTTGGTGGCAGATGTCGTCCTGGAGCATGTAGTGCAGGCAAGTGAGCTCTCAGGGGAACAGCCAGCATTATATGTGTGCTGCAGAGGCAGATACTGTCCCATGTGTCCAAAGTGATAGGTCCAAGTCATTTGCATCTTCTGAATCTGGCCAATCCATGGAATTGCACCACTTATACACGCCCACAGCATCCTTCAAAAGTTAAACTTCATGACACCCATGAATTTGCAAGATTGTTGTGGCTGGCCAACTGAATTCACTGCATCAGACTCGTTAAAGCTTCGAAAACGCGTCCGTTGCCATGCCAGGCCCTAGACAATGCGTGCGCACCGATCGGTCCATTGCTGTACAACGCTTATTTCGAAAACAACACGTATCCGTTCACACAATATGCAATGTCCAATGCGTGCGCACCGATCAGTCCATTGCTGTACAACGCGTACCCGTTCACATCATATGCAATGTCCAATGCGTGCGCTCTGATCGGTCCATTGCTGTACAACACGCATCTGTTCACATCATATGCAATGTCCAATGCGTGCGCACCAATCGGTCCATTGCTGTACAATGCGTACCCGTTCACATCATATGCAATGTCCAATGCATGGGCACCAATCGGTCCATTGCTGTACAACGCGTACCCGCTCACATCATATGCAATCTCCAATGCATGCACACGGATCGGTCCATTGCTGTACAAATCGTACCCATTCACATCATATGTAATGTCCAATGCGTGCGCAGGGATCGGTCCATTGCTGAACAACACGCATCCGTTCACATCATATGCAATGTCCAATGCGTGCGCACGGATCGGTCCATTGCTGTACAACGCGTATCCGTTCACATCATATGCAATGTCCAATGCGTGCGCACGGATTGGTCCATTGCTGTACAGCGCGTACCCGCTCACATCATATGCAATGTCCAATGCGTGTGCACCGATCGGTCCATTGCTCTACAACGGGTACCCGCTCACATCATATGCAATGTCCAATGCGTGCGCACGGATCGTTCCATTGCTGTACAACGCGTACCCGCTCACATCATATGCAATGTCCAATGCGTGCGCACGGATCAGTCCATTGCTGTACAATGCGTACCCGCTCACATCATATGCAATGTCCAATGCATGCGCACGGATCGGTCCATTGCTGTACAACGCGTACCCGCTCACATCATATGCAACGTCCAATGCGTGCGCACAGATCGGTCCATTGCTGTACAACGCGTACCCGCTCACATCATATGCAATGTCCAATGCGTGCGCACGGATCGGTCCATTGCTGTACAACGCGTATCCGTTCACATCATATGCAATGTCCAATGCGTGCGCACGGATCGGTCCATTGCTGTACGACGCGTCCCTGTACAAGTCACTCGCATATGTCACCATGGTTGTCACTAGTGAACGTATGCCAGCCACATTTACTTGCCAGGGACTCAGGGGCACACCTACAACACCACAGCCTGTCCACACTGTATCCTAAGGCATGTAAGGCTGCATTACCTTTTCTGTGTATGGGGGTCAACATGTGGCTGTGCACGTGTTCATGGGGACAGAATCCTTTGTGTGTTGTGCACATGACCACTGTGGTGTGCAACGGTTCATTTCAGAGCATGTGGCATGGTCACATTTCCAGGTTGTGTATGTGTATGTCATGTCACATACCCCCTGAGTCCCATGTGGGAAGGTATGTACGTCACAGGGTGACCCATTGCCACAATAGTGATGGCCCTCCACAGTCTGTGTGCATGTTGTGTTTCCGATGTCTCTGATTCCATGTGCACAATGGGAGACAGTCTCCACATCCACGTTGTTTGTGCATGGACTTTGATGTTGTGCATGTGTGTGTCACAGACGTCCATGTCTGTCCTGCAGAGGCAACAGGGGCCACTACCTGTGGGGGTCATGGTTATTTTGCTGACGTGTACATGATACGCCATGTCATGCCAGTGTCCATGTGGCAATACAGGGTCCCTGGGAATCTACCTGTCAATGAGCTGTGATGCCTGGGGCACATCTATCCTCACATGTCACTGTGGTGTGTGATTGGAACGTGACAGCAGTACATGGGTACTGTGACACAGCTTAATGATATCCCATAGCACAACCTGGAACTTGTTGTCAACACATGTGGAACTGTGATGTTAGATGTTGGCCATGTAGGTGCCATACATGTCCTTACAGAACGGCACACACATCAGGTACTTGTGTCTCGTAATGATGTATCATGTGATATTGAGTATGGTCTATGCCACATATGTGGGGTGACTGACAATCTTTCTTTCTTCACCTATGCACTGCAGGGCACCAGCTGTCCATAGACCATTCCCTGACCTTGCAACGATGGTTGAACGTGACTGCATCCGACGGTACCGCTTCAACAGGCAGCTGATTGAGGAATTGGCGGTGCGGTTGGCCCCACATTTGGAACCTGGCCAGCCATACCCTACAGCGCTGACCCCCAAGGTGAAGGTGATGGCAGCCCTACACTTCTTTGCCACCGGGACCTTTCAACACACTGTGGCGTCTGCTGGTGGAATGTCACAGACCATGTTCAGCCGTGTGCTACGCGATGTTTTGGAGGCAATGTTGAGATACCTGAACCAGTACATCTATTTCCCTAAACGTCAACAACTCACTGACGTCAAGAGTGACTTCTATGCCCTGGGGAGGATGCCACATGTCATTGGCTCCATTGATGGGACACATGTGGCTTTGGTACCACAACAGGCACATGAGCAGGCATACAGGAACAGGAAACATTACCATTCGGTCAATGCTCTGGTGGTATGTCTTGCAGATATGAGCATCTCACACGTGTGTGCCCGTGTCTCCGGTTCTGCACACAATGGCTACATGATGAGGAGTAGTCGCATCATGAGGATGATGTCACAGATGCAGAACCAGCGTGCCTGGCTTGTCGGTGTGTACTGACTTTGTACCATTGTGTGTGTTCTGCAATGTTGTATTACGCCCTCTTTTCCAACTCAGCTAATGTGCAATTGTCTGTATGTAGGTGACTCGGGATACCCCAACATGCCGTGGTTGCTGACACCCCTCAGGAACCCATGACACCAGCCCAGATGCGCTACAATGAGGCACATGGTCGGACCAGGAGAGTGATCGAGCGGACATTTGGTCTCCTGAAGAGCCGCTTTTGCTGCCTAGACAAGACAGGAGGGGCCCTCCCATATGCCCCAGCAAAGGTGTGCAAGATTGTCATTGTCTGCTGCATGCTACACAACCTGGCAGTGCGGAAGGAGTTGCCTCTCATCCTGGCTGATGTTGACCAACATCCGCCACCTGTGGAGGATCCCGGCCTGGGCCACGATGCCAGTGATGATGATGATGATGAGGGTGATGTCCGCACACAGCTCATCACCAACTTCTTCAGCTGAATGAGAGTATCCAGAGATGTCAAGTCAATGATGTGAGTTTGCATGACATGTGTTGGTGGTGCTCTGGTGCTGTTTGAGTGTGGCCATGTGCTACTTGACTGGAAGCGTGCAGCGATGTGTCCTTGCAGGTAGTCTGTACTCCCCAACAGTGTTGACATGCTAACTTGGTTTTGTGTAAGTATCTTGTGACATGTATTGGGCATGAGTATTGCAGTTCTGTCCTGTTCTTCAGTGCTTTTGACTGTGTGTCATGTCTGCCCTTCACATGGTACTTTCAGAGTTGTTTGGTCAACTGTGATCCCCCGACACCATGATTCAACTTCCAGGGTGGAAGCAGTCATTTCCCTACAGGTGATGTGCCACACACCCCTGGACTTTATTTCTTCTACACTTGTTGACTGTGTGGCCACTGCCACGTGGGATTACCTTGCATCTGTAGTGGAAACAACATGTTGCAAATGTGTAATAATTCGTGCTTCACTTTGGGATGTGCGTTGTCTGTGGTCACACATCTGACTGACATTTGCTTACTGCACCTGTGGGCTAGTTAACACAGACTCTGAATAGGTGTGGTGTCTGTGCATTCCACTGTATTTCCTGGCAACATCAGTGTAGGCGATGAGTCAGATGGCCCTGGTGTGTATGTGTTGTGTAGCCCTAGTGGTGTGTCTCCCTCATATGTGTCACGTCGCGATGACTCACATGACGGTGTTGAACTTGCTGTAGCAGTTAGCATGCACAGTGTCATTTAGCAGATCATCATCTCCATGACAGAAACCACGTTGGAATCACAACAGAGGCAAGTATGGTGTATTAGTGAGTTTATTTACATACATGTGTGAGGATAGTGCACAGGATGGTGGGTGCTGTACATTGGGATTGGAATCCAAAGTTCCCAGATGAGTTGGAAGTGTTGGTAGCAGAAATGTCCTGAGTAAAGTCCAGTCATCTGATACATTGGGCCAACTTAAACTCCCCATGTCATGTGGGAGAGTTGTGTTGCATTCGACAGGGTGAACAGTTTGCACACAAAGGAGAATTTCCAGAACAGGTGTTGGGTTCCTGGGGGATGTACATGGCCATCGGCCTCTCAGTTTTCCTTCCTCGGACGACCCCTCTTCTTTCAGGGGGGACCCTCATGTGCAGGCTGCTGCAGTGCAGAGGACTCTCCGCCAGAGTCATCCTCCCTCCCTGTTGCAGTTGTTGCAGCACCAGATGTTGTGGGCACACAGGGAGGTGTGGCCATGTTGGTGCTAATCTGGCGGAGGCATGTCAATATGTCCCTATGCACCGCTGTCAGTTCTTGCAATGTGTCCCACTTGGACTCCATGCCAGACATGTGTGTCTCCACACGGGACATGTGTGTCTCCACACGGGACATGTGTGAGTGCAAGCGGGCATGATGGGCAGCCTGCTGCTGTTGAATGTCCTTGAGGATCCCCACTACCTGGCTGACCTCTCCAGTGCTATTCTGGTACGCATCAGCAATGCATACCAGTTGTGGGTCATCATGCAGTCCAGACCCCTCTGCAAACAGCGACCTATGCCTACCACCCCTCCCAGCACCCCTGGCCACACGTGCGGGACCTGCGGTGGCACGCACAGGTGACCCTAGGCCCCCTTGGGGGTTGGTACTTGGGTTGTTGTCCATTGCTCCACGGTGGGCCGGGGTCCCTGTGCTGTTGTCATTGGTGGTCCTTGGTCTGTCCATGTCGGCGGGGGTGGTCTGTGTGTTGGCAGTTGTTGGAGGAGTGGGTGCAGGGGGTGCAGATGTTGGTCTGCTGGTGCTGCATGATGACTCACACTGAAGGGGCCAGGTAGGTCTTCGCCATCCGAGGAGGGCAGAGGCTGTTCCACACCAGTGAGCTCAGTGTCCCCCAGAGCCTGGGACAGGAACTCCTCATCGTCTGCTGCTGTGTCCCCATCATCACCTGTTTTTGGAAGAGACACACAATGCATGTTATGTTTCTACAGGCATCAATGGTTCACACATCTGACAGTTGTGACTGTACCTCTGGATGCGGCTCTGTACATTGCATTGTCCTAAGTTGTCACAGTCAGAGGTTGATATTGGTGTAGCACATTGTCCTGCCAACCTGAAGCATTTCAATGTGAATGTTGATGTGTGTGCATGACCAGCATTGGTGGTATTTGGTTGACATCCGGACCTCCTTCTCCCCCCAGCCCAGTTATCCCACCATGAAGCATGCCACCCTTGCAGTGGGTGCAGGTTAACTCTCAGGATGTCAGTCAGTGGTGTCCTGCTGTTGGTTGGTGGCCAGTTCCCAGCAGGGCCTGGTACTCCCCCAACAGAGGACCATTGTCAGACATCTTTGAAGTGGCTTTTCACTCCCTGTGAGGTGTGCATGTTTCAGTGTGAGCTTGCTGGGCCATGTGGGTGGGGGATGTTGAGCTGTGACTACCACTCCCATCATGCTATTGCCTACACCCCCTTCCCAGCATGCCCATACTTCCTTCCTTTTGACTTTGCTTCCCTGTGGGGTAGTGTGCCTGTGCTGACAGGATGGCTGACAGTGTTGTCCTGGCGTTTGTTTGGCTACAAGTCCCAAAAGTGTCCCTATGCTTCACACAGCATAACCCAGTGTGGTAGTTCTTTGTGGGATATTTAATTAGAGTGTGAGGCAATGCATTCTCCCAGGTGAGTTGTGTGGAGTTTGTGTTAAGGGGGTGTGTGAGAAAAGCTGCTGGTAACTATGGTCAGAGCTGTCAGTCCTCCTTCCCACCCAGCCAGATATCCCACCATGGAACGTGCTTCCATTGCAGGGAGTGCAAGTTGGCTTTCAGGATGTCAGTCAGTGGTGTCCTGCTGTTGGTTGTTGCACAGTTCCCAGCAGGGCCTTGTGCTCCCCACAGCAGTACCCAGTGTCAGCCATCTTGTCAGTTCTTTTCCACTCCCTGTGATGTGAGCATGGTTCAGAGTGGTGTTGATGGGCCAATTGTGAGGGTGACCAATATCTGTGACTACAGCTCCCATCATGCTATTGGCTACACTGACTTCACCAGCATACACAGAATTCCTTCCTTTCAGTGAGCTTCCCTGTGAGGTGGTGTTCTAGTGGTGGCAAAATGTCTGACAGTGTTTGTTGGTTAGATTAGTGCCACTGCCTTGCTCTATTTGTTGTTGGGTTTGTACATGTCATGACACAGTTACATATCACTATGGGATGGCAGGTATTGTGTTTGTATCTTGGGATGATTATGTTTTGGTTACTGTGGCTTTGCTAACGGTGCATGGTTTGACTATCCCCTTGACAGTGATGTGTGTGTATTGTCACACGATATTGGGTATATTGGTTGTGTACTCACCAGGCTCTGGGATGTTTGATAGTCCATGTACGCTCTCTGGTGGTAGGCTGGCCCGCACCTTCTCCTCCCAGGGCCTGAGGTATACTTGTTTGGCAGGAGGGCCACTGCCGGTGCGATGGCATAAGGTGCAATCCTTCTTGAGTAGGGCCTTGACCCTCCTGTGCACATCATACCACCTGTTCTGGATGTCTTCCTTTGTGCGCAAACATGGTGATTGTGCGTTCACCCTGTCGACGATCCTCTCCCACATCTTGGTTTTCTGCGACATGGGGGTCTGTTGGACCAATGTACCAAACAACTGTGGCTCTACCCTGAGGATCTTATCTATCAGGACTTCCAATTCACTGTCTAGGAACTTTGGATTCTTCTTTGGGTGCATGGTGATGGGTGGTGGTGGGGATTGATGTGTGTGTGAGTGTGCAAGTGAGGGTGGGTGAGTGTAGGTTTTGCTGGGTGTATGTGAGGGTGCTATTTGTGAGGTGCTAATGGTGTGTGGCTTGTGTGATGGATGAGTTGTGAGTGTGTCTGTGGTTGCTGTCTGATGGTGTTCTGTGCTGGCAGGTCAGTTGAATTTGCAAAGGATCATTGTAGGGATTTGTGGCCTTTATATGGGTGGAGTTGGGGGTGTGTCTTTGTTCCATGTTTTTTCCCCCCAGTATTTATTGGCTTTGTCATTGCTTGTTTGGCCTTTTTTTGTAATTTTTCCTTTGTAGTTTCTGGGCATGTAGGAGACGTTCTTCTGACGGAGTCGGACGCTGCAGTTGGCTCGTGCGAGCTTCTCCGAGTCTTTCACGCTGTGTTTCTGATGGATTTCATGTGCGACGTACGCGTCGGTTGCGGAGTATTGGGTTGCTTCTGCTCCATTTTGTATGTGTGTCGGTTGTACGGCTTGAGCTCCGTGCGACTCGGTCTGGTTTTGCATGCATTGCATCGTACTGCGCGGGTCGGAGTTTGCGGGTACGTTTCTGTCGGGTTCTTTCCTGGTGCGTGTCAGTTGGTTCGATTCACATGGTTTCCCGGCCGGATAGCTGGTTTCCGTGCGGTTCGGTCATTCGGCTTGTGTTCCGTACGAGTCGGTCGTATTTCCATGCATTGCATCGTACTACGCGGATCGGGCAGCGCCGGTACGTTTCGGTCGGACTAAATTCCCGTACCGAGTCGGTCGGTACGTTTTCCGGCCCGGATCGGAATCGGCCCCAGAGTCTATGCTCCGAACCCTTTAACCACTGTACCCCGTCCGCCTGCGTTCATCATATCCCCTAGATACCATGTTGTAATTATTAAAAGAGATTTATAAATGTTCTAAATGCTTTGGAAACTGTTTAACCATTAGAAAATGTACTCGCTTTTTTAACATAAACGGCTCTGATTATGTCTTTTGGGCAGCGGATCAATGCGCCTCTACTGCGCCTATGCAATGTAAGAACCGCCAACAAGAATTATTATTTGAACATGTGCATCTAGTAACTCCTAATACAGTCTGTGGTTATTTGCTTTTCCCATCGTGCTTCTTGGAAAACAGACATCGCAAAGGGAAACGCGTAAAAGTTCCAACATGGCATGGAACTTAATGTCCATGCCACGCTGATACTTTGTGAAGCTACAGACAGAAGGGTACATATTGTGCCACCCTGAATGTATCCCCATGGTGGTGTGGCAATAGGCACCCTTTGTTCTTGGCGCGCCAGACTATTCATTGCGTGTATCCGCCTTAAAGAGGCTGACATTTAAGAACTTTGATTATGCTGAGCAAATTCACCAGTCCCTGATAAGCACATTGCATTGTGGCCCTCCTGCACCACTGGCCGGGAAGTACTGTTCTTTGGTGCAGCCAGTGATCTAACGTCTGTCCAACTTTGCAAGTCGTAATACGGCAGATTTTGGTCCTCCTGCCTAAGGGTTGCGGTCTTGCTAATACCGGCCTCATAATCCGGACAATATGTATTGTGTCCCTGGTTATTAGAAAACCATGACTCCTCTGTCAAAGTAGCATCAGATACCTGGTGATAAAATGTGACTAACCATGTTCAAAATTCTGACTTTTCTTTAGGCATTTAAAAAAAAATCATTTTTTATGTGTTTCTCTTTAATAACAGGAACTATTAACTTATTGTTGTAGATGGATACATTTAAAATAAAATTCAATAAAAGAAGCATCCTTAATCAAGCAATTACAAATCCTATGTACTTATTTCAAATCTATTTAATTTTAAAGGGTAAGGTTTAACCAGATTGTGCTATAAGTTTAGTGAACATGGTTCATATAAGTGTTAGAGATTCTCCATCATAAGTCCATAATATTATAAAAATTCATTGTGTTCACAATTCTTGTTTGAACCATTAATAAACGGTTTACTTCATGTGTTGTTTACAAATTGAACTACCCTTTATGTCAATAATTTAAAAGATTACATGAAATATTGTAAAAATTATGAATTGTTGGTTAATTTTTTGCATGTGCTTTGTTTGATCATTATGTAAATGTAAGGAAATGTCCATGTCATTGTCATCACTGGGAAATTCAAAGTCTGACATTGTGTACCAATTAAAAAAACGACAACTTTCAATAATTTAAAGAAAAGGAACAACATGGTATACTACGTTCAACATTTTTGTATCCAATGTTGATCACAATAACATTATTTTTTCAAATTACTATTGTTAAATTTATTTATGTTATTAAAAATTGTCAAGCTTTTTTCAACGTTCCAACATGATTTTTTAAATGACTATAGATGGGGTGTTATTTCTATACTGCAGTTGATACTAAAATGAAGAATATTGCTTCACCTATTATCCTTTTCTTAATAATGTACTGGTAACATTTAAATAGACTTCTTTTCCAAAACTGACTATTATTGTAATTTATTTAAATTCTGTTTATATTTGTATTATATTTCAGTTATGAATAGACAAGTATTAAAATTATTACCTGTGTAAAAAAAAAATACAACGCCCATTACCTCATATCACTAGAGTACTGTCCATAAAGGGTATTGTAGCAGTAATTTTAGCACATTATGATGGCGGGAGGATGGCCACCGCCGGCCCGGGGATGGCGATCCTCCCGCCATCATAATGAGCCCCTTGGTGTTGGCATTGGCATGAAGAAATTGCACAGGCCATTGACAAGAAGACAACTGTGAAGGCCCCAGTAGACAATAGTGTTCCATGTCATTTCTACAAAATCACTTAACACATCTTAGTGGCTTTTTTTTGGGGCAAACTGTTAAGGGATATATCAACAGGCACAGCTCCTCTTGCCGAATTGAGTAGGGGGATTATTTCATTATTTTATCAAACCTGGCAGAGCACCACTTCAAGGAGCCAACTTAGAACCGATATCCCTCGTAAACGTAGATATGGAGATCATGGCAAAGGTTTTGGTAATTTGAAAATTCACTTATATTTAATGATCACTTTAAAAGTTTTAAACCCTCTGAATGACATTAGGATGTCATGTGGACCTCCACCAACATGCCGTTGGTGGTGGTCCTCCATAAATCATAATAAAGCTTCAGACTGCTGGATTTTAAAAGCGAGGGTCTGAGCGCAACGGTCCGGTGAAAAGACCTCTGACTCCAACTGGGTCAAGCAACCAATTGGCAAGGCAGTTGTACAGTAATGTATACAATGACGGTGTTGCCTGTGCAAGAGCCGTCATATTGTTTACAACGTCCATGTCCCATAGCCTTGTCCCAGTGGTCCAACTGCATCATAAACTGTAGCAAAGTGAGTTTGGGTGTCCATAACTGGGGCAACACCAGCATTCGCAATATGCCCTTAACCGTGAACACTGTATTATTTGCATGCTATCGCTGAGCGTGAGAGTAGCAGTAGTATTTTAATTTTGGTAAATCTGTTGTTATTTTTCATTTATTTCTTTAAAAAATTGTACAAATGAGCATGTATTAATACTAATTACTAAATATGAATCCACAAGATCACCCACTACCCATTCATACCTTAAATATGGTCAAAAAAGTTAGTGTGGGAGCGGGTTTCCCACAATTGTAATTTAAATATTAAACTAAGAAAAAAAATGTTATATTTGAATCTACTAAAATGAATAAGCATGAATTAAAGAAAATTATGAATTAATACCAAGGTAGTTATATTAACAACTGAGTTTTAAAATTAGTCACCCCCAGTAACTCCGGTAAGCTTGCTTCATGCCCACAGACATGAGCATTGCCAAAAGTTTAAAAAAATGTAACTTAAAGAACCAAATTAATTTTTAAGAAATATTAACCATCTAGTAATTAAAAAACAACTCTTTGGGGTCGATTCCGATTCGGGCCGGAAAACGTACCGACCGACTCGGTACGGGATTTTATTCCGACCGACTCCGACTGGCGCCGTACGACCCGGGTAGTACGATGAAATGCATGTGAAATCCGACCGACTCGGACCGAATACAAAACGAACGACCGAGCCGGGCGGAAACAAGCCATCCGGCCGGAAATGCACTCGAAACGAACCGACCGACACGCACCCGGCTTGAACCCGAACGAAATGTACCCGCGAACTCCGACCCGCGTAGTACGATGCTGTGCGTGCAAAACACGACCGACTCGCACGGAGCACAAGCCGGACGACCGACACGCATACAAAACCCAGCCGAAGCAACCCAATACTCCGCGACCGACTCGTACACCGCATATGAAACATAGCTGACACACAGCGGGAACGAGTCGGACAAGATCGCACCACACAACTGCAGCGTCCTACTCGGACACAAGAACGACTCCTACATGCACCAAAAACACCAAGGAATTTTTTTTTAAAAAAAGGGCCAAACAAGCAACCACAAAGCCAATAAATACAGGGAGGAAAAAAAAATGGAACAAAGACACACCTCCAACTCCACCTACATAAAGACCACAAATCCCTACCATGATCCTTTGCAAATTCCACTGACCTGCCAGCAAACAACACCATAACACAGCAACCACAGACACACTCACAGCTCATACATCACACAAGCCACACACCATTACCACACCTACAAATACCACCCTCACACACACCCAGCTAAGCCTACACTCACACACACCCACTTGCACACACACACATCAATCACCACCACCACCATGCCCCCAAAGAAGAATCCATAGTTCTTAGATAGTGAATTGGAAGTCATGGTAGATGAGATCCTCAGGGTAGAGCCACAGTTGTTTGGTACATTGGTACAACAGACCCCCATAGCGCAGAAAACCAAGATGTGGGCGAGAATTGTCGACAGGGTCAATGCACAAGCACCATGTTTTCGCACAAAGGAAGACATCCAGAACAGGTGGTATGATGTGCGCAGGAGGGTCCGGGACCTACTTAAAAGGATTACCTCCTCAGACAGCACACCGGCAGTGGCCCTCCTGCAAAACCAGTATACCTCAGGCCCTGGGAGGAGAAGGTGCGGGCCATCCTACCACCAGTGAGCGTATACGGACTAACAGACATCCCAGAGCCTGGTGAGTACACAACTAATATACACAATATGGTGTGACAATACACACACAGCACTCTCAAAGGGATAGGCAAACCATGCACCCTTAGCAAATACACAGCAACCAAAACATATTCATCCCAAGATGTTAATGTTAGTCACACAAACACAATACCTGCCATCTCATAGTGGTATCTAACTGTGTCATGACATGTACAAACGTAACAACAAATACAGCAAGGCACTGGCACAAATACAACCAACAAACACTCTCAGATATTTTGACAACACTAGAACACCACCTCACAGGGAAGATCACTGAAAGGAAGGAATCCGGTGTATGCTGGTCAAGTCAGTGTAGCCAATAGCATGATGGGACTTGTAGTCACAGATATTGCTCACCCTCACAACTGGCCCATCAACACCACCCTGAACCATGCACACATCACAGGGAGTGGAAAAGTACTCACAAGATGGCTGACACTGGGAACTGCTGTGGGGAGCACAAGGCCCTGCTGGGAACTGTGCCAACCAACCAACAGCAGGACACCACTGACTGACATCCTGAAAGACAACTTGCACTCCCTGCAAAGGAAGCACGGTGCATGGTGGGATATCTGGCTGGGTGGGAAGGAGGACTCACAGCACTGACCAAAGTTACAAGTACCTCCCCTCACACCCCCCTCAACACTAACTCCACATAACCCACCTGGGAGAATGCAATGCCTCACATCCTAACTGAAGATCCCACAAAGAACCACCACCCTGGGTTATGCAGTGTGAAGCACAGGGACACTCTTGGGACTTGTAGCCAAACAACTGCCAGGACAACACCCCCAGCCATCCTGTCAGCACAGGCACCCCACCCCACAGGCTAGCAGAGTCAAAAGGAAGGAAGGATGGGCATGCTGGGAAGAGGGGTGGAGGCAATAGCATGATGGGAGTCGTAGTCACAGCTCAACATCCCCCACCCACATGGCCCAGCAAGCCACCACTGAAGCATGCACACCTCACAGGGAGTGAAAAGCCACTTCAAAGATGTCTGACACTGGCCTCAGCTGTGGGGAGCACAAGGCCCTGCTGGGAACTGGGCACCAACAAACAACAGGACAACACTGTCAGCCATCCTGTTAGCACAGGCACACTACCCCACAGGGAAGCAGAGTCAAAAGGAAGGAAGGATGGGCATGCTGGGAAGGGGGGTGGAGGCAATAGCATGATGGGAGTCGTAGTCACAGATATTGCTCACCCTCACAATTGGCCCATCAACACCACCCTGAACCATGCACACATCACAGGGAGTGGAATAGGACTCACAAGATGGCTGACACTGGGAACTGCTGTGGGGAGCACAAGGCCCTGCTGGGAACTGTGCACCAACCAACTGCAGGACACCACTGACTGACATCCTGAAAGACAACTTGCACTCCCTGCAATGGAAGCACGGTCCATGGTGGGATATCTGGGCTGGGGGGAGAAGGAGGCCCGGATGGCAACCAAATAGCACCAATGCTGGTCAGGCACACACCTCAACATTCACATTGACATGCCACAGGTTGGCAGGACAATGTGCTACACCAATATCACTCTCTGACTGTCACAATTTAGGAGAATGCTATTTCCAGGCCCGCATCCAGAAGTACAGTAACAACTGTCAGGTGTGTGAACAATTGATGCCTGTAGAAACATACTATACAATCTGTGTCTCTCCCCAAAACAGGTGATGATGGGGACTCAGCAGCAGATGTGGAGGAGTCTCTGTTCCAGGCTCCAGGGGACACTGAGCTCACTGGTGTGGATCAGCCTCTGCACTCCACGGATGGCGAAGAACTAGCTGGACCCTCCGGTGTCAGTCATCATGCAGCACCAGCAGGACCAACATCTGCACCCCCTGCACCCACCCCTCCAACAACTGCCAACACACAGGCCACCACTGCCAACACGGACACACCAAGGACCACAGGTGACAACAGCGCAGGGACCCAGGCCCAAACTGGAGCTGGTGACAACGAGCCCACGAACAACACCCAAGTGGGCACACGGTCAGCTGTGCGTGCCCCCGCAGGTCCCGCACGTGTCGCCAGGGGTGGTGGGAGGGGTGGTAGACACAGCTCGCTCTTTGCAGAGGGGTCGGGACTGCATGATGACCCACAACTGGCATGCATCGCAGATGCGTACCAGACTAGCACTGGAGAGGTCAGCCAGGTAGTGGGGATCCTCAAGGGCATACAACAGCAGCAGGCTGCCCATCATGCCCGCTTGGACTCCCACATGTCCCGTGTCGAGACACACATGTAACGTGTCGAGACACACATGTCACATGTCGATACAAACATGTCTGGCATAGAGTCCAAGTGGGACACATTGGACCTACTAACAGCGGTGCATAGGGACATACTGACATGTCTCCGCCAGTTTACCACCAACATGGCCTCACCTCCCTGTGTGCCCACAACATCTGCAGCTGAAACTACTGCAAATACCACAGGGAGGGCGTAGGACTCTGGTGGAGAGTCCCCTGCACTGTGGCAGCCTGCACTTGAGGGTCCCCCCCAAAGAAGAGGGGCCGTACTGAGAGGCCGATGGCCAGCTACATCCCCCACGAAGCCAACATCTGTTCTGGAACTTTTCCTCTGTGTGTAAACTGCACGCCCTGTCGAAGCCAACCCAACTCGCCCACATGACATGGGGAGCTCTAGTTGTCCAAATTCATCAGATGACTGTGGACTTTACTCTGGACATTTCAGCTACCAAGACTTCCGAATCACATGGGAACTTTGGATTCCAATTCCTATGTACAGCACCCACCATCCTGTGCACCATCCCCACACCTTATGTAAATAAACTCACCAATACACCATATCTGCCTCTGTTGTGATTCCAACGTGGTGTCTGTCATGGAGATGGTGATCAGAAAAATTACACTGTGCATGCTAACTGCTACGGCAAGTCCAACACTGTCATGTCAGTCATGGCGACGTGACACATATGAGGGAGACCACCACCAGGGCCACACAACACATACACACCAGGGCCATCAGACTCATCCCCTACACTGATGTTGCCAGGAAATACAGTGCAATGCACAGACACCACACCTATTCACTCCCGTACCCAGGCTGATGTGAGCAGAGGCTTCTGTGTGTTGTAGTTGTTGACTCACTGATGGAGTGTCCTGCTGATATGTTTGAGTGGTGCACAGACAAGGTTTGGCACAGCGGAGCTTCCACAGGAGTGGAGTGCCCTCATGGCTGTGTGTAATCCGGTGACATTGCGTGTGCCCGTGTTGTGTGTTGTGTGGGCATGTCTGTGCATGTTCCCTTCCCTTTTCATACGCAGGATGTGTCCCTAGGGATGTTCCTGTTTGTGATGCTTGCAGAGTTGGTATGTGTTCATCCAGCATCTTGGACCTGGTTTCTCCGTGATGTGGGTGCATGGCAAACTAATGTTCATGAGGTTGTCATCCCAGGTTGTCTTTATTGTCAGGGCTGGGGATGTAGGCAAACGCTGATGGGACACATTCAGGATTCCCCTTGGCACTTGTTGTTTACACAAGTAATGTGATTTAGAATTTGTGGTAGCTTTCAGTGATTGTGACGCGTTGTGTGTGTGACTGCTGCCACTCCTCAGGGTCAGAGCTGCAATGTTGGAAGTTGTGTACGTGTGTTCTTTGTGTGTCACCTTGGCTTCTTCGTTGGTGTGTGACTATGGCCAGGATCCCATTGTTTGTGGTGGATTTCACATCAGGCGCATGTACGGCGTACTGTGCTGTGTGTCATACATAGACGAGTCATGTTGAGTGGGCATGTGTGATGGGTTTCTGCACCTTAGTTCCCCCCACCACCCCTGGGATTGTCATGGGTGCATGGGCAATGTCACCAGTCCATGTGAGCTTCACTGATGCACATTGATGGAGATCAGGGTGTGTGGTGTTGAGTGTGCAAATGTGAGTTGTTGGATGGCTAGACCACTACCTCCATA
This sequence comes from Calotriton arnoldi, assembly GCA_963921515.1. Classification (NCBI taxonomy): domain Eukaryota; kingdom Metazoa; phylum Chordata; class Amphibia; order Caudata; family Salamandridae; genus Calotriton; species Calotriton arnoldi. Next base: position 35,530 of record CAWUFW010017066.1, read on the forward strand.
TTGGCCTTGGCTGGCAGGCCCTGCTGATTGATTGGAGCTTGTGTAGGTGTGATGGTAGTTTGTAGCTGAGGACACATGGCTGTGGTTCACAGTGTGAACAACATCTACCTTTGTCTTCACAGTGGAATTGTCATGCAGGCTAGTGTCAGCACAATGTGGGGTCCCTGGGGGTCGTGCTGTGGTGGGTGTGTCTCTTGCTGTGTTAGTTGCTGTTCCTACAAGCTTGTGTGACATGTGTAATTTGGGCTCCCTCTCATCTAACAATGCCAGATTGCCCACATAGGGGAATCCAATCCATGATTTACTTGTGTCTGGCACTGTATAGACATCTGTGTAATTGGGATTCTGGCCTCCTCATGTGTTGTGTGGTTGCCTGGGGACACTGGCACACCCCCCCATCACCTGTTGTGTTTGATATGCAGTGTGAGTCTGCCTGTTTGTGTTAGTGCATTTGCATCACTGCATTGGCATTTCTGTAGTGTGGCTGCCATGGTATGGTATTTGTTCACCTGACATCGGCAGTCTCCACTGGATATCAACATTTGTGTGTCCATTGGTGCAGATATGTGGGTCAGCATCATGATGGTCACTTCTGTCATTGTGTAATTGGCTGATTGTTGACAATGTGGTCCCCCATGTGTGATGTTTGTATGCACATGGCCAAAACAATGTTTTGTGACACTGCACTGTTAGCCTCGCCCAATCTATGTTGCAATGGGACACAGGCACTACTATGCCACAGATGTTTTAGTTGTTGTGTGACCAGGATTCATCCATACAGTTTGTCTTTGGTAGCCTTTACCATGCCTACACTTACCTTATGATCACCGTGGTGATGGTGCTTTGAGCCCCATGGACCCCACACTTCCCTTTTGGTGACTGTGGTGATGGGGCTTAGGGCCCCATTGCCACACTGATCAAAAGGTGCATCAGCCTTGGACCCCACACTTCCCTTTTGGTGACTGTGGTGATGGGGCTTAGGTCCCCATTGCCACACTGATCAAAAGGTGCATCAGCCTTGGACCCCACACTTCCCATTTGGTGACTGTGGTGATGGGGCTTCAGGCCCCATTGCCACACTGATCAAAAGGTGCATCAGCCTTGGACCCCACACTTACCTTTTGGTGACTGTGGTGATGGGGCTTTGGGCCCCATGGACCCCACACTTCCCTTTTGGTGACTGTGGTGATGGGGCTTAGGGCCCCATTGCCACACTGATCAAAAGGTGCATCAGCCGTGGACCCCACACTTCCCTTTTGGTGACTGTGGTGATGGGGCTTAGGGCCCCATTGCCACACTGATCAAAAGGTGCATCAGCCTTGGACCCCACACTTCCCTTTTGGTGACTGTGGTGATGGGGCTTAGGGCCCCATTGCCACACTGATCAAAAGGTGCATCAGCCTTGGACCCCACACTTCCCTTTTGGTGACTGTGGTGATGGGGCTTAGGGCCCCATTGCCACACTGATCAAAAGGTGCATTCGCCTTGGACCCCACACTTCCCTTTTGGTGACTGTGGTGAGGGGGCTTCAGGCCCCATTGCCACACTGATCAAAAGGTGCATCAGCCTTGGACCCCACACTTACCTTTTGGTGACTGTGGTGATGGGGCTTTGGGCCCCATGGACCCCACACTTCCCTTTTGGTGACTGTGGTGATGGGGCTTAGGGACCCATTGCCACACTGATCAAAAGGTGCATCAGCCTTGGACCCCACACTTCCCTTTTGGTGACTGTGGTGATGGGGCTTAGGGCCCCATTGCCACACTGATCAAAAGGTGCATCAGCCTTGGACCCCACACTTCCCTTTTGGTGACTGTGGTGATGGGGCTTAGGGCCCCATTGCCACACTGATCAAAAGGTGCATCAGCCTTGGACCCCACACTTCCCTTTTGGTGACTGTGGTGATGGGGCTTTGGGCCCCATTGCCACAGTGGCCATGGTCGGCTTGTATTGTGGAGGCCACACACTTTTATGTGTGACATATGTGATAGTGGGTCACATTGTATGTTCATTGTCATGTTCAGTGTTGTAGGCATTTGACATAGACTACACACGCTTGACATGTTGTTTGGGTGTATGTAATTTTCTGTGATTCCTTATGTGGGAGTATGCTGGTTGTGTCATGCATTACCCGTCCTATGCGTAGGGGTGGTGGTAGTGGCAGGCATCCATCCCCCCATGAGTGGGGATGGTAGTAGTGGCAGGCATCCTGCCCCCCATGAGTAGGGGTGGTGGTAGTGATAGGCATCCAGCACCCCATGAGTGGGGATGGTAGTAGTGATAGGCATACAGGCCCCCCTGGGTAGGGGTGGTGGTGGTGGCAGGCATCCAGCCCCCCATGAGTGGGGATGGTGGTAGTGGCAGGCCTCCAGGCCCCCCTGAGTAGGGGTGGTGGTAGTGGCAGGCATCCATCACCCTAAGGGTGGGGATGGTAGTAGTGGCAGGCATCCAGCCCCCCATGAGTGGGGATGGTAGTAGTGATAGGCCTCCAGGCCCCCCTGAGTAGGGGTGGTGGTAGTGGCAGGCATCCAGCCCCCCATGAGTGGGGATGGTAGTAGTGATAGGCATCCAGCCGCCCATGAGTGGGGATGGTAGTAGTGATAGGCATCCAGCCCCCCATGAGTAGGGGTGGTGGTAGTGATAGGCATCCAGCCTCCCATTAGTGGGGATGGTAGTAGTGATAGGCATCCAGCACCCCATGAGTGGGGATGGTAGTAGTGATAGGCATCCAGCCCCCCATAAGTAGGGGTGGTGGTAGTGATAGGCATCCAGCCCCCCCTGAGTAGGGGTGGTGGTAGTGGCAGGCCTCCAGGCCCCCTGAGTAGGGGTGGTGGTAGTGGCAGGCATCCATCCCCCCATGAGTGGGGATGGTAGTAGTGGCAGGCATCCTGCCCCCCATGAGTAGGGGTGGTGGTAGTGATAGGTATACAGGCCCCCCTGGGTAGGGGTGGTGGTGGTGGCAGGCATCCAGCCCCCCATGAGTGGGGATGGTGGTAGTGGCAGGCCTCCAGGCCCCCCTGAGTAGGGGTGGTGGTAGTGGCAGGCATCCAGCCCCCCATGAGTAGGGGTGGTGGTAGTGGCAGGCATCCAGCCCCCATGAGTCGGGATGGTAGTAGTGATAGGCATCCAGGCTTCCTGAGTAGGGGTGGTGGTAGTGGCAGGCATCCATCCCCCCATGAGTGGGGATGGTAGTAGTGATAGGCATCCAGGCCCCCCTGAGTAGGGGTGGTGGTAGTGGCAGGCATCCATCACCCTAAGGGTGGGGATGGTAGTAGTGGCAGGCATCCAGCTTCCCATGAGTGGGGATGGTAGTAGTGATAGGCATCCAGGCCCCCCTGAGTAGGGGTGGTGGTAGTGGCAGGCATCCAGGCCCCTATGGGTGTGTATGGCATTGGTGATGCCCATCCCACCCCTATGATTGTGCTGTTGCTGGTGTACGTCATTTGTGCATCCCTATGTGTGTGTGACATATTTTGGGTACGTGTAGTTAGTTTGTATTGTTGGTGTTTGACTTACCGTCTGCGCCGTACGCGTCCGAACCGGTCCCGGTAATAGATGTAGAGTATAGGTAGGACCTGCGCGATGGGATTCATGGTTGGGTCGTCTCGTTCGGGTTTCGCGTGTCTTCGACTCGTACTCGTCGCTGGCTTGTTCGTCTCGTAGCCGTGGATCTTCTTGTGGCGCGAAACGGAGCTTATGTGCGGCTCTACGGATACTGAAACGTGCCGTACGTAGCGACGGGTTCGGCGCGTACGGAGCGCGCATCGTACTAGTCCTGCCGGAAGGTGCTGTGTATTTGGGTCCGTGTGGCTCAAATCGGCATTTGCGGATCCGGCTCGGGCGTGGAACAGGAGCTGGATTGGGTGAGTATGGCTCGCTCGGACTGTGGGCTGTTATGCGCATCGTACTTGTTCGTTCGGTGGGGTATTCGAATTGGTCGGTAAACACGCGTTCGGCTTGGTTTTTTTCCGGACAAATAGTGTTGGGTGTGCTTCCGGCCGAGATCGGAATCGGCCCCTTAGTATTAATAGCTGAGTGTTGTTGCACTCTCCCTGCCATTTCCACTATTTCCCTAACATCATGTCACTAAGGGCACGATTACGATGCTGTACGCAAAGTCTTTGAACAGCATATTATTACCTTAAATCCCATTTGTAAAACGCATTTCAGATCGACTCAGACACTTTTACCAACGACCGATTCCGACGGCTGGAAAGTGTTTGAACTGTCAAACTCTGATTCGAATGGCATTGGGAGTAACCGAATCCTTGAAAGCCGAATGGTAGATGTCAATGGCCTGCATTTCCAGCTGAGCTAAAAGGATCTCAGATTTTGACAGCATTTACGAATTGGTCTGTCCGAACATGAAAAGGCCCACGACAGGGTGCAAGGTTTTCAAGAGATTATTTTCCCCATAGACAACAGTGTTGTTGCACGGAAGAGGGGTTCCCATAGGAGTCAATGGGAATCCTTCCGAACGGTGTTTGGAAGCATTGTAATTGTTCGGGTTGGACCGCCAGTCTGTTGTATCCTGAATCCGAGACAGTGTTGGGACGAAATATTAAGCCCGACATCTTTGTGAGGCCCATAGTATAGAAGCACGTAAAAGTAACAACTCATATACATAAACTAGTTCCTCTTTAAAAAATTGTAAACTTTTTAATTGTAAATATACAATTCAGAATAGTCTAATTCAGCATTGAAAAAACACACATCTATATATAAATAAATATATATACATATATATATGAATATATGCATAATGCCAAAAAAGAAATATATTTTTTGAAAATTTTTAAAAAGCAAAGAAACATGTTAGTGATAGATTCATTACGTTATAATTAAGGTCCGAACGTCAGTCCAGATACCAAAAGTTTTCATCAGCAGTACCACTGCGCATCGTTAGGTGGCATCCTGCGGCTCTGCGTCCGTTGTTGTGGTCGTGGTCGCCGAGATGACATTGCGGCGTGTACTTAGACGCCGCCCTTGCACGCAGACGTCAGCTCTTTATTTTTCAGCCCTAGCAAGCGCAGATCCAGTAAGAGTGGTACTGCAAGTTCTGAGGGGACTGTCATCGCATGATGTCGGTAACGGACCAGCTCCGCGTGTGTCTTTACATCCTGTGGCGTGACCAAGACCCCAAGTCGTGCCCCGACTGCCGGGCCATGGCCCCAAAGACTTTGCGGTGGCGGTACCGAAAGTTGCTAGAAGTGCGGCAGTCTGCTCCGCGCCGTTCAAGGTCCCGGTCCGGTGGGAGGTCGAGGGACCACATGGTGTGGTCAAATAGTCCCATTTCTCTATTGCAGCTTATGCTTCGGCCGTAAACAGACTGTAGCACCAGCTCCCATTATGAAATGGGACTTTATGTTAACCAGGGCATTGTGTGGCAGGCACCTCAGGGTACTTGCCACACGGTGCAGGAATTACCAGGCCCACAAACAAGAGGCTGCATGGAGAAGGGGGACCAAGTAGTGGCACCCAGAGTAACTTTCTAACAGGTTTACATGTAGGAAAGGCCACCATAGAAAGCATAACTAAAATAAACATTGAAATCACAACGGCGGCAACATCTAGCTTACCGATTACAGTAAGGACTCTGACTGGCCCAAGGGCTGCTTGAGATGGTTAAAATCCAGCCTGAATCGCCTGACCATTTCACTTTTGATCACCTGCATTGTAACGCGGCGTTAAAACCTATGATGTAACGCGGAAGGCCTCATATCTGTTATCTGACGCTTTCCGAGTCACATTGTAATTAGGCCCATAGTAAAGTAATGTAATATTTCCACTCCCAAGCGAAATAAAAATCTTTAAAAGTGCTCAGCAATAAACATACAAAATTTACTATTTACAACACAATAAAAATTAAATCAGGGAAGGTGTGCAACAGTAAGCATTTTAAAATACTTATTTGCACTAGCTAAATAAATTAATCTATGTAAAACTATTCACACTGAACATATCGAATCAAGTATTTCCACTACAATGTAACTTAATTCCTGTAAGCTACTGGACACGAAAAACCGATAAATATACTAACCCCATTGCACAATTAAATTAATTAAGGTTAATGTGTTGTTACTTTGCATCAATATTTAAATATTCCACCTCAAACATTAAGTAAGACATGGAAGGTGCTTGACACGAAAACATTTAAATATCCAATTTTCATTTGAAACTTAAATTAATAGAGGTACAGTGCATAAAAATGAACAAACAAACTGTACTATTCCTACTCCTAAACCAATATAATTAGTGATGGTGCCGGACAGTAAAGAAAAATAATTAACTATCAGCAATAGATACATTAATTAATGTAACTTAAGTGATGGACAGTCACAATACAACATTTTTTATTTTCTGTTCAGTATAACCTTACTCTGGGACGGTGCTGTACAGTCCATAAAGAAATACTGCTCCCACGACAAATATAATTTAATCCACTAAAAGTGCAGGCAGTAAATTCTAAAATGAATATATAGATATAAAGCACATTATATTTTTAAAAAGTGTTTAACATTCAACATAAAAAAATTCAATATTCCAAACCAAAACCTTAACTAATTCACGGAAATGACAGGGCAAATCCAAATATTTATTTCCCCAAATATTTATTTGGCAAATCCAAATATTTATTTCCCCATTCAATAAACATAAACTCAGTTAAAGTAGAAGTCCTTAAAAAATGATCTTTAAATTGTAGAAAATAAACACACTAATAAAACACCATGTTCCAGATCATAACTATTATAAATTGGTATATAATTATACACAAAACATGTTAATTTTAGATATATATTCATTATTTTCTAAAAATACATTTAGTATACAGGTTATGAATAAAAAAGTTTAAACTTATTAAAAATTATATCAACTAAGTAATAGATTACAATTTTTTCAAATAAAGAGTCTGACTAAAATGCCAGTAGTAAAGTCTCCGACCGCTGGTGGGGAGGCTTTCTGACCGACATTGCATGTTTAAAGTTCAACCGCCGCATTACAAATTTGGCAGAGGGAGTTTAAACTGGCATGCAGATATTAATTGAATCCAACGGTGTCAAGGAGCATGTTGTATAGTTGGAAAGGCCTCATGATCCATAAGAGAAGGCGTTTCCACTTTCGGGATTACGATGTTGGATTTTAAACAGCAAATGCATGGAGGAATTTCAGACATGGATTTGCTGATGAAGAGCGACTTTGGTGGCACCTATCAAGACCCTCTTCTCCCATGTCCCTCTGCATGTGTGTGGTGCCTGCCACACGGTGCGGAGATTTACACAAAGTCCTATTTCTATATATGAGGTAGTGCTGCGGTCTGTTTCCAACTGTAGCACAAGCTCCCATATGGGAAATGGTAGTTGGCGACCACACCATGTGCACTCGCATCCATATAACAGTGTCATGACCAACAAATGCCAATCATTCCATATTGCGCTCAGGTCCACCCGACATTGTAATAATCACCTAACTAAGAAAAAAAGACTAATAGTAATCACCTATTGTTTAAATATAAGTAATATATAATTATTCAAACATTACATTTTTTTTAAATAGTAAATGGAAGACATAATAATCACAAAATCAAAATTATTTTATTGAACTTATTTGCGAAAAAATAATTTTTTTTAATTAATCTCGAAATAATGTAACTAAATTTTAATGAAAACAAAAGGCAAAAAAATCTTTAGCACAACAATTCAAACATATTTTTTGCCAAAAATATAATCAAAATTTTTTATAAAATTTCCAACCAAATTTTAATTGTAAGCAACAAATATCACTACTTAAAACTTAATGAAACAACAAACATCCCACTCAGATATTTAAACAAAATCTATATAAATGTAAAAATGTCCAATGAAATGCGTGTTCATCTTTACACAAATTTTAATAATTGATTTAATTACTACCCATGCTAATCCACTATAAACCCGACATCCAGGCACAAATGTTCTCAAATTCTATTATTAATTTCAATAATAAATGTATATATCTTATTCCACTTTTTCTAAAACTTTGACATTTTTTATCGACACTTATTAACGTTTAAACCCAACAGACTGTTGCTTTAAAAAATCATTAAACATTAGAAAAACAAATAATTGTACAATTTAAATTGTTTTCAAAATCGAAATAATAAACCCAAAAATTATATATTTATATTAATTTAACATAAATAAGAAAACATAACAAAATTAATACTAACTTTTTTAAAATTTAAAAATCAAGAATTAATTTTAGAATATTTTTAGAAAGACATATTACCCATAACAACTATGAGCTCATTACAATGTCAGTCAGAATTATTGCGCCCAACACCGTTTCTTATTCGGTATTTTACAGACTAGTGTTCGACGGTTGAATCTGACTGAATACTATGCTTCAAAAACAGTGTTTGGAAGGACTCCCATTAACTACTATGGGAGCCTGTGTCCGCACCAACAACACAAACTCCTATGGGGGAAATAACTGTCTGCGGAAAACCTTGCACCATGAAAAGTGACCTTATAGGAGCCCCGGAAGTCAGTTTCCAACAGCCTTTTTACGTGTTGGACAGACAGAGTAAGAAAGGCTGTGAGAATACAAAATCGGAATGGGTCAGTTGGAAAATGTATCTGCAGAACTGTATGGATCGCCTCCGACCAACTTGATATCTTCGATTGCCATTCGTGACCGATTAAAAATGACCAAACAGTTACCCTTCATACCGCGGTCATTGTAATTGGTCTGGCTGATTTGATTACAACCGACTCGGGCAGATGGGTTCGGACTAAGGTGATGGGAACCCGAGTGTAGGTCAGAGGCTTTCAGACCAACATAGTAATGAGGCACTTAATTTTGATTATTTTTACATTGATATTTTGTACCACAATATTTTAACATTGCAATATTGAAAACACTATATTTATGTCACATAAAAAAAAATCCGTAAAGTTTGTTAACATACCAATTTCAGGCCCAACTTGTGTTTCTACGCTGTGGGCTTCACAACGCTGCATTAAGCCTCTGTTTGCATGCCCCCTATACCGTGGGCATTCACAGTGACGAAAAACCCAACACCTTAGGATAACTCTGAACTGGTCACCGCTGGACTGTGGAGAAGAGGACCAAAGGTGTTCCCAAATTCCTGTTCATCCTAATGCCTGGCTTTGCCTACCAGTGAAACCTTCAGCCCAGTATGACAAGACTGATTCACATTGACTTGCATTGTGAAGCAAATTTTGATTGGAAAAATTGCATCCGTGCGGCCTACTGCCACTGGAAGTAAACTGATGTTGCTGCCATGGAACTCGCCCATATTAAACTTAAAGAAAGCGGTTTCTGTTGTAAGTTACATCAAAGCCCTTATATGCCATATCTGTTTCTCCTCCCATAGGACAACTTTGCAGACCCTGTAAACTGCATTCTCGACATTGTAAACGTAAAAATGTTTATCTTGCAAACCGTACTTAACTGATCTTATTGATTCTTGGGCAAAAATATATATAAAGGTACATGTTTTTTATACATTAGTATAGATCTCCTTGAGTCATGTAAATTAATTATTGAATATTGTGTGTGTTTGCAGTTGTCTAACACTACTTGCTTGTAAGCATATAGGATACTCAATGACACTACCACGTAAAAGAAACCTTTGGATTGGTAAAGCAACCCATGCCCATTTATAAGGGAATACTAGGACTCTTTGTACAGGATATCTATTTATGATATACTATATAAACAGCCAGCTTCCTAAAGGAAGGCACAAGGCGATACGGCTTCTAAGTCAAGAGCTAGGCCAGAAGCACACCAAGTACCCGTCTGCTGAGAGTAGCGTGGACACGGGTCAGCATCTAATTCCCAACATTTGTTTGGCAAACTATTTTACAAAGAGCCTTAGGAGACATTTAGACAGGCCACCCTTAACCATGTGGATTACATTTTATTAAAGCATTTGTGGGCACCTGAAAACATGAAAGCCTCTGCTTGGGGGCACCAGCTATTGTGTCCAAACAGCATGTCGAGCGCCTAGAGGCTCTGAGGACAGTTGTAGACCGCAGCTGGAGCCACTTGGCTTGTTAAATGCCCATCCCCCTCTGAAACAACATGTAAGGGGACTGCAGGAATAAGGTTGACCTCTTTTCAGCCACCACACGTTGTATTGCCCTAAAGGTCTTGCAGATTTGATTAGCAGTTAGGCCTGGATTTGAGTGTGCCTGTCACAGGAAGGATCGCCACCAGGTAGGCTGCTGCTGACGGTCAGTGGCACAGGGCGAGAGCAGTGCAGCCACAATGCCAGGGGAATTTCTAGAAGCAACTGTTTAAAGTCCACAGACGGTGACCAACAGCGTATGTATTATAGTCTTCTGCCACGCTGAAATCAAAACAGAGTCTAATGTCAATGTCAACCACTCTTCTCTTGAGACGGGGTTGTCATACATGCCCTACTTCCTTGGATTGTGTGCAAGCACAGGGGTTTATGTACCCTGCTGACACAGTGCTTTAGTGCACCTTGAGGCCAGCAGTGGTGTTCCATGCCAGGAATGCACCCCTATACCTACTTCTGTTGGTTGGGAAGTGGAGGTTACATTACTGAACATATGATTGACAAGGTCAGCTACTTCTTACCTCTAGATGTGACTTGACTGTCGTACATGTCCAAGCTCAAGTGGAAGTACATGCACCAACTCTCATTATGTGAGGCTGTCTCTAGTGTGACTATGCCCACTGTCTCAAAAGCAGAATATGTGGTGCTGGCACCACCATGTTTTCATCTTTGGTTGTAGACAACCTGCTTCATAAGCACTGTGATATCCAATTATCCATGGGTTCAACTTTGTCATAAGTGTTAATTCTTTTGCTAGGCTTCCAAGCTGAGTTATGTACATTGGTTACTTTGTTTTTGATGAAGTGGACAGTGGCATTTGTTTATGACTTATGGTTCCCCTTTAAATAGACAGCAGGTATGCTGGTGTTGAACTGCTTTCGTATGTTGACTGTCAATTTATGAACCAGGGCACACGACCGCAGAAAAGCAACTTTACTAGTTGCCGGGTCTAAAGCTTTTTTGCTACCACTAGAGGTAGAGAGGGCCGTAGGACTACACTGCAATGGTGTTAAAGTTTAGTTATAATAATACCTGCAAGGGGACTAGGTAAAGGAATTTGGAATAGTCACTTGTTCTCCGCAGGTAACTGAAGTCAGGTACCTTCTTCCCTTGTAATACCACCCTTTCCCTTCCCTCCCACAGAAGCCTTACATTTTTTCTCTCAAAACTTGGTCTAACCTGCCCTTTGTTGATACTGCTACCAGTTCTGCGATTGCACCTCCATGATGTGGAATTGCTAAAGAGTATCTGTCCCACACAGAGCATGACAAACCCAGGGCCCAATTACAATGAGGCCTGTCAGGGCTCCGAACATCGGTCGAAGACCTGCAGCCCGCATAGTGATTGTATGGTCGAATACCGTCCACACAGACCCATTTCAATGTAGTTGGTCGGAAGGGAATTCGATTCACTTTTCAGAATGTCTTCTGACGGGCATAGAGAGCAGTCAGCCATTTTGAAGGCCTGAAGTAATCACTCTCCCAGCTTTATTTCGACAGAGAAATTACAATGGCAGATTACCACTGCCATTCTGTGGAGGCCTTTCTGACACAGAAAAGCATTGTGAATCTATTTTTGGGTGCCCAGAACATGGACACCATGGGTGAAAGGCAGCAAAATGGCAGCCTAGGGGATACGTATGGCTCACCCCTTTAGATCCATGCATACAGTGTATGGTACCTTAAAGTACCTGCCACCGGGTGCAGAGATGAACTGCACCCATGCTCTTTAGAATGAGAGCATGCATTGCGTTCTGAATGCATGCTCACGTTGTAAATCATAGGATTGCGAGAAAACAATGTTCAGTTGCATCCTACTTGCGGAGCTGTAACCAACTAGTAAAGGTTATTCAGTTCCAGTTCACAATCAATGTAGGATGGGCTCCGGTCTGTCAGGCATCGGAATTGGCCCATCAGACAGGTTTGTGTGAGGGTGCTGTGATACATGCCAGTAAGACAAACCCCAACGACCCGAGTAGCCACATGGCACCGAGAAAGAGTGGGAAGACCATGCTGTTTTAAGGAATCTTTGGAGCTCCGCACATTGTGGACATCAATAGAAATAATGGTTAGATATGCCTTAGGAAAAATATGGACACGCACTAAGGTCTTGAAAGTATGCTAAGTTTTCTGCTTTAGTAGGTGAGAAAGTGGACTTCCTTGACAAAATCAACAAACAACATCTTTTTTTATGCAAAGGCTATTTGCAATGGCTAGAGTGCTCATGGTTGTGTGTATTGGGGGGAGGGACCTTGACAACTATGGTAATTTCATAGTGCAACCGCAGCGGAACAGATTCCTGCTATGTGACATTACAGCTGTTAATGCCATCACAGATCCCTGGTGCTTGACACACCATAGAGACAAATACTACCCTTTGACCTTATGCATCCATGGCACACATTACCATATTCACTACTTTTTGCTGTTTGTGAGACTGCTTGGTAAGCTAGAGTTTACAGAAAATATATCCACCAGCAAAATATCCTCATCTTAAAATATTAAGAAAAAAATAACTTTATGTAAAACTTCATCATGCTATACTAGCAATGAAAATCAAGGTATCGTTGAAGACAATTTTTCGTTATTACTAATAGCATTTAAGCAAGTATATATTTTTTAAATATAAAAATCTCAACAGTAATAATTAAATAAGTCAAATGAGAACACAAATGTAATAACACTAAAAATTCTATAATGGTTTATAAAAATATCAATCTAATATCCTTCTTTTCAGAAATTCAAACACACACACACATATCTTTCTATATAGCTATCTAAATATGTAAATGTATATATTTATATTTATATGCATCTATATATATATTCACTGAAAAAACCATAGGTTTTAGGGACAGTTATAGTTAGTTGGACATTGCACTCGTACAAAACCCGTGAAATTCCCCTGTTATAGTTAGTTCAGCTAACTATAACTCGCGCCCCCGCAATGCACTGCTGATGACGTCACATATTACATCACTCATGACATGGTCAGTGACATCACTGATGACATCACTGATGACATCACTGATGACATCACTGATGACATCATCCAGTGACTGTGTGTTTCTGTAAAGTTTAAATATGTTTAATATATATAGGGAAAGGCGTATTGAAGAATGAGTGGGTGTATAAGTGTCTGAATGGATGATTTAGTACGTGAGTGACTGACTCTACAAGTGAGTGATTAAACGTATCTTACTGAATGCATGGGTTAGTGACTAAACTGTGTGAATGTCTGTAGCCGTCTGTTTGTTGGTGTGTAAGTGGATGCATGGATTTGCGAATAGCTACATGAGTGTCTATATGGGTTATTGATTGGTTCTCTGAGTATCTGTATGGCTGCCTGAGTGTTTGTGTGGGTGGGGTGTGTTTGACTCTATACATAGATGTGTGAGTGGGTGATTCACTGGGTGCATGATTTCAAGAGTGCATCTGTGATGGACTGCTTGGGTGGGTGAGTGTGTGTATGGGTGTGTTAGTGAGTGAATGTATATCTCAGTGGTACATGTGCGAGTAACTACATATGTAAAAGGCAGTATATATGTGTGTTAGAGTATTTAAATGGCTATAAGTGAGAGTGTGTTATTGTGAGAGTGGCTGTATGGATGCGTGTGTGCTTGTATCAGTTATTGTATAAGAGCGTAAGAATGTGCTAGTATTTGTATGAGTAAGTGAGCTGGTGTGTGTATAACTGTATAGGTGAGTAAATGGGTGTGTGATTAATTTTTGCATGACTGACTAGGTGTGTGAGTACCTCTATGGATGAGTGGCGGTGTGTGAGTGTTTATATAGGTGTATGAGTGCATATGATAGTCCTGTACTGAGTGACTGTAAGTATGAGTGACTGTACAGGTGAGTGAGTGGATGTGTGTGTAGACCTAAGAATCAGTGAGTGGGTATGTAGTTTTTGGTGTTGGAGTGTCTATGGTTTTGAGAATGGCAGTCTGTAATTTAGAGTGGGTGTATCAAAAGTTATATTAGGGTGTGAGAAGATGCATGAAATTATCACATGGATGATGTCATCAGTGATGTCATTTGAGATGTCATCAGTGATGTCATCAGTGATGTCACTGACCATGTCATGAGTGATGTAATATGTGACGTCATCAGCAGTGCATTGCGGGCGCGAGTTATAGTTAGCTGAACTAACTATAACAGGGGAATTTCACGGGTTTTGTACGAGTGCAATGTCCAACTAACTATAACTGTCCCTAAAACCTATGGTTTTTTCAGTGAATTTCAAAGGTTTTTAAATGCTAATTTCTAACTATAACGTGTCTGAAACCTATGGTTTTTTCAGTGAATTTCAAAGGTTTTTTAAATGCTAATTTCTAACTATAACGTGCCTGAAACCTATGGTTTTTTCAGTGAATTTCAGAGGTTTTTTAAATGCTAATTTCTAACTATGCCAACAGAGGTAGGACATGTGAAGAAAGAAGAAAAAACGCACAGAAAGAAGCAAAAGATGTGCAGAAAGAACCAACAGAGGAGCAGAAAGAGGCCTTGTTGCAAAATCATCCTGTGCCCACAACTTTTTCAGACGGGTACTGGTGGTAACTGACTCTGACTAACCAGAGCCAGTGCGGGTTTGCACAGTGGTGAAGGGAGGGGGGGCCTGAGGTGACATGTGTGCAAACGCGCCCCGTGGCGCGTTTTAAGTTGCGGGATTAAGTTCCCTTGAATCCTGAGGGTCCCTGGGGCCCAACTAGCCCTCCAGGTACCTACAGTTAGGACCACAGAGCTGAGTTGCAGAGAGGCGTTCCGAGGCCACGCACCTTTTTTCACCTCTCTGCAACGCAACTCTGTTGTGCTTACTGAAGGTACCTGGTGGGCTAGTTGGCCCCCAGGGTTTAGGGCAGTGCAGTGGTGTTCTGGCAGTGTAGGGGGTTATACTGGGGGTGGGGTTTCAGGGTTTAGGGCAGTACAGTGGTGTTCGGGCAGTGTAGGGGGTCGTGCAGGGGGTGGTGTTTCAGGGTTTAGGGCAGTGCAGTAGTGTTTGGGCAGTGTAGGGGGTCATGCAGGGGGTGGTGTTTCAGGGTTTAGGGCAGTGCAGTGGTGTTCGGCCAGTGTAGGTAGTCTTGCTGGGGGTGGTGTTTCAGGGTTTAGGGCAGTGCAGTAGTTTTCGGGCAGTGCAGGCGGTCGTGCTGGGGCTGGTGTTTCAGGGTTTAGGGCAGTGCAGTGGTGTTCGGGCAGTGTAGGGGGTCTTGCTGGGGGTAGTGTTTCAGGGTTTAGGGCGGTGCAGTGGTGTTCGTGCAGTGTAGGGGGTCGTGCTGGGGGTGGTGTTTCAGGGTTTAGGGCAGTGCAGTAGTGTTCAGGCAGGGTAGGGGGTCGTGCAGGGGTGGTGTTTCAGGGTTTAGGGCAGTGCAGTGGTGTTCTGGCAGTGTAGGGGGTTATACTGGGGGTGGGGTTTCAGGGTTTAGGGCAGTACAGTGGTGTTCGGGCAGTGTAGGGGGTCGTGCAGGGGTGGTGTTTCAGGGTTTAGGGCAGTGCAGTGGTGTTCGTGCAGTATAGGGGTCGTGCTGGGGATGGTGTTTCTGGGTTTAGGGCAGTGCAGTAGTGTTCAAGCAGTGTAGGGGGTTGTGCAGGGGTGGTGTTTCAGGGTTTAGGGCAGTGCAGTGGTGTTCGGGCAGTGTAGGGGGTCGCGCTGGGGGTGGTGTTTCAGGGTTTAGGGCAGTGCAGTGGTGTTCGGGCAGTGTAGGGGGTCATGCACGGGGTGGTGTTTCAGGGTTTAGGGCAGTGCAGTGGTGTTCGGGCAGTGTAGGGTGTTGTGCTGGGGCTGGTGTTTCAGGGTTCAGGGCAGTGCAGTGGTGTTCAGGCAGTGTAGGGGGTCGTGCTGAGGCTGGTGTTTCACGGTTTAGGGCAGTGCAGTGGTGTTCGTGCAGTGTAGGGGGTCGTGCTGGGGCTGGTGTTTCAGGGTTTAGGGCAGTGCAGTGGTGTTCGGGCAGTGTAGGCGGTCGTGCTGGGGCTGGTGTTTCAGGGTTTAGGGCAGTGCAGTGGTGCTCAGGCAGTGTAGGGGGTCGTGCTGGGGCTGGTGTTTCAGGGTTTAGGGCAGTGCAGTGGTGCTCGGGCAGTGTAGGGGGTCGTGCTGGGGTGATGTTTCAGGGTTTAAGGTAGTGCAGTGGTGTTCCGGCAGTGTAGGGGGTCGTGCAGGGGCTGGTGTTTCAAGGTTTAGGGCAGTGCAGTGGTGTTCGGGCAGTGTAGGGGGTCATGCTGGGGCTGGTGTTTCAGGGTTTTCGGCAGAGCAGTGGTGTTCGGGCAGTGTAGGGGGTCATGCTGGGGGTAGTGTTTCAGGGTTTAGGGCAGTGCAGTGTTGTTCGGGCAGTGTAGGGGGTCGTGCTGGGGGTGGTGTTTCAGGGTTTAGGTCAGTGGTGTTCGGGCAGTGTAGGGGGTCTTGCTGGGGGTGATGTTTCAGGGTTTAGGGCAGTGCAGTGGTGTTCGGGCAGTGTAGGGGGTCTTGCTGGGGGTAGTGTTTCAGGGTTTAGGGCAGTGCAGTGGTGTTCGGGCAGTGTAGGGGGTCATGCTGGGGGTGGTGTTACAGGGTTTAGGGCAGTGCAGTGGTGTTCGGGCAGTGTAGGGGGTCGTGAAGGGGGTGGTGTTTCAGGGTTTAGGGCAGTGCAGTGGTGTTCAGGCAGTGTAGGGGGTCGTGCTAGGGGTGGTGTTTCAGGGTTTAGGGCAGTGCAGTGGTGTTCGGGCAGTGTAGGGGGTCATGCAGGGGCTGGTTTTTCAGGGTTTAGGGCAGTGCAGTGGTGTTCGGGCAGTGTAGGGGGTCGTGCTGGGGGTAGTGTTTTAGGGTTTAGGGTAGTGCAGTGGTGCTTGTGTAGTGTAGGGGGTCGTGCTGGGGGTAGTGTTTTAGGGTTTAGGGTAGTGCAGTGGTGTTTGTGTAGTGTAGGGGTCATGTTTTAGGGTAGTGCAGTGGTGTTTGGGTAGTGTAGGGGTCGTGCTGGGGGTAGTGTTTTAGGGTTTAGGGTAGTGCAGTGGTGTTTGTGTAGTGTAGGGGTCGTGCTGGGGGTAGTGTTTTAGGGTTTAGGGTAGTGCAGTGGTGCTTGTGTAGTTTAGGGGTCGTGCTGGGGGTAGTGTTTTAGGGTTTAGGGTAGTGCAGTGGTGTTTGTGTAGTGTAGGGGGTCATGTTTTAGGGTAGTGCAGTGGTGTTTGGGTAGTGTAGGGGTCGTGCTGGTGGTAGTATTTTAGGTTTTAGGTTAGTGCAGTGGTGTTTGGGTAGTGTAGGGGGTCGTGCTGGGGGTAGTGTTTTAGGGTTTAGGATAGTGCAGTGGTGCTTGTGTAGTGTAGGGGGTCGTGCTGGGGGTAGTGTTTTAGGGTTTAAGGTAGTGCAGTGGTGTTTTTGTAGTGTAGGGGGTCATGTTTTAAGATGCAATGCTCCAATACCTGACCAGTCTGCACTACATAAAACTGCAAAAAAACTGGTGGCCATCTTGGAAGACTTTTTTGTTATGAAGTTTCCTAATTTCTTCATTTACTGCAGTCTCCTCAGTAGGAAATGCTTTCAGTTTTTACTTTGATTCCATCAAGAAGGCATTCAGATGTGTCTCACATCTGCCATAAATTCAGAATGTTAGCACTCTAGTTGCTCATTAGATCACTGGAGTAAAGCTACTGCTCACCAGGGAGTTAACTGGTAGTCTGCTGCTGGTATTGAAAGTGATAGTTTCAGTCTGCATGTCAGAATTTTCTAATGAAATAGAAGAGGATTTGAGATCTCACTTAAAACATGCCCTAATTTTTCTTTCTGCAGCACTAACCATAATTTCTATTTCAAAAAGAACCCCTCATTTTGTTCCTTTTTAAATTAAATGTTTTAAGTGTTACCGGTTTATTCCAATCAAGATGGCTTCAGGTGTGCCATACTTTTGTCATAAGTAAGGCTGTTAGCGCTCTAGTTGTTCTTTAGAACACTCTGGGAAGCTGCAGTAGAACACAAAGGCATCAACTGGCAGGCTGCTCCTGTTGAAATATAACAGGAAGATATTTGAGATCACACTTGAAATATGTCCTAATTTTTCTTTCTACAGCACTAACCATAATTTCTATGACAAAATGAACCCCATCATTTTGTTCCTTTTTAAATTAAATGTTTTAAGTGTTACCAGTTTATTCCAATCAAGATGGCTTCAGGTGTGCCATACTTTTGTCATAAGTAAGGCTGTTAGCACTCTAGTTGTTTTTTAGAACACTCTGGGAAGCTGCAGTAGAACACAAAGGCATCAACTGGCAGGCTGCTCCTGTTGAAATATAACAGGAAGATATTTGAGATCACACTTGAAACATGTCCTAATTTTTCTTTCTACAGCACTAACCATAATTTCTATGACAAAATGAACCCCATCATTTTGTTCCTTTTTAAATTAAATTGTTTAAGTGTTACCAGTTTATTCCAATCAAGATGGCTTCAGGTGTGCCATACTTTTGTCATAAGTAAGGCTGTTAGCACTCTAGTTGTTCTTTAGAACACTCTGGGAAGCTGCAGTAGAACACAAAGGAATCAACTGACAGTCTCTGCCCTTGTTGGATGTACATGTTTTACTGAGAATGTCAGACTTCATTCTCACATGAGTGAGAAAGATAATGTGAATTTACAGAAAATATGCTCTCATTTTAGCTTCTGGAGCACCTTCCAAACCTCCATGGGACAAGCATGAGAAAATAGTGTTCTCTCAAACATGATTCATGATATCCCAGCAGAAGGTTTTTCACATGGTAAAATCACCTTAGAATACACCACAATTCCTAAAATTAGTATGGTACCATCAACAAATAAATTCTAATGTAACTAAAGCCTGTTATCACCCTTTATAGTTCTCCTTTTGGTGACCCTCAAAATCTTCTATTCACTACAATGCATTTCAATGAGGTACTATCATTTATATTGGTCCCAAGATGGCTGCCAGCAATTCCAGGATGAAGTGCTGACAGCCAATCAGATCTCACAATGACATGTGTGGTTAGGCTCCGCCCAGATATATATGTGACTTTACTTTTGATTTTCTCAGGAACTACTGAACGGATTTACACCGTTTAAGCAAAAGGCACGACACTGAACCAAGGGCTACCTCTTTGCCAAATTTGGTGTAATTCCGTTCAGCAGTTCGGGCTGTAGCTGCGACTAAAGGTTCCTATGGAAAAATGAATGGGGAAAACGCGTTTTGGGACCCCCACTTTTTCTCGGCCCCCGCTTGAAGTATCACCCGAGACTTTCAGGATAGGAGCGGACCGGAGCGCCCCAACAAGTTGGAAACTTTCGCGAAGATTCGTCAACCGGCGCCAACGTTATTTCAAATAGAATGTCGCGGATTTCCTATGGATAATAGGTTTTAACTATAACTATCTACTGGCGACCGCCAGTAGATAATATATATATATATATATTATCTACTGGCGGTCGCCAGTAGATAGTTATAGTTAGGACCTATTTTCCATAGGAAATCCGCGACATTCTATGTGAAATAACTCTCTTGCCGGTTGACGAATCTTCGCGAAATTTTCAAACTTTATGGCCCGCTCCGGTCCGCTTCTACCCTGAAAGTCTCGGGTGATTCGTCAGCGGGGCCGAGAAAAAGGGGGTCCCAAAACGTGTTTTCCCCATTCATTTTCCCATAGGAAACTTTAGACACGGCTACAGCCCGAACTGCTGAACGGAATTACACCAAATTTGGCAAAGAGGTAGTTCTTTGTTCAGAAAGAACCCTTTTGTTAAATGGTGTAAATCCGTTCAGTAGTTGCGGAGAAATTAAAAAAATAAGAGTCAAAAACTCAATTTCCCATAGGAAACTTTATGCAAGGTTACAGCCCGAACTGCTGAACGGAATTACACCAAATTTGGCAAAGAGGTAGTTCTTGGTTCAGAAAGAACCCTTTTGGTTAAATGGTGTAAATCCGTTCAGTAGTTGCTGAGAAAATCAAAAGTAAAAACACATATATATCTGGGCGGAGCCTAACCACACATGTCATCGTGAGATCTGATTGGCTGTCAGCACATCATCCTGGAATTGCTGGCAGCCATCTTGGGACCAATATAAATGATAGTACCCTATTGAAATGCATTGTAGTGAATCGAAGATTTTGAGGGTTACCAAAAGGAGAACTATAAAGGGTGATAACAAACTTTAGTTACATTAGAATTCATTTGTTGATGGTACCATACTAATTTCAGGAATTGTGGTGTGTTCTAAGGTGATTTTACCCTGTGAAAAACCTTCTGCTGGGATATCATGAATCATGTTTGAGAGAAAACTATTTTCACATGCTTGTCCCATACAGTTTTGGAAGGTGCTCCAGAAGCTAAAATGAGAGCATATTTTCTGTAAATTCACATTATCTTTCTCAGTCATGTGAGAATGAAGTCTGACATTCTCAGTAAAACATGTACATCCAACAAGGGCATAGACTGTCAGTTGATTCCTTTGTGTTCTACTGCAGCTTCCCAGAGTGTTCTAAAGAACAACTAGAGTGCTAACAGCCTTACTTATGACAAAAGTATGGCACACCTGGAGCCATCTTGATCGGAATAAACTGGTAACACTTAAAACATTTAATTTAAAAAGGAACAAAATGATGGGGTTCATTTTGTCATAGAAATTATGGTTAGTGCTGCAGAAAGAAAAATTAGGACATGTTTCAAGTGTGATCTCAAATATCTTCCTGTTATATTTCAACAGGAGCAGCCTGCCAGTTGATGCCTTTGTGTTCTACTGCAGCCTTCCAGAGTGTTCTAAAGAACAACTAGAGCGCTAACAGCCTTACTTATGACAAAAGTATGGCACACCTGAAGCCATCTTGATTGGAATAAACTGGTAACACTTAAAACATTTAATTTAAAAAGGAACAAAATGAGGGGGTTCATTTTGTCATAGAAATTATGGTTAGTGCTGTAGAAAGAAAAATTTGGACATGTTTCAAGTGTGATCTCAAATATCTTCCTGTTATATTTCAACAGGAGCAGCATGCCAGTTGATGCCTTTGTGTTCTACTGCAGCTTCCCAGAGTGTTCTAAAGAACAACTAGAGCGCTAACAGCCTTACTTATGACAAAAGTATGGCACACCTGAAGCCATCTTGATTGGAATAAACCGGTAACACTTAAAACATTTAATTTAAAAAGGAACAAAATGAGGGGGTTCTTTTTTAAATAGAAATTATGGTTAGTGCTGCAGAAAGAAAAATTAGGGCATGTTTAAAGTGAGATCTCAAATCCTCTTCTATTTCATTAGAAAATTCTGACATGCAGACTGAAACAATCAATTTCAATACCAGCAGCAGACTTCCAGTTAACTCCTTGGTGAGCAGTAGCTTTACTGCAGTGATGTAATGAGCAACTAGAGTGCTAACATTCTGAATTTATGGCAAATGTGAGTCACATCTGAATGCCTTCTTGATGGAATCAAAGAAAAAAACTGAAAGCATTTCCTACTGAGGAGACTGCAGTAAATGAGGAAATTAGGAAACTTCATAACAAAGAAGTCTTCCAAGATGGCCACCAGTGAAAAAAGAGCCCAAATGTAGCACAAATATTACCCAGATGTAGCCCACATATAGCCCAATGACAAAAGTGTGCAAAATACTTTTTATTTTTAGTTTTTTGCAGTTTTATGTAGTGCAGACTGGTCAGGTATTGGAGCGTTGCATCTTAAAACATGACCCCCTACACTACAAAAACACCACTGCACTACCCTAAAACCTAAAACACTACCCCCAGCACGACCCCCTACACTACACAAGCACCACTGCACTATCCTAAACCCTAAAACACTACCCCCAGCACGACCCCCTACACTACACAAACACCACTGCACTACCCTAAACCCTAAAACACTACCCGCAGCACGACCACCTACACTACCCAAACACCACTGCACTAACCTAAATCCTAAAACAATACCCCCAGCACGACCCCCTACACTACCCAAACACCACTGCACTACCCTAAAACATGACCCCCTACAGTACACAAACACCACTGCACTACCCTAAAACCTAAAACACTACCCCCAGCACGACCCCCTACACTACACAAGCACCACTGCACTATCCTAAACCCTAAAACACTACCCCCAGCACGACCCCCTACACTACACAAACACCACTGCACTACCCTAAACCCTAAAACACTACCCCCAGCACGACCCCCTACACTACCCAAACACCACTGCACTAACCTAAATCCTAAAACAATACCCCCAGCACGACCCCCTACACTACCCAAACACCACTGCACTACCCTAAAACATGACCCCCTACAGTACACAAACACCACTGCACTACCCTAAACCCTAAAACACTACCCCCAGCATGACCCCCTACACTACACAAACACCACTGCACTACCCTAAACCCTAAAACACTACACCCAGCACTACCCCCTACACTACACAAACACCACTGCACTACCCTAAAACACTACCCCCAGCATGACCCCCTACACTACCCAAACACAACTGCAGTAACCTAAATCCTAAAACACTACCCCCAGCACAACCCCAAATACTACCCAAACACCACTGCATTACCCTAAAACATGACCCCCTACACTACACAAACACCACTGCACTACCCTAAACCCTAAAACACTACCCCGAGCACGACCCCCTACACAAGCACCACTGCACTACCCTAAACCCTAAAACACTACCCCCAGCACGACCCCCTACACTGCCTGAACACCACTGCACTAAACCCTGAAACACCAGCCCCTGCACGACCCCCTGCACTGCCCGAACACCACTGCACTGCCCTAAACCCTGAAACACCACCCCTAGCACAACCCCCTACACTGCCCGAACACCACTGCACTGCCCTAAACCCTTAAACACCACCCCCTTCACGACCCCCTACACTGCCCGAACACCACTGCACTGCCCTAAACCCTGAAACACCACCCCCAGCAAGACCTCCTACACTGCCCGAACACCACTGCACTGCCCTAAACCCTGAAACATCAACCCCAGCAAGACCCCCTACACTGCCCGAACACCACTGCCCTAAACCCTGAAACACCACCCCCAGCATGACCCCCTACACTGCCCGAACACCACTGCACTGCCCTAAACCCTGAAACACCACCCCCAGCAAGACCCCCTACACTGCCCGAACACCACTGCTCTGTCCAAAACCCTGAAACACCAGCCCCAGCAAGACCCCCTACACTGCCCGAACACCACTGCACTGCCCTAAACCTTGAAAAACCAGCCCCAGCACGACCCCCTACACTGCCCGAACACCACTGCACTACCCTAAACCCTGAAACACCACCCCCAGCACGACCCACTACACTGCCCGAGCACCACTGCACTGCCCTAAACCCTGAAACACCAGCCCCAGCACGACCCCCTACTCTGCCTGAACACCACTGCACTGCCCTAAACCCTGAAACACCAGCCCCAGCACGACCGCCTACACTGCCCGAACACCACTGCACTGCCCTAAACCCTGAAACACCAGCCCCAGCACGACCGCCTCCACTGCCCGAACACCACTGCACTGCCCTAAACCGTGAAACACCAGCCTCAGCACGACCCCCTACACTGCCCGAACACCACTGCACTGCCCTAAACCCTGAAACACCACCCCCAGCACGACCCCCTACACTGCCTGAACACCACTGCACTGCCCTAAACCCTGAAACACCACCCCCAGCACGACCCCCTACACTGCCCGAACACTTCTGCACTGCCCTAAACCCTGAAACACCATCCCCAGCACGACCCCCTACACTGCGCAAACACAACTGCACTGCCCTAAACCCTGAAACACTACCCCCAGCAAGACCCCCTACACTGCCCGAACACCACTGCCCTGCCCTAAACCCTGAAACATTACCCCCAGCAAGACCCCCTACACTGCCCGAACACCACTGCCCTAAACCCTGAAACACCACTCCCAGCAAGACCCCCTACACTGCCCGAACACCACTGCACTGCCCTAAACTCTGAAACACCAGCCCCAGCACGACCCCCTACACTGCCCGAACACCACTGCACTGCCCTAAACCCTGAAACACTATCCCCTGTACGACCCCCTACACTGCCCGAACTCCACTGCACTGCACTACACCCTGAAACACCACCCCCAACATGACCCCCTACACTGCCCGAACACCACTGCACTGCCCTAAACCCTGAAACACCACCCCTGCACGACCCCCTAAACTGCCCGAACACTACTGCACTGCCCTAAACCCTGAAACACCACCCCCAGCACAACCCCCTACACTGCACGAACACCACTGCACTGCCCTAAACCCTGAAACACTACCCCCAGCAAGACCCCCTATACTGCCCAAACACCACTGCACTGCCCTAAACCCTGAAACATCACCCCCAGCAAGACCCCCTACACTGCCCGAACACCACTGCCCTAAACCCTGAAACACCACCCCCAGCAAGACCCCCTACACTGCCCGAACACCACTGCACTGCCCTAAACCCTGAAACACCACACCCAGCATGACCCCCTACACTGCCTGAACACCACTGCTCTGCCCAAAACCCTGAAACACCAGCCCCAGCACGACCCCCTACACTGCCCGAACACCACTGCACTGCCCTAAACCCTGAAACACCACCCCCAGCACGACCCCCTACACTGCCCGAACACCACTGCACTGCCCTAAACCCTGAAACACCAGCCCCAGCATGACCCCCTACACTGCCCGAACACCACTGCACTGCCCTAAACCCTGAAACACCAGCCCCAGCAAGACCCCCTACACTGCCCGAACACCCCTGCACTGCCCTAAACCCTGAAACACCACCCCCAGCAAGACCCCCTACACTGCCCGAACACCACTGCACTAAACCCTTAAACACCACCCCCAGCAAGACCACCTACACTGGCTGAACACCACTGCACTGCCCTAAACCCTGAAACACCACCCCCTGCACAACCCCCTACACTGCCCAAACACCACTGCACTGCCCTAAACCCTGAAACACCACCCCCTGCACGACCCCCTACACTGCCCGAACACCACTGCACTGCCCTAAACACTGAAACACCACCCCTCAGCACGACACCCTACACTGCCCAAACACCACTGCACTGCCCTAAACCCTGAAACACCACCCCCAGCACGACCCCCTACACTGCCCAAACACCACTGCACTGCCCTAAACCCTGAAACACCACCCCCTGAACAATCCCCTACACTGCCGGAACACCACTGCACTGCCCTGAAACACCACCCCCAGCACAACCCCCTACACTGCCCGAACACCACTGCACTAAACCCTGAAACACCACCCCCCAGCAAGACCACCTACACTGGCCGAACACCACTGCACTGCCCTAAACCCTGAAACACCATCCCCTGCACGACCCCCAACACTGCCCAAACACCACTGTACTGCCCTAAACCCTGAAACACCACCCCCTGCACGACCCCCTACACTGCCCGAACACCACTGCACTGCCCTAAACCCTGAAACACCACCCCTCAGCACGACACCCTACACTGCCCGAACACCACTGCACTGCCCTAAACCCTTAAACACCACCCCCAGTAAGACCACCTACACTGGCTGAACACCACTGCACTGCCCTAAACCCTGAAACACCACCCCCTGCACGACCCCCTACACTGCCCAAACACCACTGTACTGCCCTAAACCCTGAAACACCACCCCCTGCTCGACCCCCTAAACTGCCCGAACACCACTGCACTTCCCTAAACCCTGAAACACCACCCCTCAGCACGACACCCTACACTGCCCGAACACCACTGCACTGCCCTAAACCCTGAAACACCACCCCCAGCACGACCCCCAACACTGCCCAAACACCACTGCACTGCCCTAAACCCTTAAACACCACCCCCAGCACGACCCCCTACACTGCCCGAACACCACTGCACTGCCGTAAACCCTGAAACACCACCCCCAGCACGACCCCCTACACTGCCCAAACACCACTGCACTGCCCTAAACCCTGAAACACCACCCCCTGCACCACCCCCACACTGCCCAAACACCACTGCACTGCCCTAAACCCTGAAACACCACCCCCAGCATGACCCCCTACACTGCCCGAACACCACTGCACTGCCCTAAACCCTCAAACACCAGCCCCAGCACGATCCCCTACACTGCCCGAACACCACTGCACTGCCCTAAACCCTCAAACACCAGCCCCAGCACGACCCCCTACACTGCCCGAACACCACTGCTCTGCCCTAAACCCTGAAACACCAGCCCCAGAAAGACCCCCTACACTGCCCGAACACCACTGCACTGCCCTAAACCCTGAAACACCACCCCCAGCAAGACCCCCTACACTGCCCGAACACCACTGCACTAAACCCTTAAACACCACCCCCAGCAAGACCACCTACACTGGCCGAACACCACTGCACTGCCCTAAACCCTGAAACACCACCCCCAGCAAGACCCCCTACACTGCCCGAACACCACTGCACTAAACCCTTAAACACCACCCCCAGCAAGACCACCTACACTTGCCGAACACCACTGCACTGCCCTAATCCCTGAAACACTACCCCCTGCATGACCCCCTACACTGCCCAAACAGCACTGCACTGCCCTAAACCCTGAAACACCACCCCCTGCACGACCGCCTACACTGCCCGAACACCACTGCACTGCCCTAAACCCTGAAACACCACCCCTCAGCACGACACCCTACACTGCCCGAACACCACTGCACTGCCCTAAACCCTGAAACACCACCCCCAGCAAACCCCCTACACTGCCCGAACACCACTGCACTAAACCCTTAAACACCACCCCCAGCAAGACCACCTACAGTGGCCGAACACCACTGCACTGCCCTAAACCCTGAAACACTACCCCCTGCACGACCCCCTACACTGCCCAAACACCACTGCACTGCCCTAAACCCTGAAACACCACCCCCTGCACGACCCCCTACACTTCCCGAACACCACTGCACTGCCTTAAACCCTGAAACACCACCCCTCAGCACGACACCCTACACTGCCCCAACACCACTGCACTGCCCTAAACCCTGAAACACCACCCCCAGCACGACCCCTTACACTGCCCGAACACCACTGCACTGCCCTAAACCCTGAAACACCACCCCCTGCACGACCCCCTACACTGCCGGAACACCACTGCACTGCCCTGAAACACCACCCCCAGCACGACCCCCTACACTGCCCGAACACCACTGCACTAAACTTTGAAACACCACCCCCAGCAAGACCACCTACACTGGCCAAACACCACTGCACTGCCCTAAACCCTGAAACACCACGCCCTGCACGACCCCTACACTGCCCAAACACCACTGCACTGCCCTAAACCCTGAAACCCCACCCCCTGCATGAACCCCTACACTGCCCAAACACCACTGCACTGCCCTAAACCCTGAAACACCACCCCTCAGCACAACACCCTACACTGCCCGAACACCACTGCACTGCCCTAAACCCTGAAACACCACCCCTAGCACGACCCCCTACACTGCCCAAACACCACTGCACTGCCCTAATCCCTGAAACACCACCCCCTGCACCACCCCCTACACTGCCTGAACACCACTGCACTGCCCTAAACCCTGAAACACCACCCCAGCACGACCCCCTACACTGCCCGAACACCACTGCACTGCCCTAAACCCTGAAACATCACCCCCAGCAAGACCCCTACACTGCCTGAACACCACTGCCCTAAACCCTGAAACACCACCCCCAGCAAGACCCTCTACACTGCCCAAACACCACTGCACTGCCCTAAACCCTGAAACACCACCCCCAGCAAGACCCCCTACACTGCCCGAACACCACTGCACTGCCCTAAACCCTGAAACACCAGCCCCAGCAAGACCCCCTACACTGCCCGAACACCACTGCACTGCCCTAAACCCTGAAACACCAGCCCCAGCATGACCCCCTACACTGCCCGAGCACCACTGCACTGCCCTAAACCCTGAAACACCAGCCCCAGCACCACCACCTACACTGCCCGAACACCATTGCACTGCCCTAAACCCTGAAACACCAGCCCCAGCACAACCCCCTACAGTGCCCGAACACCACTGCACTGCCCTAAACCCTGAAACACCAGCCCCAGCACGACCCCCTACACTGCCTGAACACCACTGTACTGCCCTAAACCCTGAAACACCAGCCCCAGCAGGACCCCGTACACTGCCCGAACACCAGTGCACTGCCCTAAACCCTGAAACACCACCCCCGACACCCCCCCCTACACTGCCCGAACACCACTGCACTGCCCTAAACCCTGAAACACCACCCCTACACTGCCCGAAAACCACTGCACTGCCCTAAACCCTGAAACACCACCCCCTGCACCGCCCCCTACACTGCCCGAACACCACTGCTTGCCCTAAACCCTGAAACACCACCCCCAGCACGACCCCCTTTACTGCTCGAACACCACTGCACTGCCCCAAACCCTGAAACACCACCCCCAGCACGACCCCCTACACTGCCCGAACACCACTGCCCTAAACCCTGAAACACCACCCCCTGCACGACCCCCTACACTGCCCAAACACCACAGCACTGCCCTAAACCCTGAAACACCACGCCCTGCATGACCCCCTATACTGCCCGAACACCACTGCACTGCCCTAAACCCTGAAACACCACCCCCAGCATGACCCCCTACACTGCCCGAACACCACTGCACTGCCCTAAACCCTAAAACACCACCCCCAGCACGACCCCCTACACTGCCCGAACACCACTGCACTGCCCTAAACCCTAGAACACTACCCACAGCACGACCCCCTACACTACCCGAACACCACTGCACTACCCTAAACCCTAAAATACTCCCCCAGCACGACCCCCTACAATACCCGAACACAACTGCACTGCTCTAAACCCTCAAACACTCCCCCCAGCAGGACCCCCTACACTACCCGAACACCACTGCACTGCCCTAAACCCTAAAACACTCCCCCCAGCACGACCCCCTACACTACCCGAACACCACTGCACTGCCCTAAACCCTAAAAAACTCCCCCAGGACGACCCCCTACACTACCCAAACACCACTGCACTGCCCTAAACCCTAAAACACGACCCCCGCAGGACCCCCGACACTACCCAAACACCAATGCACTACCCTAATCCCTAAAACACTACCCCTGCACGACCCCCTACACTACCCAAAGACCACTGCACTACCCTAAACCCTAAAACACTACCCCCGCAAGACTCCCTACACTACCCAAAGACCACTGCACTACCCTAAATCCTAAAACACGACCTCCTACACTACACAAACACCAATGCACTGCCCTAAACCCTAAAACACTACCCCCTACACTACACAAACACCACTGCACTACCCTAAACCCTAAAAAACTACCCCCAGCACGAACCCCTACACTACCCAAACACCACTGCACTACCATAAACCCTAAAACACTACCCCCAGCAGTACCCCCTACACTACCCAAACACCACTGCTCTACCCTAAACCCTAAAACACTACCCCCAGCAGTACCACCTACACTACCCAAACACCACTGCACTTCCCTAAATCACTACCCCCATCACGACCCCCTACACTACCCAAACACCACTGCACTACCCTAAACCCTAAAACACTACCCCCAGCACGACCCCCTACTCTACCCAAACACCACTGCACTACCCTAAACCCTAAAATACTCCCCCAGCACGACTCCCTACACTACCCAAACACCACTGCACTACCCTAAACCTACCCCCAGCATGACCCCCTACACTACACAAACACCACTGCACTACCCTAAACCCTAAAACACTACCCCCAGCACGACCCTCTTCACTACCTAAACACAACTGCACAATTTGTTACAGGCGTTGCAACGCAGGCCTGTGGTGCTTACTGGAAGTACCTGGTGGGCTAGTTGGGCCCCAGGGACCCTCAGGATTCAAGGTGACCTAATCCCCCAACTTAAAACGCTCCACGGGGCGCGTTTGCACAGTGGTGAAGGGAGGGGCGGGGCCTCAGGTGACATGTGCGCAAACACGCCCTGTGGTGCGTTTTAAGTTGGGGAATTAATTCCCTTTGAATCCTGAGGGACCCTGGGGGCCAACTAGCCCACCAGGTACCTTCAGTAAGCACAACAGAGTTGCGTTGCAGAGAGGTGAAAAAAGGTGCGTGGCCTCGGAACGCCTCTCTGCAACTCAGCTCTGTGGTCCTAACTGTAGGTACCTGGGGTGCTAGTTGGGCCCCAGGGACCCTCAGGATTCAAGGGGACTTAATCCCGCAACTTAAAATGCGCCACGGGGCGCGTTTGCACACATGTCTCCTCAGGCCCCCCCTCCCTTCACCACTGTGCAAACGCGCCCTGTAGCGCGTTTTAAGAGGTAGTTTTAATCCCCTGCCCTATTATGTACTAGGGACTTGCAGAGGAGGTCATGCTAATCACAGGGGTACCCCAACGCAGTGTTCCCTAGTGTATGTAGGTGTTTTCACTGTATTCTAAGTGTCTTTTAGCATAGCACTGGCTCTGGTTAGTCAGAGTCAGTTACCACCAGTACCCGTCTGAAAAAGTTGTGGGCACAGGATGATTTTGCAACAAGGCCTCTTTCTGCTCCTCTGTTGGTTCTTTCTGCACATCTTTTGCTTCTTTCTGTGCGTTTTTTCTTCTTTCTTCACATGTCCTACCTCTGTAGGCATAGTTAGAAACTAGCATTTAAAAAACCTTTGAAATTCACTTAAAAATCATAGGTTTCAGGCACGTTATAGTTAGAAATTAGCATTTAAAAAACCTTTGAAATTCACTGAAAAAACCATAGGTTTCAGACACGTTATAGTTAGAAATTAGCATTTAAAAACCTTTGAAATTCACTGAAAAAACCATAGGTTTTAGGGACAGTTATAGTTAGTTGGACATTTCACTCGTACAAAACCATAGAAATTCCCCCGTTATAGTTAGTTCAGCTAACTATAACTCGCGCCCCCGCAATGCACTGCTGATGACGTCACATATTACATCACTCATGACATGGTCAGTGACATCACTGATGACATCACTGCGGCGCAGCCCAATTGACACACACCGTCCGACGAAATCACGTTCCGCCCGGCGTACAAATTACGATGCCGCAAACAAACGGCTCCCACGGCTAAGAGACACCGTACGTCAAACCGAAGCGGTAACACGAACGCCGAGCACGGACACCGAAGAAGCGGTTCCCCCGAGCATGAATCCAGCACTGCAGGCCCTCCCTATGCTCTATCTGATGCACCACCAAGGACGCAACGTACCGCGAAGACGCAGGTAGGCACAAACACAACAAGTGCACGCAAACAGCGCACACAGTGCAAGGGCGGAAAAAGCGGACATCCCCCACCCCCGCGTGTACACGACACATCCACCAATGCATCCACAGATGACACACAGGCCAAATTGTAACATCTCGTAACACATGTGTACACACCACCTGGGACTAGGAACCAACGACCCCGTCACGGCCCCAAAGCGGCGATGACGCTGCCACACATGCGCACAACGCAGAGGCCAACCGCAGCGCCATGCATGTGTCGCACACAGACACA
Source organism: Calotriton arnoldi (assembly GCA_963921515.1). Lineage (NCBI taxonomy): Eukaryota > Metazoa > Chordata > Amphibia > Caudata > Salamandridae > Calotriton > Calotriton arnoldi. The sequence goes on from CAWUFW010017066.1 coordinate 67,130, forward strand.
GGGACACAACCAAGCAGCACACACACCAGCCCCACCCCGAACGCACATGACACGTGACAGGCCTGCCACAGACATGTCCCCAACGCCCAATTCACGGTCAACACCCAACGTCACACAACCGACGCACACATGTCAGTGAAGTCACGCAACAGCAGGACACACCCCAGTGTAACAAACATGGCGAAGCACACAGCGGCAGCAACACCAACCAGGAGAAGCAGGGCCCCTTCGGGAAGAGGAACGCCAGTACCACACTGAAACACCCATACCACCCTGCACACATGAACAAGACATACAAAACGGAACACCAAAGAGCCCGGGGACCGACAACAGGTGGCCCAAGAATAACATCCACACACAAGGCCAAACGCAGAGCGGAAAGGCAGCCTGCCGCCCACACAAGGGAGAGCAGACAGCACTGAATGACCTTCCATTCCAACTCCGAAACCACAGCCCTACGAAAGAAGCCGGTGAATACAGCCATTGTCCAAAAAAAGACCAACACAGGCATGCAGAGGAGACCGACCACAGGGCAGATAGCGCATATCACCGAAGAACACTACGGACGGGAAAGAAAAAAGAAAACACTCCCCCATGTCGGCCCCATGCAAGTTATCTGGAAGGAGTCACACATCACTGACCTTGAACAGTCTGAGAAGCATGTGGGATGAGGGCCCGTGTCCTCCGCACAAGCCAACAGAACACAAGTCCTGTCTCCCTACGACTACACAGAGCTCACAGCAACCTCGGAGCGTGCACATTGCAGACTGCACACACAGCCGGAGCATGCCACCACAACGCACCGCTGCAAAATGGCACTCTCAACACACCTACCCAACTACGCCGGACAGGTCAAGCTGTACAAACACAACCTGATACAGATATTGGGATGCGAACCCCTGTCCCTGCTGAACGTAAGTTACCGACTGACTTACCGCATCACATTGTTCAGCTGCGTCATACCCGTCTTCTACTGTCGGAGGTGTCCCTACCAGCATCCTGTGGAGTTGTGTCTCTCCAACCCGGCATGTCTAAAGGCGGACCTGCTACAACTATTCCTCCCTCTGGACGCACACGACAGGGCCTGCTCTGCCTATGGGGGCATGGCGTATGTGGCCAACATCGCACCCGCACTGCAATGGGACCACTGTGCCTCTACACAACGGATCATCGAGCACAGCTACATCGAATGTCACCCAGCATGCCCCATCATGCTCCTCCAAGGGACAACTTACGAACAACACCTTGACAGCCACCATCCGCTACATTGGCTGGCAAACATGTATACCACCAATGACATGGAAGCCCTGCTGGACGGCATCGCATACCTGACAACCTGTCAATTCGTCGGACCCCGACGCAAGTCCCCCAATTGACCTATGATGTCCAACCCCGCACCCATGCTTAGCTTCCGCACGGACTGGCCAGTCGCCACCACAACAGCCATACCAAACGACCGGCAACTGTTACCACACCATCAACGACATCGCCATGACATCGGATATGACCGGGACATGCACACTGTTCCCCATCACATCCAGGAACACCGCATGCATCGTGGGAGGCAGTGGCATGGGGTCTGTGTATCGCACCCACATGGACGGAACTGCACGAACAACCAGGACACGACATGGATCCAGCGCCCATGGACACACACACCGCTCAGTGGACATGAATAGGTCTCCTGGAGTCTGTGGGTGCTGCACCCCTCCCACCCCCGCCCCGGGAATCCCATACCAGGACCTTTGCATGGACGACAAGTGCATACAACAACAACACGACCCCAGTGACTGTGACATGTCCAGTAACCACCACATTGCAACAACAAGTGGCACGCCGCTGCATGCACGCAAGCCCATGCCCTGATGTCATCTCACATGCACGCGTGCATGAGGAACAACCGCAGCAAACCTGTCACATGGAACTGAGATGGACTGTGCCCATGATGCCAAGCGGTCTGGTAGGCTACTTGTATACCGTCTGTGTTAAAGTCCGCAGCTCCGCAGCTATACGTAAATGTACATTAGCACTGCCTTGGCCAAGCAGATGTAACTCTGAAGCCCACATCCCACATGCAACAGCTAATCACATGTAACCCTACACCCTATCCCATTTGTAATCATGCTCAGTATATCCTCAACATGTATTCCGCTGCCAGTAGTGTCCACTATACTGCATCACAGAGGACAGAAGACTCAATATAATGTTTGAAACCAAAACTGTCTCCGCTGATTCAATTCACAAGTATGAATGAGAGAGGATGAGAGTATGTGAAGTACACGGCAGTCGTGACATGACCATGTAGTCCACTGGCATTGGATGTCAACGCAAATGAGTAGCACAACTGTGGAAGACACACATGTGTCGTGTGAAGTCGTATGGACGCAGTGCTCAGGTGGGTGGGTGTGACGGGTAGATGCGCACATGCCAAGTTGGAGCACGTCTTGTTGGGAGGGGTCATGAACAGTACTCCACCGCTTCCCTGGGCATTGTGAGAGGACACCTGTCGGGGGGAAGTGAACACGTGTGTGCACAGCAGCCGGGCACATGAACAATGCGGTACCAGGCGCACACGTCAGCCCACCCTCTGTGGACAAGCTGGATCCTGTTGTGCGCCCGCCATGCCCCTTGACAAGGCACACACAGCCCCAGTCGACCAGGTGTAACCCCAACATAGTCAATCCGCACAGGCGATACAGGGCACGGGATGGCAGTGGAGCATGGTGTGTGAGAGGTCTCCTCGCGCTCCTCCTGGTCATATCACGCAGGCAATAGAACCTCAACGTGTAGCATGGCACAAGTCAAATGGAAGTGTAGGGGGACGCACCACAGCACGAGCAGCACTGACGTCACGGGAGGTGGCTCGCACCATCACATCCATTGCCCATTATTCCAACCACGCCACATGCCATTGCGACAAAGTGCAAGCGCGTGCGCCACCACCCCCGAGCCCTCCCCAGAGAGGCCAAAGAGTGAATGTGTGGGCCATCAGCTACAGACGGACGCGGCCTGGCCGCAAGGGCAGCCACAGCCTCTGGGTGTCGCAGGTGGCGGATCCGTAAGGCGAAGACTGTGATGCATAGTCCATGCAGGCCGGGTCTCCATTTGGGGCACCACGCAGGTGGACGGCGTCCCGCCACACATCATACCCTGAGACAGCCCACTCGTGCAACTGGACCCACACATACACTCCTTGCCCTCTCTGGTGCGAGCTTGGGGCTGCCTGTGCAAGCGCTAGCCTCGCAGGTGCACATGCATATTGGGGGAGCGAGGGGAGGACATGAGGGCTGGGGCGAAGATGACTGTATCACTGTCAGTGAGTACAAGGGATGACCCAGATGTGGACAGGAAGAGACGTGTCCCGTGTGTACTGCAACTAGTCGCCAATCCAACTACCCCCCATGTCCGGAATGTAAGCCCGCACCTAGGCCCGCCCATCCGCCACATCGAATATACCACCAGCACAACAACCTTCCCATTCGAAACACTGACTGGGGGTGGCGACCAGTGAACAATCATGTGTAGCCTACCCACGCGTACATGTGGGCCCTCCATGATACATGTCACCTGCGGCAAAGTCATGACATGCGCAATGAGGGAAGTGAGGAGAGCTGTCCGCCCCACGCACAGAAGGTGCATCAGCTCCACAGACCCAGCAGCGAGTCCAGCAGGGGTCACATGTGCAGGGGCAGCTGTGCCTGGTGTGAAGGCACATGCATATAGACAGCACATCGACCAATGTGTAGTCTGCCCACATCTACAGTCCATCATCATGCGGACATAGGAATTGAACACAGGGCAACACATCTGAGTGGGTGCACCCACCGTGACCAACAATGCGCAATTATCGACGTACCCGCCCTGTGCATGGCCCCCCACCCAACGGAGGCACATCCAGTGCCACCATCCCACACACACAAGCCTTCCACGAAACATGCTGTGTCCAATGGTCAGTACAGAGTCAGCGCCCATCTGGTGGATCCTGAACAGGAGACACATGCACACACATGCCAGCTCCCACTATGTACGTCTGCCACCTGGCACGTGCAATGTAACCTCTCACCTGTGACGTGTGTCTGCAAGCACACAGCCGTTTTGGCATGGGGCTGTCAATGTGGACACCTGTCAATGTTTCGGGAGGTGTGATCCGTACAGTGCTGTACATAGGGTGCAGTGCTGACACCTACTACTGTCTCATATCCCCTCGTGCCACAGGTCCCACTTGTTTTGGCCGCTCAGCCTGTGCCCACATCGTCGTCGTCGTGTGCCATACTCATCCAGCCTCGGAAGCAGTGCCATGCTCAGCAGACATGCATGTTGCCGTGGCGTTGCCGCTTGACGAATATGCAGTCAGTCCCCATCAGCACGCCCGCAAGTCATTGGGGCCTAGATCCCCATGTGCATGCTCATGGCAGTGGTTTGTATCACTAGCCATTGCCATTGGTGGGAGACCTGTGTAAGTGTATTGTGGCCGTGCCGTCCCTGCTTGACAGCTGGGCTGTGACTCGTGTGCTTGCTCAGTCATGTCAGTGATGTGTATGCGAAATTGCTATGTGTTGTGTTGCTTTGACATGTGTCCACTGCCATCTTCCCTAGGCGGAGACCGAACATTGACCGCCCATACCAATTGCTGGCGGACATGGACGATACTGAGGTCATAAGGAAGTTTCGGCTGGACAGGCCAACCCTGCATCGACTGTGTGCCATGTTGGAACCCCATCTCCGTCCCCGCAGGGTGTATCCGACAGCATTCACCCCCACGGCTAAGGTGATGGCCGCCATGCATTTCTTCGCCACTGGGTCATTCCAGCACACAGTGGGCAGTGGAGGAGGGATGTCCCAGCCCATGTTCAGCAAGGTGCTGAGGGATGTACTGGCAGCCATGATGCTGTACCGAAACAGGTACATCAGATTCCCCAGGGCTCGTGAATTGGCGGCAGTGAAGGGTGCATTCTATGCCCTTGGCAGGATCCCACACGTCGTTGGTGCCATTGATTGCACACATGTTGGCCTTGTTCCACCACAGGCCACTGAGCACCTGTACCGCAACAGGAAGCACACGCACTCCCTGAATGTGCAAGTGGTGTGCCTTGCGGACATGGTGATAACCCACGTGTGTGCAAAGTTCCCAGGCTCGGCCCATGACGCACACATAATGCGCAACAGCATCTTGCCATGACTGATGTCCAATCTGCAACAGGATCGTGGCTGTATTGTCGGTGAGTATGTGGAGTGGTGTAGCGTGCTGGCTGTGCGATGCTGTCCCCTGTCCAGTTGGAATAGCAACGGTTCTCTGTGTCCCTCACACCCAGGTGACTCTGCGTACCCGAATGGGGCATGGCTGCTCAGTCCATTGAGAAATCCTCGCACCCCAGCAGACGTTCGCTACAATGAGGCACATGGGAGGACCAGACGTGTGGTCGAGCGTACCTTTGGCCTCCTCAAGGCCAGGTTCAGGTGCCTGGACCACACCGGGGGTGCGCTGGCGTACTCCCCACAGAAGGTGTGCCAGATAGTGGTGGCGTGCTGCATGCTGCACAATCTGGCCATTCGGAAGCAGATCCCCCTCATCGTGGATGACGGAGATCAACCAGGGCCCCAGCCCGCATACCAGGACAGCTCGAGTGAGGAGGACAGCGGAGAGGATGAAGCTGGGAATGTGCGTCAGCAGCTCATCGCCCGCTACTTCACTTGACGGTGAGTGTCCATGTACGACGGCTGATGTGGCTGTATCTGTGCAGGTGTGTGTGTGCTGTGTCAGGGTGGCCTTTTGTTCACTGCGTGCTGTGTGTCAACGCTCCATGGCCAGGTTAGTATGCCACTGTTGGTGGCTGTGGCATTGTGCCCTATTGCTCTGTGCGATGTGTGTACATTGCTTGTAGTTGTTTACATGTACTGTGTGATGGGTGTGTGACACACTCATTGAATGTGCTCCTGTTCTGTCTCCCACCCCTAGGTCCCTACAGGCCCTCCGGTTCCTTTGCCATGCCACGCATCAGGTGCCGTTCCGCTCAAGGTGGCCGTTGTATTCCGTACAATTAAAACACAGGGCACAGACAGCAGTTTGTGTAAGAGGTGCATTTATTTCAAACTGTGACATGTGATTGTGTGCAAGGTGATGACAAAAGTGGTGCGTGCAGTGACAATGAGCTGTCGGTCATGGCTGCGTGATGCTCAGGGTGTACCCACTGGTTCTATGTCCATAGCCCAACACACACATGCCATCCAGATGGCTGTGTGGAGTGGGATCGTAGTCCAAGTCAATGCAGTGGGTGGTCAAGGAAGGCTGGCTGGCTGCCTCACTTGCGTCTGGAGCGTGCGAAGTCCTCCCGGGAGATCTGTTTCCACTTCGGACGGCCCCTTCCACGTTTGCGAGGGGGTGCCTGCTTGCGACCTGCTGGTGTTTGAGGTGTGCTCACTGGCTGTGGACGCAGGGGAACTGGACACTGCTGCTCGACCCTGCGCCCCGGCAGGTGGTGGCGGAGGTGGTGTTGCTGGCCTTGCCTGTGACCTCACCGCCACCACCAGCTGGCCCATGAGGTCCACGAGTTGGTCCATACGGGACACGAACTGGCCCATATGGGCGTCCATGGACCTCAACACCCCCAGGACCTCCCGCGTGTCGGTAGCAGACCTGGCCCACTGTCCTTGGGCCTCCTCATAGGCCCCAAGGACTCTGGCAATTTGAGGCAGGGCATGGCTCCCAGGGGAGACTGGCGTTTCCCTGACCCTGCTCCTCCTACCAGTCCTGCTGCCACCGGCCTGCCCACTGTCCACATTGCTCACCACGGTCGTCGCCCTGGCTCCCAGGGTGGGCCCAGTCGGCCGGGCCACCACCTGCGCTGGTGCTGGGGCCAGCGAAGACGTGGTAGCGGTTGCGGCAGTGGTAGAGGCCGCAATGAGCGTGGGTGTGGCCGCAATGACCGTGGGTGTGGCCGCAACGACAGTGGGAGTGGCCGCAACGACAGTGGCTGCAGGGGGCTGTGAATGTACAACAGCCCTGGATGATGGGTTGGTGGGTAGGTGGGGGCCTGGGGAGCGGCTGGGCCCTGCCACACCAGATGGGCCTGCTGGGTGGTCCGTGTCCGAGGAGGAGGACAGATCCTCCACATCCGTGTGTCCTTGTTGGGGGCTTGCAGGCTGGCTGTGCTGGCTGCTGTCTCCATCCCCAGCATCCAGCAGTTCGTCACCTGTGGGGAGAATGAGATTTGTTGTTGTGTTGCACCTGGCGAAGTATGTATTGGTCGTCTGACATTCACAGTTCGTGCAATCTCATACATGGGTTTCCCGGAGGCGTGTGTGTGGCTGTAGCATTTGTAGTTGTGTGTGCTTGGCAATGGGACTGTGTGCTGTGCACATGTGGCATGGGACGGAATGGCCATGCCGATGGGTGTGTTGCTGTGCTCCTACTTATTGTGACTCTGGTGTATGCGGGCTCCTGGCCCATCCTGGGTCTGGTCTGTACTTTGCATTTGGGGTTCAAAAGGAACGCTTAGGAACGCATATGGCAACATGGGGTCCATGCCCCAGAAACGCATTTGGGATGGAATATGCTTTTGGGGTACATGCTGTGAGCCATGGGTGCCGAACGTGACATGTGTTGTGGCAGCATGACAGTGCATGGTCTGAGGTGTGTGCATGCCTGACATACCCTGCAGATTTGCTGTCTGTTGTGATTACTGGTCATGGCATTGGACGCATCGTTATGAGTGAGTGATGGTTGTGTGCCACCCGACGTATTGCAGTTGTCCCATCTCCTTGGTGTGCGTGCTGCCCTGTGCCATGTGCATCAATGCAGTGCTCGTGGGGGGGGGTGTGTGGCCCATGTTGTGTTTTGTTGCTCACAGTGTGGCGTGCGCTTCATTGACTTCTGGCACATGGTTGGTCATGGGCATGTATCTTAGCGTGACTGCTGTATGTGTGACAGCTGTTCGGATGACATGCCTTTCATGAGACTGGGGCTGACGGATGGGATGGATGGTATGTTGTATGTGCATGGTGTGTCTGTGTGTTGGTTGGGTTCAGTGGTGTTCGTGTGCATTTATGTTGTTCCACTCTTTTGCGTCTAGTGTTGTTTGTCTTACATAGGCGTAGTTGTGGGGGGTGTGGTTGACAGGCAGTAGGGGCTACATGGACAGGACTTCAATGGTGTTTCGGTTGTGTGTGATGGGTTGCACAGTGGCTGCCGTGTGGTACTGTATTCAGTGTGGCTTGTGCATGCAGACGTGGCTCCTTGGGTGTTGCTGTGTCTGTGATGGGTAATGTGGGGTGTGAGTCTGTGGTTCATGTCCGTGTGCACATTGTTCACTTGTTCGTGACAGTGAGCGGTGCTGCGTGTTCGTCTGCTACGTGACATGTCCCATGTGTTGGTCGTGTTGCGGTCCTCATGCCTCCAGTAATCCAGCCCTGTCCAGTTTCCCACCTGCAGGTTGTTCAAGCGTGCACTGTACTGGATGCCACATGGTTCTAAGCGGGGGGGTGCTCCATGTTGCAGGTCTGTGGGGGTGGGGGCGGTGTTGTGGGTCGTGGTGATGGCTGGACACCCACTGACACCGATTGCTGTGGACCGTGATGTCTACCTTTCGGCTGTCGGTGTGCACTGCGGTGGCTGACACGTGGGTGTGGGGTGTGGGGGATGCTCCTCCTTGCTGTGCTGTGGGACTAGGGGCCTGGTGTGTGTTGTACTTGAGCTGTCCACCCTCCCACCCACTGCACTTTGTGTTCCTGCTACTTACCTGTTACTTGTCGGTTAGTGCAGCTATGGCGGACACATGGATGTGGGGGGTGCTCGTTGTGGCGCTTCTGGCGTACTTGGGGACCTGTTGGTGGTTACGTGGCTGGCTGAGTGTACACATGCTCCCACGTATTTTTCAGTTGTTAGGTTTGGGCTGTGTGTGGTGGTGTCTGTTGCATGTGTGTGATGTGTTGTGTATAATGTACTGCACATGGGGGTGTTTGTCCCTGGGAGCTGTGGCATGGTGGTAGTGCATGTGAGTACATAGCGGTGTGCTGGTATACATTAGTTTGTACTTACCAGCCTCCACTCCCCCTGCTAATCCGGTGAGGATCTCCGGATGGATGATGACTCGCACCTTCTCCTCCCACGCTTTGAAGGTCTTGTAAAGCGCGGGATTCCCTCCGCCAGTCAGGGCAGCCAGTTCTCTGTTTTTGCCCTCCTTCTTCTTGACCAGGCTTTTGACGTCGTTCCACCGTTTGTTTATTTCTCCTCTGTTCCTGGGCAGGGTCCCGACTGCATTGACCTGGTCTACGATCCGGTTCCACATTCTGTTTCTGGTGGCTAGTGGTGTGTGCTGGACCAGGTTTCCATAGATTTGTGGGTGCACCTTGATGATCTCGTCGACCATGACCGTCAGCTCAATGGGCGTGTACTTGGGCATTCTTTGTGGTGCCATGGTGTTTGTGGTGCTGTTGCGGTGTGTGTTGTGTAATGTGCAGGGGGTTTGTGTTGCCGGTGTTTGGTGGTGGTGGTGGTGGTTGTGATGTGTGCGTTTCTGTGGTGTGCTGCTGTCCTTGCTGTGTCACTGTGTCCTCTCCTCTCCTCTCTGGTTTGCAATGTTGCAAGGGGTTGTGGTCTGTGGGAGTGCTGCTTTTGTACTTACCTATGTGGGTGTGTCCTCATGGTCTGTTGTTTTCAGGTGTGTTGTGTCTGGTGTTCTGGCCTTTGTAGTTTTTGTTTGTCCAGGGGGGGGTGTTTTCGGGATGTGTACTGTGCTTGTGTATTTGTGCGTGCCTTGCTGTGTGGACTCGTTGGCCATGTTGTGTGCGATTGTTTTTGTCAGCGGATGGTTTCTGTGCAGGGACGTGGCCGCCATGGCTTCTGCCGTGTCAATTTTCATCGGCGTTGTTTGCGCTGGCGGGCGGTATATTTGTAGTTTTCCCGCGCTCATGGCGGTGCGATCGTAATTTCACGTGCGGTGTGTCGGCCGTGAGGGCGGGCGGTTTTGTGTTGTCGTGCGTGTTTCCGTCCGTGGCGGGCGGTTTGACTCTGACTCGGACGAGGGCGGGCGGTATCTTGTGTGATTTTTCCGCCGATGGCGGTTTTCGGTTTGTGTCATCGTAATGGCGTGGTCGGTGTTCAGAGGGTGTGTGCGGGCGGATTTTTGCCGCTTTCATGGGTGGCGGATTTTTTTACGCACGGTATCGTAATGGGCCTTTTAGTTTGGTATTAAAATGTTTATTAAATACAATAAAACACGTTAGTAAAAAATTAATACATAATAAATATATTAAGAATTGTAAATTTGCTAATTCTATGTAATCATAAACATAATCATATACATTTAAAAAATGTAGATTAGAGTATAAAATATTTCTGTTCTTAGATATTATATTCACAATAAAATCTATTTAATAGTAGGCGAAATGTTAAAATCATAACGTGTAAATTATACGATACCCACTCCAGACAATAGTACTTTAGTGAGAAAGTTGGATTGTGGAGGGGTAAAATTAAGTTTTCCAATTGCAATCAGCGTAAAAATTATGGAAAGTGTTATTTGATATAGCGGTAAAATGTAGTGTTGACACTGTAGTAAGCGCAACAACAGTGAAATAGTTGTATTGCAGAGGGGTACATTTTTTTATTAATACTACATTAAGTGGAATATTAAAAAGAGACTAATTTACTTAAACAAAATAAAACAGTTTTTAGAAAATAATAAATACCCCAAAAAGTTATATTTGTAAATACATAATTTCAAACTAAGGGGGTCATTAGCATGGCGGGTGTACTTTGTCCGCCCGCCATACCCCCGGGAAATGGGACCGCCCGCAATGCATGCGGTGGTCCCGCACATCCCATTAGGATGCGCCTGCCACACTGGCAGGGGCATCCCGCATTCCTGACATTGTGGCACCGCCCGCCGCAATGCCAGAAATGCAAGTTGTGCATTTGACAGTACAAGGTGACAGGCACCGCGCGGTGCCTGCCACGTTGTACTATCAAATGCAGGGGGTTACCATAGGTACCCCCCATGTGCACCCCGAACCCCCCAGAATCCCTGGGGGCCCGCTACAGGCCCCCAATGTTGAGAACCACATGGCTTTCCATGGCGGCAACACATGTCCCCGCATGTATTCTAATATGGATGGCGGTGTCTACCAGACACCGCCACCATATTAACAGCTTTTCCACCTGGTCGACTCATCGACTGGGCGGAAAACCGGCAGACGGTCTTTCCGTCCGCCGGGGTCCCCCCCGCCATGGTAATGTGGCGGAGGGAAATTTGCATGTGGGCGGGGGAATATGTCGGGCGGATCGCCACCGCCATGCAGGCGGTGGCGATCCGCCCGACATACTAATGGGCCCCTAAATATTTAGAATAACAAAAAAAATAATAAGCATTTATTTCAAATAATAATACAAAAAAATAAGTATAAATATTTCAAAAAATATAATTTACTTATTTTTAATAACTCTAAATACAATGGGGCCAATTATATCGGTAGGACCGTCGGTGTCTTTAGTACTGAGATCTGTACACTGCGGTCAGACAGATCCACATTAGGCTGCAGTAGGTCCGATGGAATTGCAAAAAGGATGAACCGAGCAACATCTTCCAATATCCTCAAGGAGCCCGATGTTCGGTATGATTGCATTCCACCACAATGGATTATGATGCAACATTCCTCCAACCATTTCACGTAGCGTATTCTGAATTTAAAAAGCTGGTAGAACGTTTTTGGTTTGGGTCACGATCAGGGGCTCTGCAACCCATAGACCTACGCAATGCTGAAATCCTTCCATGGTGCACCACCTAAACAAACTTGCATGCCGTGCCTGCCATGGGCTGCAGGGATGTTTAAAAACATGCCTCTTAGGATTTAAGCTTGTGATGCAGGCCTTTTCCAGACTGCAGCACAAGCCATTATAAAATAGACATGTTTACAAATGACTCAAAGGCAGTCGGATCACAAATTTGGTGGGTAGGACTACTGACTACCTGTCAGTCGGTCACATTCTTTCCACAATGGCGGTAGTACAGTCTTCCAATCCTAATCCGAACAAATGTTAGTTACATTGAAAAAGCAGAACACAATTAAAAAATACATTTAAAAAAAGTAATTTGTAAAAAATCAAAAGAATATTAATAAATGTATTATTACTTCAAAAAATGTATACCCTTAAGTTATAGAAAGTACAGGACAAACATCTCAAGTAAAGTATTCAAATAATATAATGTACACTATGGGCCCGATTCTGATGCAGGTTGGAAAAGCTTCCCGACCGAATCGGTTGGGAAATGGTTTCCGACCCACTCGGATCGGGAAAGTCCAACCGGCAGAGTAGGATGCATCCGGATGTTTCCAGATACGATTTGGTTGAACTCCCATTGACTTCAATGGGAACATTTGTTCCTATCCGCATCAGAATTGTGCCCTCGGTCGGGAAGACACGTTCCTGATCCGATTTGGAAGGAGCAAATGCCGTTAGGAGGCCTTCCTAACCGCATCAGAATCAGGCCATCGGTCGGGAAGCTTTTCCAACCCGCATCAGAATCGGGCCCATGTTTTTTAAATTTAAATATATGAACATATTAATAACAATTAATAATTTAACACACTATTTCTAATTATTCACATACATACCAATAATGAATAGAATAATGAATCAGACCAAAACTAATATATATAATTAAGATAATATTCTGTGCTCTTTTGATAAATGTCAGTTAAACACTATTTATTAATGATTAAGTATATAAATTAAATTATAAAAAATTAACTTAATTTCCTTTATTCATACAAATGTCAAAAGTCACACCAATGATATCAAATAAACATTATCTCAAGTACATATTAAGCATAAATGTTTAACATTTCATTATTTATTATAGATTAACATTCTATTTAATGATTAAAAATACATCCATTCACAGGGTTTAAACATACAAATCTGACAAACCAGAAATAACATATTGTATTACTGAATAAATGGAATTAATTGTCAAATAAATATTAATAACAACAAATAATAATTATTTAATTACAAATATTGTACTACACATCATATACCACTGCACAACAGAAACCACTCAGCTATAACATAGGGGTCTAGTAGGATGGCGGAAGGATTTTCCCGCTACCATGCCGATCAGGGTGATTATCCGACCGCCATCCTAATAGTGCTAAAATTGTATTTACAATTGACTTACATCTTTCTCAAATAAAGAAGTAATAATAACCAAAACCTAATAATTAATTAGAATTCATTAATTTCCTTCGCTGTCTATACACCAACAAAACATATGCTGCTCCATAATCTTACATCAGAAAAGACATCTAATTATAGAATCAACAATTAATTATTAGTTATGTTTCTAAAATATTATATATTAATTATTTGCTGATGAATTATAATTTATTTAATTACCACCATGAATGCTTATGAAAGGCATAACAAATAGGGTGTTCTAAAGTAACAAAAATAAAAAAAATATTTTCAAAAATGAATAACATTTTAAAAACAATAATAAAAGAGATCCAAATTAAACAAACATTTTATAACAAATAAAATAAGCTAACAGATTAAAAAAGAAAGAACCAATTTAAATAGAATATTCTTAACTGATATTTCTGTAAAATATAGTAATAAATTCAATAATACTAACAACTGTATTACTTACCTCAAAATAAATATTCTTGATTCGGATAATGTTGGACACCTTATATCTGTGTGAGAATATTGCATACACAATATTTATGCATGGCAGTATTTAATGTAACAACTTTTTTCTGAGAAACAAGATCTACTGACTGCCTCGTTTGTACTGAAGCATACATCTGACAAAGTCCGAGTGTTGCTGTACCTTGACCTCTGTCTCCTGCAACACCACCAGGAGCCCTGGCTTATGAACACAACACAGTACAAGGCCCCTGAGGAGAAGCATCGGTTGTGCCACTAACTGAGATGCAATTTGATATGAGAATGCTGTATCAGTTTCCTCTGAACAGGTACTCTGGACAGACAGAAAGTAATCCGTGAGAGGAAATTTAATGAGAAACTCAGCAGCCTTCAAGCGCTGTTGGGTGAAACAATGCAAGTGGTTAACGGGCATGATCATTTGCCTGACTACGGCACATAACACTTCACCAACACCCCCCACACATACATAACTTCTCCTCACCATGATCAATATAATCCCGTATTACAAGGAGAAATAAGAGAAAATAGTTTTTTTCTTAAAGCAAAGACATTTAAAGAAAGGATAAAGGCTGGATGCTGATTTGATGCGCAGTTGCGTCAGGCACAGTCACATGCAATGATAACGACAATCAAATCCACATGTGATGTGCCACTCACTGGCAAGCACGAAATATTAAAGGATAATGGAAATTTTAACAAGGCACTTGCCTCCTTAAATATGCCGGAAAATTCTTCCACAAAACAGGCGATTCAAAAAATTGCACAGGTCATTTACAAGATGACAACTGTGAAGGCCCAGGAAGACAACAGTTTTCCAATTGAATTCTACAAAATCACTTAACATCATAATGCCTTTTTTTAAATAAACTGATACTGTGTATATCCAGCATCACAGCTCCTCTCATGTTATTCGGTAGGGGGCTTATTTCATTATTTTGATGACTGTCAAAATATTGATTTCAAAAATATAGATTGAAATAATATAGTTTAAAAAATATAGAATGCAAAAATATTAATTACCTATACTTTAACAGGTCAGTACCAAAAAATTGTGAATAAAATTAATCGAAGTTAAAAAGAGAGTTATACAAAATATATATTATCTACTGGCGGTCGCCAGTAGATAGTTATAGTTAGGACCTATTTTCCATAGGAAATCCGCAACATTCTATTTGAAATAACGTTGGCGCCGGTTGACGAATCTTCGCGAAAGTTTCCAACTTGTTGGGGCGCTCCGGTCCGCTCCTATCCTGAAAGTCTCGGGGTGATTCGTCAAGCGGGGGCTGAGAAAAAAGGGGGGTCCCAAAACGTCTTTTCCCCATTCATTTTTCCATAGGAACCTTTAGTCGCAGCTACAGCCCGAACTGCTGAACGGAATTACACCAAATTTGGCAAAGAGGTAGCCCTTGGTTCAGTGTCGTGCCTTTTGCTTAAATGGTGTAAATCCATTCAGTAGTTCCTGAGAAAATCAAAAGTAAAATTACATATATATCTGGGCGGAGCCTAACCACACATGTCATTGTGAGATCTGATTGGCTGTCAGCACTTCATCCTGGAATTGCTGGCAGCCATCTTGAGACCAATATACATGATAGTACCCCATTGAAATGCATTGTAGTGAATCAAAGATTTTGAGGGTTACCAAAAGGAGAACTATAAAGGGTGATAACAGACTTTAGTTACATTAGAATTCATTTGTTGATGGTACCATACTAATTTCAGGAATTGTGGTGTGTTCTAAGGTGATTTTACCCTGTGAAAAACCTTCTGCTGGGATATCATGAATCATGTTTGAGAGAAAACTATTTTCACATGCTTGTCCCATAGAGTTTTGGAAGGTGCTCCAGAAGCTAAAATGAGAGCATATTTTCTGTAAGTTCACATTATCTTTCTCAGTCATGTGAGAATGAAGTCTGACATTCTCAGTAAAACATGTACATCCAACAAGGGCAGAGACTGACAGTTGATTCCTTTGTGTTCTACTGCAGCTTCCCAGAGTGTTCTAAAGAACAACTAGAGTGCTAACAGCCTTACTTATGACAAAAGTATGGCACACCTGAAGCCATCTTGATTGGAATAAACTGGTAACACTTAAAACATTTAATTTAAAAAGGAACAAAATGAGGGGTTCTTTTTGAAATAGAAATGATGGTTAGTGCTGCAGAAAGAAAAATTAGGGCATTTTTTAAGTGAGATCTCAAATCCTCTTCTATTTCATTAGAAAATTCTGACATGCAGACTGAAACAATCCCTTTCAATACCAGCAGCAGACTTCCAGTTAACTCCCTGGTGAGCAGTAGCTTTACTACAGTGATCTAATGAGCAACTAGAGTGCTAACATTCTGAATTTATGGCAGATGTGAGACACATCTGAATGCCTTCTTGATGGAATCAAAGTAAAAAACTGAAAGCATTTCCTACTGAGGAGACTGCAGTAAATGAGGAAATTAGGAAACTTCATAACAAAGAAGTCTTCCAAGATGGAAACCAGTGAAAAAAGAGCCCAAATGTAGCACAAATATTACCCAGATGTAGCCCACATATAGCCCAATGTCAAAAGTGTGCAAAACACGTTTTATTTTTAGTTTTTTTGCAGTTTTATGTAGTGCAGACCGGTCAGGTATTGGAGCGTTGCATCTTAAAACATGACCCCCCTACACTACAAAAACACCACTGCACTACCTTAAACCCTAAAACACTACCCCCAGCACGAACCCCTACACTACACAAGCACCACTGCACTATCCTAAACCCTAAAACACTACCCCCAGCACGACCCCCTACACTACCCAAACACCACTTCACTAACCTAAATCCTAAAACACTATCACCAGCACGACCCCCTACACTACCCAAACACCACTGCACTACCCTAAAACATGACCCCCTACACTACACAAACACCACTGCACTACCCTAAACCCAAAAACACTACCCCCAGCACGACCCACTACACAAGCACCACTGCACTACCCTAAACCCTAAAACACTACCCCCAGCACGACCCCCTACACTACACAAACACCACTGCACTACCCTAAACCCTAAAACACTACCCCCAGCACATCACCCTACACTACCCAAACACCACTGCACTAACCTAAATCCTAAAACACTACCCCCAGCACGACCCCCTACACTACCCAAACACCACTGCACTACCCTAAAAGATGACCCCCTACACTACACAAACACCACTGCACTACCCTAAACCCTAAAACACTATCCCCAGCACGACCCCCTACACTACACAAGCACCACTGCACTACCCTAAACCCTAAAACACTACCCCCAGCACGACCCCCTACACTGCCCGAACACCACTGCACTGCCCTAAACCCTGAAACACCAGCCCCTGCATGACCCCCTACACTGCCCGAACACCACTGCACTGCCCTAAACCCTGAAACACCACCCCTAGCACGACCCCCTACACTGCCCGAACACCACTGCACTGCCCTAAACCCTGAAACACCACCCCTTCATACCCCCTACACTGCCCGAACACCACTGCACTGCCCTAAACCCTGAAACACTACCCCCAGCAAGACCCCCTACACTGCCTGAACACCACTGCACTGCCCTAAACCCTAAAACATCACCCCCAGCAAGACCCCCTACACTGCCCGAACACCACTGACCTAAACCCTGAAACACCACCCCCAGCACGACCCACTACACTGCCTGAACACCACTGCACTGCCCTAAACCCTGAAACACTACCCCCAGCATGACCCCCTACACTGCCCGAACACCACTGCACTGCCCTAAACCTTGAAACACCAGCCCCTGCACGACCCCCTACACTGCCCGAACACCACTGCACTACCCTAAACCCTGAAACATCACCCCCAGCACGACCCCCTACACTGCCCGAGCACCACTGCACTGCCCTAAACCCTGAAACACCAGCCCCAGCACGACCCCCTACACTGCCCGAACACCACTGCACTGCCCTAAACCGTGAAACACCAGCCTCAGCACGACCCCCTACACTGCCCGAACACCACTGCACTGCCCTAAACCCTGAAACACCACCCCGTGCATGACCCCCTACACTGCCCGAACACCACTGCACTGCCGTAAACCCTGAAACACCACCCCCATCGCGACCCCCTACACTGCCCAAACACCACTGCACTGCCCTAAACCCTGAAACACCACCCCTGCACAACCCCCTACACTGCTCGAACACTACTGCACTGCCCTAAACCCAGAAACACCATCCCCAGCACGACCCCCTATACTGCACGAACACCACTGCACTACCCTAAACCCTGAAACACTACCCCCAGCAAGACCCCTACACTGCCCGAACACCACTGCCCTAAACCCTGAAACACCACCCCCAGCAAGACCCCTACACTGCCCAAACACCACTGCACTGCCCTAAACCCTGAAACACCAGCCCCAGCACGACCCCCTACACTGCCCGAACACCACTGCACTGCCCTAAACCCTGAAACACCACCCCCTGCACGACCCCCTACACTGCCCGAACACCACTGTACTGCCCTAAACCCTGAAACCCCACCCCCAGCATGACCCCCTACACTGACAGAACACCACTGCACTGCCCTAAACCCTGAAACACCACCCCCTGCACGACCCCCTACACTGCCCGAACACTACTGCACTGCCCTAAACCCTGAAACACCACCCCCAGCACGACCCCCTACACTGCACGAATACCACTGCACCGCCCTAAACCCTGAAACACCACCCCCAGCACGACCCCGTACACTGCCCGCACACCACTGCACTGCCCTAAACCCTGAAACACCAGCCCCAGCACAACCCCATACTCTGCCCGAACACCACTGCACTGCCCTAAACCCTGAAACACCAGCCCCAGCACGACCGCCTACACTGCCCGAAAACTACTGCACTGCCCTAAACCCTGAAACACCCCCCCAGCAAGACTACCTACACTGGCCGAACACCACTGCACTGCCCTAAACCCTCAAACACCACCCCTGCACTACCCCCTACGCTGCCCAAACACTACTGCACTGCCCTAAACCCTGAAACACCACCCCTCAGCACGACACCCTACACTGCCCGAACACCACTGCACTGCCCTAAACCCTGAAACACCACCCCAGCACGACCCCCTACACTGCCCGAACACCACTGCACTAAACCCTGAAACACCACCCCTGCACGACCCCCTACACTGCCGGAACACCACTGCACTGCCCTAAACCCTGAAACACCACCCCCAGCACGACCCCCTACACTGCCCTAACACCACTGCACTGCCCTAAACCCTGAAACATCACCCCCAGCACAACCCCTACACTGCCTGAGCACCATTGCTCTGCCCTAAACCCTGAAACACTAGCCCCAGCACGACCCCCTACACTGCCCGAACACCACTGCACTGCCCTAAACCCTGAAACACCACCCCTAGCACGACCCCCTACACTGCCCGAACACCACTGCACTGCCCTAAACCCTGAAACACCAGCCCCAGCAAGACCCCCTACACTGCCCGAACACCAGTGCATTGCCCTAGACTCTGAAACACCAGCCCCAGCAAGACCCCCTACACTGCCCGCACACCACTGCACTGCCCTAAACCCTGAAACACCAGCCCCAGCATGACCCCTACACTGCCCGAACACCACTGCACTGCCCTAAACCCTGAAACACCAGCCCCAGCATGACCCCTACACTGCCCGAACACCACTGCACTGCCCTAAACCCTGAAACACCAGCCCCAGCACAACCCCCTACACTGCCCGAACACCACTGCACTGCCCTAAACCCTGAAACACCAGCCCCAGCACCACCCCCTACAATGCCCGAACACCACTGTACTGCCCTAAACCCTGAAACACCACCCCCTGCACCGCCCCCTACACTGCCCGAACACCACTGCACTGCCCTAAACCCTGAAACACCACCCCCTGCATGACCCCCTACACTGCCCGAACACCACTGCACTGCCCTAAACCCTGAAACACCACCCCCTGCACCACCCCCTACACTGCCCGAACACCACTGCACTGCCCTAAACCCTGAAACACCACCCCTGCACCGCCCCTACACTGCCCGAACACCACTGCACTGCCCTAAACCCTGAAACACCACCCCCAGCATGACCCCCTTTACTGCTCGAACACCACTGCACTGCCCCAAACCCTGAAACACCACCCCCAGCATGACCCCCTACACTGCCCGAACACTACTGCCCTAAACCCTGAAACACCACCCCTGCACGACCCCCTACACTGCCCGAACACCACTGCACTGCCCTAAACCCTGAAACACCACCCCAGCACGACCCCTACACTGCCCGAACACCACTGCACTGCCCTAAACCCTGAAACACCACCCCCAGCACGACCCCTACACTGCCAGAACACCACTGCACTGCCCTAAACCCTAAAACACCACCCCCAGCACGACCCCCTACACTGCCCGAACACCACTGCACTGCCCTAAACCCTAGAACACTACCCCCAGCATGACCCCCTACACTACCCGAACACCACTGCACTACCCTAAACCCTCAAATACTCCCCCAGCACGACCCCCTACACTACCCGAACACGACTGCACTGCCCTAAACCCTAAAACACTCCCCCAGCACGACCCCCTACACTACCCGAACACCAATGAACTGCCCTAAACCCTAAAACACGCCCCCCAGCACGACCCCCTACACTACCTAAACACCACTGCACTGCCCTAAACCCTAAAACACTACCCCCGCATGACCCCCTACACTTCCCAAATACCAATGCACTACCCTAATCCCTAAAACACTACCCCCGCACAACCCCCTACACTACCCAAAGACCACTGCAAGACCCTAAACTCTAAAACAATACCCCCCGCATGACTCCCTACACTACCCAAAGACCACTGCACTACCCTAAACCCTAAAACACGACCTCCTACACTACACAAACACCACTGCACTACCCTAAACCCTAAAAAACTACCCCCAGCACGAACCCCTACACTACCCAAACACCACTGCACTACCCTAAACCATAAAACACTACCCCCAGCAGTACCCCCTATGCTACCCAAACACCACTGCACTACCCTAAACCCTAAAACACTACCCCCAGCAGTACCCCCTACACTACCCAAACACCATTGCATTACCCTAAACCCTAAAACACTACCCCCAGCAGTATCCCCTACACTACCCAAACACCACTGCACTACCCTAAACCCTAAAACCCTAAAACACTAACCCCAGCACGACCCCTACACTACCCAAACACCACTGTACTACCCTAAACCCTAAAACACTCCCCCAGCACGACTCCCTACACTACCCAAACACCACTGCACTACCCTAAACCCTAAATCTACCCCCAGCATGACCCCCTACACTACACAAACACCACTGCACTACCCTAAACCCTAAAACACTACCCCCAGCACGACCCTCTTCACTTCCTAAACACAACTGCACAATTTGTTACAGGCGTTGCAACGCAGGCCTGTGGTGCTTACTGGAAGTACCTGGTGGGCTAGTTGGGCCCCAGGGACTCTCAGGATTCAAGGTGACCTAATCCCCCAACTTAAAACGCGCCACGGGGCGCGTTTCACAGTGGTGAAGGGAGGGGGCAGGGCCTCAGGTGACATGTGCGCAAACACGCCCTGTGGTGCGTTTTAAGTTGGGGAGTTAATTCCCTTTGAATCCTGGGGGCCAACTAGCCCACCAGGTACCTTCAGTAAGCACAACAGAGTTGCGTTGCAGAGAGGTGAAAAAGGTGCGTGGCCTCGGAACGCCTCTCTGCAACTCAGCTCTGTGGTCCTAACTGTAGGTACCTGGGGGGCTAGTTGGGCCCCAGGGACCCTCAGGATTCAAGGGGACTTAATCCCGCAACTTAAAACGCACCACGGGGCGCGTTTGCACACATGTCACCTCAGGCCCCCTCCCTTCACCACTGTGCAAACGCGCACTGGCTCTGGTTAGTCAGAGTCAGTTACCACCAGTACCCGTCTGAAAAAGTTGTGGGCACAGGATGATTTTGCAACAAGGCCTCTTTCTGCTCCTCTGTTGGTTCTTTCTGCACATCTTTTGCTTCTTTCTGTGCATTTTTTCTTCTTTCTTCACATGTCCTACCTCTGTTGGCATAGTTAGAAACTAGCATTTAAAAAACCTTTGAAATTCACTTAAAAATCATAGGTTTCAGGCACGTTATAGTTAGAAATTAGCATTTAAAAAACCTTTGAAATTCACTGAAAAAACCATAGGTTTCAGGCACGTTATAGTTAGAAATTAGCATTTAAAAAACCTTTGAAATTCACTGAAAAAACCATAGGTTTCAGGCACGTTATAGTTAGAAATTAGCATTTAAAAAACCTTTGAAATTCACTGAAAAAACCATAGGTTTCAGACACGTTATAGTTAGAAATTAGCATTTAAAAAACCTTTGAAATTCACTGAAAAAACCATAGGTTTTAGGGACAGTTATAGTTAGTTGGACATTGCACTCGTACAAAACCCGTGAAATTCCCCTGTTATAGTTAGTTCAGCTAACTATAACTCGCGCCCGCAATGCACTGCTGATGACGTCACATATTACATCACTCATGACATGGTCAGTGACATCACTGATGACATCACTGATGACATCTCAAATGACATCACTGATGACATCATCCATGTGATAATTTCATGCATCTTCTCACACCCTAATATAACTTTTGATACACCCACTCTAAATTACAGACTGCCATTCTCAAAACCATAGACACTCCAACACCAAAAACTACATACCCACTCACTGATTCTTAGGTCTACACACACATCCACTCACTCACCTGTACAGTCACTCATACTTACAGTCACTCAGTACAGGACTATCATATGCACTCATACACCTATATAAACACTCACACACTGCCACTCATCCATAGAGGTACTCACACACCTAGTCAGTCATGCAAAAAATTAATCACACACCCATTTACTCACCTATACAGTTATACACACACCAGCTCACTTACTCATACAAATACTAGCACATTCTTACGCTCTTATACAATAACTGATACAAGCACACACGCATCCATACAGCCACTCTCACAATAACACACTCTCACTTATAGCCATTTAAATACTCTAACACACATATATACTGCCTTTTACATATGTAGTTACTCGCACATGTACCACTGAGATATACATTCACTCACTAACACACCCATACACACACTCACCCACCCAAGCAGTCCATCACAGATGCACTCTTGAAATCATGCACCCAGTGAATCACCCACTCACACATCTATGTATAGAGTCACACACACCCCACCCACACAAACACTCAGGCAGCCATACAGATACTCAGAGAACCAATCAATAACCCATATAGACACTCATGTAGCTATTCGCAAATCCATGCATCCACTTACACACCAACAAACAGACGGATTCAGACATTCACACAGTTTAGTCACTAACCCATGCATTCAGTAAGATATGTTTAATCACTCACTTGAGAAGTCAGTCACTCACGTACTAAATCATCCATTCAGACACTTATACACCCACTCATTCTTCAATACGCCTTTCCCTATATATATTAAACATATTTAAACTTTACAGAAACACACAGTCACTGGATGATGTCATCAGTGATGTCATTTGAGATGTCATCAGTGATGTCATCAGTGATGTCACTGACCATGTCATGAGTGATGTAATATGTGACGTCATCAGCAGTGCATTGCGGGCGCGAGTTATAGTTAGCTGAACTAACTATAACAGGGGAATTTCACGGGTTTTGTACGAGTGCAATGTCCAACTAACTATAACTGTCCCTAAAACCTATGGTTTTTTCAGTGAATATATATATATATATGTATATGTAGGTACAAATATATTTATATATTTATAAATAATTATGGTATTATTCTAACAAAAAATACTTCTTTTGTCAAAATCAAGAAATTCTTTAGAAACCAAAGAATTGGAGAAAACAAACATTTTCCTTTACCGTATGCATATGCTACATACGAAAATAGATTCACAATTATTGCTTCAAAAAGTAAATATTTGCCAATTTTACACATGACAAAAGAGTTTTCGGTCAGGCGCACGCACAAATAGCAGAGCGCTTTAGGGGAGGTATAGACATACGGCCAGGCACCAACAAAGCAGGTTATAGCTGTATTTGTAAGCCCCGTAGGGGAGCACAAACCAACAAAGCAGGTTATAGCTGTATTTGTAAGCCACGTAGGGGGAGACCAAACCGACGGGGGAGAGCATCTAGTTAGCTTCCAGCTGTATTTGTAAGCTTAGTGAATCTTAATGGGTGGAGAGATAGCATGCGGTGATAACAAGTATTCTATGTTGGTATCCAAAACTTGAACATAAAGTGCAGTGAAATTTAACAACACATAGGGGTCGATTCCGATCTCGGCCGGAAGCGCACCTAACAGTACTCGTCCGGAAAAATAACCAGCCTAATGCGTGTTTCCCGACCGATCCGAACACTCGTCCGAATGAACTAGTACGATGCGCACAACAGCCCAGATTCCGAGCAAGCCGTACTTACCCATTTCAGCTCCTGTTCCCCGCCTGAGCCGGATCCGTGAACGCAGATTCGAGTCGCACGGAAGCAAATACACAGCACCTTCCGGCCGGACTAGTACGATGCGCCTTCCGTACGCGCCGAACCCATCGCTACGTCCGGCACGTATGAGCATCTGGGCGAGCCGTACATAAGCTCCGTTTCGCGCCACAAGAAGATCCACGGCTACGAGACGAACAAGCCTGCGACGAGTACGAGTCGAAGACACGAGAAACCCGAACAAGACGACCCAACCATGAATCCCATCGCGCAGGTCCTACCAATACTCTACATCTATTACCGGGACCGGCACGGACGCGTACGGCACAGACGGTAAGTCAAACACCAACAACACTAACAAACGACACGTACCCGAAATATGTCACACACACATAGGGATGCACAAATGACATACATCAGCAACAGCAGAACCATAGGGGCGGGATGGCCTCACCAATGCCATACACACCCATAGGGAGATGGATGCCTGCCACTACCACCACCCCTACTCATGGGGGGCTGGATGCCTGCCACTACCACCACCCCTACTCAGGGGGGCCTGGATGCCTGTCACTACCACCACCCCTACTCAGGGGGTGCTGGATGCCTGCCACTACCACCACCACTACTCAGGGGGTGCTGGATGCCTGCCTCTACCAGCACCCCTACTCAGGGGGTTCTGGATGCCTGCCACTACCACCACCCCTACTCAGGGGGGCCTGGATGCCTGCCACTACTACCATCCCCACTCATAGGGGGATGGATGCCTGCCACTACCACCACCCCTACTCAGGGGGTGCTTAATGCCTGCCACTACCACCACCCCTACTCAGGGGGGCCTGGATGCCTGCCACTACTACCATCCCCACTCATAGGGGGATGGATGCCTGCCACTACTACCATCCCCACTCATAGGGGCCTGGATGCCTGTCACTACCACCACCCCTACTCAGGGGTGCTGGATGCCTGCCACTACCACCACCCCTACTCAGGGGTGCTGGATGCCTGCCACTACCACCACCCCTACTCAGGGGGTGCTGGATGCCTGCCACTACCACCACCCCTACTCAGGGGGCCTGGATGCCTGCCACTACTACCATCCCCACTCATAGGGGGATGGATGCCTGCCACTACCACCACCCCTACACAGGGGGTGCTTGTTGCCTGCCACTACCACCACCCCTACTCAGGGGGCCTGGATGCCTGCCACTACTACCATCCCCACTCATAGGGGGATGGATGCCTGCCACTACTACCATCCCCACTCATAGGGGCCTGGATGCCTGTCACTACCACCACCCATACTCAGGGGGTGCTGGGTGCCTGCCACTACCACCACCCCTACTCAGGGGGTGCTGGATGCCTGCCACTACCACCACCCCTACTCATGGGATGCTGGATGCCTGCCACTACCACCACCCCTATCAGGGGGGCCTGGATGCCTTCCACTACTACCATCCCCACTCATAGGGGGATGGATGCCTGCCACTACCAACACCCCTACTCAGGGGGTGCTTGATGCCTGCCACTACCACCACCCCTACTCAGGGGGCCTGGATGCCTGCCACTACTACCATCACCACTCATAGGGGGATGGATGCCTGCCACTACCACCACCCCTACTCATGGGGGGCTGGATGCCTGCCACTACCACCACCCCTACTCAGGGGGGCCTGGATGCCTGTCACTACCACCACCCCTACTCAGGGGGTGCTGGATGCCTGCCACTACCACCATCCCTACTCAAGGGGGCCTGGATGCCTGTCACTACCACCACCCCTACTCAGGGGTGCTGGATGCCTGCCACTACTACCATCCCCACTCATAGGGGGATGGATGCCTGGCACTACCACCACCCCTACTCAGGGGTACTTGATGCCTTACACTACCACCACACCTACTCAGGGGGCCTGGATGCCTGCCACTACTACCATCACCACTCATAGGGGGATGAATATGGATGCCTGCCACTACCACCACCCCTACTCAGGGGCGCTTGATGCCTGCCACTACCACCACCCCTACTCAGGGGGCCTGGATGCCTGCCACTACTACCATCCCCACTCATAGGGGGATGGATGCCTGCCACTACCACCACCCCTGCTCAGGGGGTGCTTGATGCCTGCCACTACCACCACCCCTACTCAGGGGGGCCTGGATGCCTGCCACTACTACCATCCCCACTCATAGGTGGATGGATGCCTGCCACTACCACCACCCCTACTCATGGGGGGCTAGATGCCTGCCACTACCACCACCCCTACTCATGGGGGACTGGATGCCTGCCACTACCACTACCCCTACTCATGGGGGGCTGGATGCCTGCCACTACCACCACCCCTACTCAGGGGGGCCTGGATGCCTGTCACTACCACCACCCCTACTCAGGGGGTGCTGGATGCCTGCCACTACCACCACCCCTACTCAGGGGGTGCTGGATGCCTGCCACTACCAGCACCCCTACTCAGGGGGTGCTGGATGCCTGCCACTACCATCACCCCTACTCAGGGGGTGCTGGATGCCTGCCACTACCAGCACCCCTACTCAGGGGGTGCTGGATGCCTGCCACTACCACCACCCCTACTCAGGGGGGCCTGGATGCCTGCCACTACTACCATCCCCACTCATAGGGGGATGGATGCCTGCCACTACCACCACCCCTACTCAGGGGGTGCTTAATGCCTGCCACTACCACCACCCCTACTCAGGGGGGCCTGGATGCCTGCCACTACTACCATCCCCACTCATAGGGGGATGGATGCCTGCCACTACTACCATCCCCACTCATAGGGGCCTGGATGCCTGTCACTACCACCACCCCTACTCAGGGGTGCTGGATGCCTGCCACTACCACCACCCCTACTCAGGGGGTGCTGGATGCCTGCCACTACCACCACCCCTACTCAGGGGGTGCTGGATGCCTGCCACTACCACCACCCCTACTCAGAGGGGCCTGGATGCCTGCCACTACTACCATCCCCACTCATAGGGGGATGGATGCCTGCCACTACCACCACCCCTACACAGGGGGTGCTTGTTGCCTGCCACTACCACCACCCCTACTCAGGGGGGCCTGGATGCCTGCCACTACTACCATCCCCACTCATAGGGGGATGGATGCCTGCCACTACTACCATCCCCACTCATAGGGGCCTGGATGCCTGTCACTACCACCACCCATACTCAGGGGGTGCTGGGTGCCTGCCACTACCACCACCCCTACTCAGGGGGTGCTGGATGCCTGCCACTACCACCACCCCTACTCAGGGGATGCTGGATGCCTGCCACTACCACCACCCCTATCAGGGGGGCCTGGATGCCTTCCACTACTACCATCCCCACTCATAGGGGGATGGATGCCTGCCACTACCACCACCCCTACTCAGGGGTGCTTGATGCCT
This sequence comes from Calotriton arnoldi, assembly GCA_963921515.1. NCBI lineage: Eukaryota > Metazoa > Chordata > Amphibia > Caudata > Salamandridae > Calotriton > Calotriton arnoldi. The sequence continues at coordinate 94,747 of CAWUFW010017066.1, forward strand.
GCCACTACCACCACCCCTACTCAGGGGGCCTGGATGCCTGCCACTACTACCATCACCACTCATAGGGGGATGGATGCCTGCCACTACCACCACCCCTACTCATGGGGGCTGGATGCCTGCCACTACCACCACCCCTACTCAGGGGGCCTGGATGCCTGTCACTACCACCACCCCTACTCAGGGGGTGCTGGATGCCTGCCACTACCACCATCCCTACTCAAGGGGGCCTGGATGCCTGTCACTACCACCACCCCTACTCAGGGGGTGCTGGATGCCTGCCACTACTACCATCCCCACTCATAGGGGGATGGATGCCTGGCACTACCACCACCCCTACTCAGGGGGTACTTGATGCCTTACACTACCACCACCCCTACTCAGGGGGGCCTGGATGCCTGCCACTACTACCATCACCACTCATAGGGGGATGAATATGGATGCCTGCCACTACCACCACCCCTACTCAGGGGGCGCTTGATGCCTGCCACTACCACCACCCCTACTCAGGGGGGCCTGGATGCCTGCCACTACTACCATCCCCACTCATAGGGGGATGGATGCCTGCCACTACCACCACCCCTACTCAGGGGGTGATTGATGCCTGCCACTACCACCACCCCTACTCAGGGGGGCCTGGATGCCTGCCACTACTACCATCCCCACTCATAGGTGGATGGATGCCTGCCACTACCACCACCCCTACTCATGGGGGGCTAGATGCCTGCCACTACCACCACCCCTACTCATGGGGGACTGGATGCCTGCCACTACCACTACCCCTATTCAGGGGGGCCTGGATGCCTGTCACTACCACCACCCCTACTCAGGGGGTGCTGGATGCCTGCCACTACCACCACCCCTGCTCAGGGGGTGCTGGATGCCTGCCACTACCACCACCCCTACTCAGGGGGGCCTGGATGCCTGCCACTACTACCATCCCCACTCATAGTGGGATGGATGCCTGCCACTACCACCACCCCTACTCTGGGGGTGCTGGATGCCTGCCACTACTACCATCCCCACTCATAGGGGCCTGGATGCCTGCCACTACTACCATCCCCACTCATAGGGGGATGGATGCCTGCCACTACCACCACCCCTACTCAGGGGAACCTGGATGCCTGTCACTACTACCATCCCCACTCATTGGGGGATGGATGCCTACCACTAACACCACCCCTACTCAGGGGGTGCTGGATGCCTGCCACTACCACCACCCCTACTCAGGGGGTGCTGGATGCCTGCCACTACCACCACCCCTACTCAGGGGGTGCTGGATGCCTGCCACTACTACCACCCCTACTCAGGGGGGCCTGGATGCCTGCCACTACTACCATCCCCACTCATAGGGGGATGGATGCCTGCCACTACCACCACCCCTACTCAGGGGGTGCTTGTTGCCTGCCACTACCACCACCCCTACTCAGGGGGGCCTGGATGCCTGCCACTACTACCATCCCCACTCATAGGGGGATGGATGCCTGCCACTACTACCATCCCCACTCATAGGGGCCTGGATGCCTGTCACTACCACCACCCATACTCAGGGGGTGCTGGGTGTCTGCCACTACCACCACCCCTACTCAGGGGGTGCTGGATGCCTGCCACTACCACCACCCCTACTTAGGGGGTGCTGGATGCCTGCCACTACCACCACCCCTATCAGGGGGGCCTGGATGCCTTCCACTACTACCATCCCCACTCATAGGGGGATGGATGCCTGCCACTACCACCACCCCTACTCAGGGGGTGCTTGATGCCTGCCACTACCACCACCCCTACTCAGGGGGGCCTGGATGCCTGCCACTACTACCATCACCACTCATAGGGGGATGGATGCCTGCCACTACCACCACCCCTACTCATGGGGGGCTGGATGCCTGCCACTACCACCACCCCTACTCAGGGGGGCCTGGATGCCTGTCACTACCACCACCCCTACTCAGGGGGTGCTGGATGCCTGCCACTACCACCATCCCTACTCAAGGGGGCCTGGATGCCTGTCACTACCACCACCCCTACTCAGGGGGTGCTGGATGCCTGCCACTACTACCATCCCCACTCATAGGGGGATGGATGCCTGGCACTACCACCACCCCTACTCAGGGGGTACTTGATGCCTGACACTACCACCACCCCTACTCAGGGGGCCTGGATGCCTGCCACTACTACCATCACCACTCATAGGGGGATGAATATGGATGCCTGCCACTACCACCACCCCTACTCAGGGGGTGCTTGATGCCTGCCACTACCACCACCCCTACTCAGGGGGGCCTGGATGCCTGCCACTACTACCATCCCCACTCATAGGGGGATGGTTGCCTGCCACTACCACCACCCCTACTCAGGGGGTGCTTGATGCCTGCCACTACCACCACCCCTACTCAGGGGGGCCTGGATGCCTGCCACTACTACCATCCCCACTCATAGGTGGATGGATGCCTGCCACTACCACCACCCCTACTCATGGGGGGCTAGATGCCTGCCACTACCACCACCCCTACTCATGGGGGACTGGATGCCTGCCACTACCACTAGCCCTATTCATGGGGGCCTGGATGCCTGTCACTACCACCACCCCTACTCAGGGGGTGCTGGATGCCTGCCACTACCACCACCCCTACTCAGGGGGTGCTGGATGCCTGCCACTACCACCACCCCTACTCAGGGGGGCCTGGATGCCTGCCACTACTACCATCCCCACTCATAGTGGGATGGATGCCTGCCACTACCACCACCCCTACTCTGGGGGTGCTGGATGCCTGCCACTACTACCATCCCCACTCATAGGGGCCTGGATGCCTGCCACTACTACCATCCCCACTCATAGGGGGATGGATGCCTGCCACTACCACCACCCCTACTCAGGGGGACCTGGATGCCTGTCACTACTACCATCCCCACTCATTGGGGGATGGATGCCTACCACCCACACAACCCCACTCATAGGACAGGTAATGCATGACACAACCAGCATACTCCAACATGAGGAATGCCTTAAAATTACATCCCCCCAACACCATGACAAGTGTGTGTAGTCTGTGTCAAATGCCCACAACACTGAACATGACATTGAACATACAATGTGACCCCCTATCACATGTGTCACACATAAATGTGTGTGGCCCCCACAATGCAAGCCAACCATGACCACTGTGGCAATGGGGCCTAAACCCCCATCATCACAGTGACCAAAAATGTAAGTGTGGGTACCATAGCTGAAGCACATTTTGAACATTGTGGCAATGGTGCCTAAACCCCCATCATCACAGTGCCCAAAATGTAAGTGTGGGGTCCATAGCTGAAGCACATTTTGAACATTGTGGCAATGAGGCCTAAACCCCCATCATCACAGTGATCAAAAGGTAAAAGTGTGTTCCATAGCTGAAGCACATTTTGAACATTGTGGCAATGGGGCCTAAACCCCCATCATCACAGTGACCAAAATGTAAGTGTGTGTTCCATAGCTGAAGCACATTTTGAACATTGTGGCAATGGGGCCTAAACCCCCATCATCACAGTGACCAAAATGTGTGTGTTCCATAGCTGAAGCACATTTTGAACATTGTGGCAATGGGGCCTAAACCCCCATCATCACAGTGACCAAAATGTAAGTGTGGGTACCATAGCTGAAGCACATTTTGAACATTGTGGCAATGGTGCCTAAACCCCCATCATCACAGTGCCCAAAATGTAAGTGTGGGGTCCATAGCTGAAGCACATTTTGAACATTGTGGCAATGGGGCCTAAACCCCCATCATCACAGTGACCAAAATGTAAGTGTGTGTTCCATAGCTGAAGCACATTTTGAACATTGTGGCAATGGGGCCTATACCCCCATCATCACAGTGACCAAAATGTAAGTGTGTGTTCCATAGCTGAAGCACATTTTGAACATTGTGGCAATGGGGCCTAAACCCCCATCATCACAGTGACCAAGAGGTAAGTGTAATCATGGTAAAAGCTGCAAATGCCAAACTGCATGGATTATACCTGGTCACACAACAACAAACACATCAGTGGCATAGTAGTGCTTGTGTCCCATAGCAACAGAGATTGGGTGAGGCAAACAGTGCAGTGCAAATGAAACATCGCTTTGGCCATGTGCAGACAAACATCACCCATGGGGGCTCACATTGTCAACATTCACAAATAACACAATGACAGAAGTGACCATCACAATGCAGATCCACATATCTGCACCAATGGACACACAAATGTAGATATCCTGTGGAGACTGTAGATGTCAGGTGAACAAATACCATACCATGGCAGCAATGGGACATACACACCATGATCATTGTGCTGACTGATGACCTAGGAGTCCCAGGGACAGCAGGGGTAAGCCACCAAACAACATACAGCCAATGGCACAAGTGGTGCAAATGCACAAACACAAACAGGCAGACTCACACTGCATATCAAACACTTCAGGTCAGGGGGGTGGTGTGCCAGTGTCCCCAGGCAAACAAACAACACACGATGATGCCTGAATCCCCATTACACAGATGTCAACACAGTGCCACACCAAAAAAACTCATGGATCGGATTGCCCTATGTGGGCAATCAGGCATTGTTAGATGAGGGAGCCCAAATTACAAATGTCACACAAGCTTGAGGGAACAGCAACTAACACAGCAAGAGACAGACCCACCACAGCACTACCCCCAGGGACCCCACATTGTGGTGACACTGGCCTGCATGACAATCCCACTGTGATGACAAAGGTAGATGTCGTACACACTGTGAACCACAGTCATGTGTCCTGAGCAACTAACTACCATCTCACCTACACAAGCACAAATAAAACAGCACAGCCTGTCAGCCAAGGGCAACATGGAGGTAGGGGTCTAGCCGTGCAACAACTCTCATTTGCACACACTCAACATCACACACCTTGATCTCCACCAATGTGCAGCAGTGAAGCTCACATGGACTGGTGACATTGCACATGCACGCATGAAAATCCCAGGGGTGGTGGGGGGAACTAAGGCGGAGATACCCATCACACATGGCCAGTCAACAAGACTTGTGAATGTCTCACACAGTGCACAGTACGCTGTACATGGGCATGACGTCAAATCCACACCAATCAAGATGGCAACCTCACCCACAAACAACACACATAGACAACTTCATACATTGCAGCTCTGACCCTGAGGAGTGTCAGCAGTCACACACACAATGTGGCGCAATCACTGGAAGATAACGCAAACTGTAAATTACATGACTTGTGTAACCAACAAGTGCCAAGGGGAATCCTGACTGTGTCTCATCTCCGTTTGCCCACAAACTCAGCCCTGACAGCAAACACACCTATGGATGACACCATGATCACCAGTAATGTGCCATGCACCCACATCACAGAGCACCCAGGGAGAAGATCTGGGGGAACATTGCTCAACTCAGCAAGCATCACAAACAGGAACATCACTAGGGCCCCCAGCCTGCGTAGCAAAATGGAAGTGAACACACACAGACATGCTCACACAACACACAACACGGGCTCAGGCAATGTCATGGAATTACACACTGCCATGAGGGGACTCCACTCCTGTGTAAGAAAAGCTGTTCCATACGTTGTCTCTGCAGGGCGCTATCATGTCAGCAGAACACTTGGTCACTCAGTCAACAATTAGCACAAAATGAAGGCTCACGTCACATCAGCCTGGTCATGGCATTGTCACCCAAATCATGTGCACCGATCAAATACACATGTATAGCAAGTTGCACTGATACCACAGATGACTCCTTCCCCATTGATGCCCAAACATGCATGTCCAGTGGAGATGGTCACATGGTCAGGGAAATAGACCAATTGAACAATGGCAAGCACATTTGATGTGCAGGGGTGTAAGCCACAGATGTGATATTGAAAAAACAGGTAGGGAATCCCATTTGCAAATATGGAAAACATGACACCCTCATATTGCTACAAAGGATGACATGGCTACACACCAGGATAGGACACATTCTCCCTGGACCACAGGGGGTCCTGCACAGTAACACTTCATTTACCTGACATGAAAAATCAACATCACTGCAGCAAGGGCATGGTTAGCATCATCAACATCATGTACATCTGAAGCAAAACCAATAGAGAACTGAAAGTAGCTTTATTCAGCATATGTAAATTTGAAAATTAAAGTCCGGAAAAAACACAAAGGCCAATGGCCAGTACATGAACAAAGTCCAAACAGGGTGACAGTGGCAGATGTCACCCTTTGCTTGCCTGCACTGCTAGGGACCAGGGACATTCCCTCAGAGGGGCATACGGGGGGCAGGCCAGGCACTGCAGGGACAGGATCAGGGCTCACCAGAAGGAGGCAGGGAAGGGGTGGCTGGTGCTGGAGAGTCACTGACAACTGCAGTGGAGGTGTCTGACATGGTGTGTGCCGGCACACTGGGGGGCATGAGTCAGATGGCGTGGGTGCCGCCACAACTCCAGTGGGCTGGCCAGATGGAGAGGCCAGGTTCTCCACTGCAGTGCCCAAGTCAGACGGGGTGGTAGTGGACTCCACTGCAGTGCCCATCTCCAGGGGAGTAGAATGGGGTTCAGGTAAGGTGGGCAGGACAGAGGGGGAGGACACGGTCTCCACACCAGTGGCGCCAACATGTGCAGCGGGGGGGTGGTGCTGGAAGAGCAAGTGGGAGGTGGAGTAGGCCGGATCATTTTGGGGATGGTGTATCTGTGGGTGGGGGAACCTGGGGCAGGGTGTGGTGGGGGAACCTGTGTTGTGGGGGCCTGAGGGATGGAGGAAGGAGACTGTGTGCTTGACTTGCAGGGCGGTGGCGGGGTCTTGCTCTTCCGGGACCAGGGGGACTTGCGGGTGGGGGCCCCCGTCTGTCTGCACCTGGGGGAGGGTGTCCGGGGCGAGGGGCACTCCCCTCTGTGTGGGTGGACTTCCTCTTCCCCCTGTATGCTGGATCAGCGGGATCGGAGGGGAAGAGGCCGAGGTCACAGAGGAAGAGCTTCTGTGTAGGTGGGGTTGCAGGTGAGGCAAGGGAAGGGGTCTTGGAGGGAGAGGATTTGGAGGACTGCGGAGTGACTGTGGATGCCTGTGTGTGTGTCTGTTCCCCATCCCCTGTGGGTGTGGTATCAGTCCCCTGAGGATGCTTGTGTGCACGTCTTGCCTTTGTTTTGGGTGTTTGTGTGCTGCTTGGGTCTGTGTGTTTGGGTGATTGTGCAGGTGTGCATGTGCTTGGGACAGGTAGGGTGCCAGGAAGTGTGGATGGGGCAGAGGTAGGAGGGGTGAGGGACTGTTGGAGGAGGGACACTGCTGCCATCAGGGAGGAGTCCATGGACTTATTGCTCCTCTGTAGGGCAGACATACCCGTTGAGATGCCCTCCATGAACGACACCAGCTGTGTCAACAGAGTGGTGTGTGCATGGAGGACACTCAGCATTGCTGTCTGCCCTACATGGAGCTGCCGAAGTAGGTACACAGACTCCTCACTCAGGGCAGCAGGGGACACAGGGGCAGGGGGTGCGGTGCCTGGCACGAAGGAGACACGCTCCCGAACAAGGGAGCCTCCACGGACCTCTGGAATGGGAGCCAATGGGAGGGGGGTGCAGGTGGCGGTGGTGGTGGCGGGGCCAGACAGACTAGCTGGGGTGTGGTGGCTGCTGACACCCGCATCCACAAGGGAGTCATCCTCTGAGCTGCTGTGGTCCTCAGCTGAGGCGGATGGTGCTGAGGACTCCTCGGTGTGGCTCCCCTCGCCCTCCGTGCCACTGGGTCCCTCCGACCACTCGTCGGCTTTTGACCCAGTCTGGCTCTGCAGCTCCTCCTGGTCCGTGGAGCTGTCCCCTCCTGTGGCCATGGATGTATCTGCAAACAATTAGGGAAACAGACAAACATCAGTCACCTGCACTGACCACACACACCACAGTAAGTACAGCACATTACAGAGCAAGCCCTGGCATCCTCAGTTGAACATTGCCAAAAGTCCTCACACAGATTAGGAGAAGCCAATTGTCAGACTGATGGTCAACCATGGAACTCCCACCCCTCCTGCCCTTGCACCCATCGGTCTGGTGCCTGTCTGATGGTAATACCCCAGTGTGGACACATGCACCACCTACACAGCTGTTGGACATTGCAGTGAATACGGTGAAGTATGTGAACATGCACACATCACATCTCTTGCCACTGAGTCAGTACAGGTGTCCGGATAAAGGGATGGCCCGAGTCTAATTAGAAATGCATGTGATGCATACCAGCAGCAGACACCATGATGCACCGATGTCCGGATAGTCAATGCCACAATGGGGTGCATGTTGCACATGTCACTCCCCTGCAGGATCACTCTTAGGAAGTTCAATGCCATGGCACAGGCATGCCTGCAAAGTCATACATCACTGTCTCCAGTCACATGGGCATGGCAGCCAGCCAACAACAGTCTGCACTGTGTCACAATCCTAGGACATGGTGAATGCAAGTTATGTAGCTGACAAGTGCACATGTCCATACCCCACAAACCACATCATCTGAACTCTTATTTGTCCACGTCATACCAATTGGACATATGGGAGACATGAAACACAACTCTCTGAACCTGAGCACCTCACAGTCTGCTGTAAATGAAAAACAGCAGCCTGAAATTCACAGTTGCATACACCTGCGTGCACAGTCAAGTGATCAAACACCTATAAGTCACAGAAGTATCGTCTCTCATGGTCACATCTCAGATGGCATGCTGAGCCCTAACCGATTAACATCCCATTAGTCCTGACAACGAAGCCACAGCACAATGACACAGAGGCAGACACCTGAGGGAACATTTCACTGATCACAACATGTCAGCTGATACACGGGAGTGGGAGTACAGACTGTATTGTATGCTCTGGAGTAGGCATGACTGTCCTGCTCCACCTGAAGGAGGGATGAGCCCTGGACAGTAGGCAGGTGGCTAAGCATGTGTGACACACTTGATATACATACTCCTGAGGCCCAAACATTGTTCCCACCAGCAGCATGGGGGTGTGTCAGATCAGCAAGTGGACCACATATCATAGTTACACCCAGATTACATGTCAGGACTTAGGCATTGTGTGAGCAATTGACCCACCCATGAAGCACACCACAAAGTCACAGGAAAAAATGCTGTCCCCCACCTTGAGCAAAGCAAAATGCAAGGACACAGTACCCGAGTGACACAATTTCCTGACTGTAAGGACCACACCTGCGTATCAGATGAGGAGTGGGCATGTCACAATTGAGGGACATGCGTCCTGGACCACAAGACTGATGTACTGTGGAAGTTTAACCAGGCCAGAGGAAGGCACATAGCATGTCAGACAAAGTTCACAGTGCAGTCATGGACTCACCCCCTCCTTGCTGCTGTCTGGCCTTCAGCTGCCCATCTAGGTCAGGGAAGACCACCGCCAGGATCCAGAGAATGTGGGGGGTCAGGGTCTGGTGTCTGCCCCTCCTGCGAGGAGGCGACAGCTTCAGCTGGACCCTTGCGATCCTCCGGGTCCAGCCACGAAGGTCCTGCCACCTCTTCTGGCAGTTGCGGATCCGGCGCTTGTAGACCCCCTCTGATCTTACTGCCCGGGCGATGGTCAGCCAGATTTCCTGCTTATGGTGGACATCAACCTGTGAGGATGACAAAGTGAAAAGGCCATTACTACACATGCAACATATACGTGCATCACACAATTGGATATACATGTCTCAATCACAGGGGCATATGATGTACACAGGCAGTGCAACGATGGCTATGAACAGTTTGCCAGCAGTTACTACATGGTATCATTGCCTGGGAAGTAAAACCTTGTTGGAATGCACTGTTACTGCACTATACCTGTTCAGTGCATGTAACTACACACTTTAGGGGGTGAGAACTACTCAGTGAGCATGCTAGCCAGTGGTGTGCACACTCTACGTCTTGCTAGTCAGACAACATGCACAATTAGTAAGGCAGTGGACAGCACACTCACCTGCTCCCCTGGTTTCCCATACAGCTTGCTGTACTGTGGAAGGAGGCTGTCCAGCAGGACCTGGTTCTCCTCAGTGCTGAAGGCAGGGGCTCTATCCACAGTACGTGCCATTGCAGTAGCCAGAGGATGCAGAGACAGCAGCAGTGTTGGTGGCAGACGTCGTCCTGGAGCATGTAGTGCAGGCAAGTGAGCTCTCAGGGGAACAGCCAGCATTATATGTGTGCTGCAGAGGCAGATACTGTCCCATGTGTCCAAAGTGATAGGTCCAAGTCGTTTGCATCTTCTGAATCTGGCCAATCCATGGAATTGCACCACTAATACATGCCCACAGCATCCTTCAAAATTTAAACTTCATGACACCCATGAATTTGCAACATTGTTGTGGCTGGCCAACTGAATTCACTGCATCAGACTCGTTGAGGCTTCGAAAACGCATCCGTTGCCATGCCAGGCCCCAGCCAATGCGTGCTCACCGATCGGTCCATTGCTGTACAACGCGTATTCCGGGATACAGCGCGTACTCGCTCACAACAGATGCAATGGGCCGTGCGGGCACACCGATCGGTCCATTGCTGTACAACGCGTACCCGCTCACTACCGATGCAATGGGCAGTGCGGGCACACCGATCATTGCTGTACAACGCGTACCCGCTCACTACCGATGCAATGGGCCATGCGGGCACACCGATCGGTCCATTGCTGTACAACGCATACCCGCTCACAACAGATGCAATTGGCCGTGCGGGCACACCGATCGGTCCATTGCTGTACAACGCGTACCCGCTCACTACCGATGCAATGGGCCGTGCGGGCACACCGATCGGTCCATTGCTGTACAACGCGTACCCGCTCACTACCGATGCAATGGGCCGTGCGGGCACACCGATCGGTCCATTGCTGTACAATGCGCATTCCGGGATACAACGCGTACCCGCTCACAACGGATGCAATGGGCCGTGCGGGCACACTGATCGGTCCATTGCTGTACAACGCGTATTCCGGGATACAACGCGTACCCGCTCACAACAGATTCAATGGGCCGTGCGGGCACACCGATCGGTCCATTGCTGTACAACGCATCCCTGTACAGGTCACACGCATATGTCACCATGCTTGTCACTGGTGAACGTATGCCAGCCACATATACTTGCCAGGGACTCAGGGGCACACCTATAACACCACACCCAGTCCACACTGTATCTAAGGCATGTAAGGCTGCATTACCTTTTCTGTGTATGGGGGTAAACATGTGGTTTTTGGGGTGGCACTTGGGGGCAGCCACACCCAGGCTGTGCACATGTTCATGGGGACAGGATCCTTTGTGTGTTGTGCACATGACCACTGTGATGTGCAACTGTTCATTTTGGAGCATGTGGCATGGTCACATTTCCAGGTTGTGTATGTGTATGACATGTCACATACCCCCAGGCTCACATGTGGGAAGGCATGTATGTCACAGAGTGATCCATTGCCACAATAGTGATGGCCCTCCACAGGCTGTGTGCATGTTGTGTTTCCGATGTCTCTGATTCCATCTGCACAATGGGAGACAGTCTCCACATCCACGTTGTTTGTGCATGGACTTGGATGTTGTGCGTGTGTGTGTCACAGACGTCCATGTCTGTCCTGCGGAGGCAACAGGGGCCACTACCTGTGGGAGTCATGTTTGTTTATCTGCCGTGTACATGATATGCCATGTCATGCCAGTGTCCATGTGGCAAGACAGGGTCCCTGGGAATCTACCTGTCAATGAGCTGTGATGCCTGTGGCGCATCTGTCCAGACATGTCACTGTGGTGTGTGTGTGGAACGTAACAGCAGTAAATGGGTGCTGTGACACAGCCTAATGGTTTCCCATAGCACATCCTGGAACCTGTTGTCAACACATGTTGAACTGAGATGTTAGATGATGTCCATGTAGGTGCCATATATGTCCGAACAGAATGGCACACACATCATGTACTTGTGTCTCGTAATGATGTATCATGTGAAATTGAGTATGGTGAATGGCACATATGTGGGGTGACTGACAATCTTTCTTTCTTCACCTATGCACTGCAGGGCTCCAGCTGTCCATAGACCATTCCCTGACCTGGCAACGATGGTGGAACGTGACACCATCCGACGGTACCGCTTCACCAGGCAGCTGATTGAGGATTTGGCAGTGCGCCTGGCCCCACATTTGCAACCTGGCCGGCCGTACCCTACAGCGCTGACCCCCAAGGTGAAGGTGATGGCAGCCCTACACTTCTTTGCCACTGGTACCTTTCAACACACTGTGGCGACTGCTGGTGGGATGTCACAGACTATGTTCAGCCGTGTGCTACGTGATGTTTTGGAGGCAATGTTGAGATGCCTGAACCAGTTCATCTATTTCCCTACATGTCAACAACTCACTGACATCAAGAGTGACTTCTATGCCCTGGGGAGGATGCCACATGTAATTGGCTCCATTGATGGGACACATGTGGCTTTGATACCACCACAGGCACATGAGCAGGCATACCGGAACCGTAAACATTACCATTCGATCAATGCTCTGGTGGTATGTCTTGCAGATATGACCATCACACATGTGTGTGCCCGTTTCCCTGGTTCTGCAGACGATGCCTACGTGATGAGGAGTAGTCGCATCCCGAGGATGATGTCACAGATGCCGAACCAGCGTGCCTGGCTTGTCGGTGTGTACTGACTTTGTACCATTGTGTGTGTTCAGCTATGTTGTATTCCGCCCACTTTTCGAACTCAGCTAATGTGCAATTGTCTGTCTGTAGGTGACTCCGGATACCCCAACATGCCGTGGTTGCTGACACCCCTCAGGAACCCTGTGACACCAGCCCAGATGCGCTACAATGAGGCACATGGTCGGACCAGGAGAGTGATCGAGCGGACATTTGGTCTCCTGAAGAGCCGCTTCCGCTGCCTGGACAAGACAGGAGGGGCCCTCCAATATGCCTCAGCAAAGGTGTGCAAGATTGTCATCGTCTGCTGCATGCTACACAACCTGGCAGTGTGGAAGGAGTTGCCTCTCATCCTGGATGACGATGACCAACATCCGCCACCTGTAGAGGATCCTGGCCTGGGCCACGATGCCAGTGATGATGATGATGGTGATGCCCGCACACAGCTCATCACCAACTGCTTCAGCTGAATGTGAGTATCCAGAGAGTTGTCATGTCAATGATTTGAGTTTGCATGATATGTGTGGGTGGTGCTCTGGTGCTGTTTGAGTGTGGCCATGTGCTACTTGACTGGATGCGTGCAGCGATGTGTCCTTGCAGGTAGTCTGTACTGCCCAACAGTGTTGACATGCTAACTTGGTTTTGTGTAGTTATCTTGTGACATGTATTGGGCATGAGTATTGCAGTTCTGTGCTGTTCCTCAGTGGTTTTGACTGTGTGTCATGTCTGTCCTTCACAGGGTGCTTACAGAGTTGTTTGCTCAACTTGGATCCCCCGACTCCATGATTCAGCTTTCAGGGTGGCAGCAGTCGTTTCCGTACAGGTGATGTGCCACACACCCCTGGACTTTCTATCTTCTGCACTTTTTGACTTTGTGACCACTGCCACGTAGGATTACCTTGCATTTGTAGTGGAAACAACATGTTGCAAATGTGTAATAAACCTGTGCTTCACTTTAGGATGTGCGTTGTCTGTGGTCACACATCTGACTGACATTTGCTTACTGCACCTGTGGGCTAGTTGACACAGACTCTGAATAGGTGTGGGGTCTGTGCATTACACAGTATTTCCTGGCAACATCAGTGTAGGTGAAGAGTCCAATGGACCTGGTGTCTCTGTGTTGTGTAGCCCTAGTGGTGTGTCTCCCTCATATGTGTCACGTCACCATGACTAACATGACGGTGTTGTACTTGCTGTAGCAGTTAGCATACACAGTGTAATTTAGCAGATCATCATCCCCATGACAGTGACCACGTTGGAATCACAACAGAAGCAAGTATGGTGTAGTAGTGATTTTATTTCAAGACATGTGTGAGTATAGTGCACAGGATGGTGGGTGCTTTACATTGGGATTGTGATCTGAAGTTGCCAGATGAGTTGCAAGTCTTGGTAGCAGAAATGTCCTGAGTGAAGTCCACAGTCATCTGATACATTAGTCCAACTTAAACTCCCCTTGTCATGTGGGAGAGTTGTGTTGCATTCTACAGGGTGAACAGTTTGCACACAATGGAGACTTTCCAGAACAGGATTTGGCTTCCTTGGGGATGTATATGACCATCAACCTCTCAGTTTTCCTTCCTCGGACGACCCCTCTTCTTTGGGGGGACCCTCACGTGCAGGCTGCTGCGGTGCAGGGGACTCTCCGCCAGAGTCCTCCTCCCTCCCTGTGGCAGTTGCAGTTGTTGCAGCACCAGATGTTGTGGCCACACAGGAAGGTGTGGCCATGTTGGTGCTATTCTGCCGGAGCCATGTCAATATGTCCCTATGCACCGCTGTCAGTTTTTGCCATGTGTCCCACTTGGACTCCATGCGAGACATGTGTGTCTCCACACGGGACATGTGGGAGTCCAAGCGGGCATGATGGGCAGCCTGCTGCTGTTGAATGTCCTTGAGGATCCCCAGTACCTGGCTGACCTCTCCGGTGCTATTCTGGTACGCCTCAGCAATGCGTGCCAGTTGTGGGTCATCATGTAGTCCAGACCACTCTGGAAACAGCGACCTATGTCTTCCACCCCTCCCACCACCCCTGGCGACACGTGCGGGACCTGCAGTGGCATGTCCAGGTGACCCTAGGCCCCCTTGGGGGTTGTTACTGGGGTCGTTGTCCGTAGCTCGACGTTAGGCCAGGGTCCCTGTGCTGTTGTCATTGGTGGTCCTTGGTCTGTCCATGTCGGCGGGGGTGGTCTGTGTGTTGGTAGTTGTTGGAGCAGTGGGTGCAGGGGGTGCAGATGTTGGTCCTGCTGGTGCTGCATGATGACTCGCGCTGGAGGGGCCAGGTAGGTCTTCGCCATCCGAGGAGGGCAGAGGCTGTTCCACACCAGTGGGATCAGTGTCCCCCGGAGCCTGGGACAGGGACTCATCCTCACCTGCTGCTGTGTCCCCATCATCACCTGTTTTTGGAAGAGACACACAATGTTTGTTATGTTTCTACAGGCATCAATGGTTCACACACCTGAGGGTTGCGACTGTACCTCTGGTTGCGGGCCTGTACATTGCATTGTCCTAAGTTTTCACAGTAAGAGGTTGATATTGGTGTAGCACATTGTCCTGCAAACCTGAGGCATTTCAATGTGAATGTTGAGGTGTGTGCATGGCCAGCATTGGTTGTATTTGGTGGACAGCCAGCCCTCCTTCTCCACCCAGCCCAGTTATCCCACCATGAAGCATGCCACCCTTACAGTGTGTTCAGGTTGACTCTCAGGATGTCATTCAGTGGTGTCCTGCTGTTGGTTGGTGCACAGGTCCCAGCAGGGCCTGGTACTCCCCACGACAGAGCACCATTGTCAGACATCTTTGACATGGCTTTTCAATTCCTGTGAGGTGTGCATGCTTCAGTGCTAGCTTGCTGGCCCATGTGGGTGGGAGATGTTGAGCTGTGACTGCCACTCCCATCATGCTATTGCCTACACCCCCCTTCCCAGCATGCCCATACTTCCTTCCTTTTGACTCTGCTTCCCTGTGGGGTAGTGTGCCTGTGCTGACAGGATGGCTGACAGTGTTGTCCTGGCGGTTGTTTGGCTACAAGTCCCAAGAGTGTCCCTGTGCTTCACACAGCATAACCCAGGGTGGTGGTTCTTTGTGGAATCTTCAATTAGAGTGTGAGGCATTGCATTCTCCCAGGTGGGTTATGTGCAGTTAGTGTTGAGGAGGGGTGTGAGGAGAGCTGCTTGTAACTATGGTCAGTGCTGTGAGTCCTCCTTCCCACCCAGCCAGATATCCCACCATGGAACGTGCTTCCATTGCAGGGAGTACAAGTTGGCTTTCAGGATGTCAGGCAGTGGTGTCCTGCTGTTGGTTGGTGGACAGTTGCCAGCAGGGCCTTAGGCTCCCCACAGCAGTACCCAGTGTCAGCCATCTTGTCAGTTGTTTTCCACTCCCTGTGATGTGAGCATGGTTCAGAGTGGTGTTGATGGGCCAATTGTGAGGGTGACCAATATCTGTGACTACAACTCCCATCATGCTATTGCCTACACCCCCTTCCCAGCATGCCCATACTTCCTTCCTTTTGAGTGAACTTCACTGTGTGTGAGTGTGACAGCAATGGCAAGATGGCTGACAGTGTGGTCCTGTTGTTTGTTGGTGCCCGGTTCCCAGCAGGGCCTTGTGCTCCCCACAGCTGAGGCCAGTGTCAGACATCTTTGAAGTGGCTTTTCACTGGCTGTGAGGTGTGCATGCTTCAGTGTGAGCTTGCTGGGCCATGTGGGTGGGGGATGTTGAGCCATGACTACCACTCCCATCATGCTATTGCCTACACCCCCCTTCCCAGCATGCCCATTCTTCCTTCCTTTTGACTTTGCTTCCCTGTGGGGTACTGTGCCTGTGCTGACAGGATGGCTGACAGTGTTGTCCTGGCAGTTGTTTGGCTACAAGTCCCAAGAGTGTCCCTGTGCTTCACACAGCATAACCCAGGGTGGTGGTTCTTTGTGGGATCTTCAATTAGAGTGTGAGGCATTGCATTCTCCCAGGTGGGTTATGTGCAGTTAGTGTTGAGGGGGTGTGTGAGGAGAGCTGCTTGTAACTATGGTCAGTGCTGTGAGTCCTCCTTCCCACCCAGCCAGATATCCCACCATGGAACGTGGTTCCATTGCAGGGAGTGCAAGTTGGCTTTCAGGATGTCAGGCAGTGGTGTCCTGCTGTTGGTTGGTGCACAGTTGCCAGCAGGGCCTTGTGCTCCCCACAGCAGTACCCAGTGTCAGCCATCTTGTCAGTTGTTTTCTACTCCCTGTGATGTGAGCATGCTTCAGAGTGGTGTTGATGGGCCAATTGTGAAGGTGACCAATATCTGTGACTACAACTCCCATCATGCTATTGCCTACACTGACTTCACCAGCATACACAGAATTCCTTCCTTTCAGTGAGCTTCCCTGTGAGGTGGTGTTCTAGTCAATCAATCAATCAATCAATCACTGCATTTATAGAGCGCGCTACTCACCCGGGAGGGTCTCAAGGCGCTGGGGGAGGGGGTAAGTTACTGCTCGAACAGCCAGGTCTTGAGCTGCTTCCTGAAGGAGAGATGGTCCTGGGTTCGCCGAAGGTGAGTGGGGAGGGAGTTCCAGGTCTTGGCTGCCAGGTAGGAGAAGGATCTTCCTCCGGCGGTGGTTCTGCGGATGCGTGGTACGGTGGCGAGGGCGTGGCTGGTTGATCGTAGCTGGCGTGTGGGCGTGTAGAAGGTCACGCGGTCGTTGAGGTACTTTGGGCCCAGGTCGTGGAGGGCCTTGTGTGCGTGGGTGAGGAGTCTGAACGTGATTCTCTTGCTGACGCGGAGCCAGTGCAGGTCTTTCAGGTGTCCGGTGATGTGGCTGTGTCGGGGGATGTCCAGGATGAGTCGTGCGGAGGCGTTCTGGATGCGCTGGAGTCTTTTTGAAGTTTGGCTGTGGTTCCGGCGTAGAGGGTGTTCCCATAGTCCAGTCGGCTGGTGACGAGTGCCTGGGTGACGGTCTTCCTGGTTTCAGTGGGGATCCATCTGAAGATCTTGCGGAGCATGCGCAGGGTGTTGAAGCACGAAGATGAGACGGCGTTGACTTGTCTGGTCATCGACAGGGAGGAGTCCAGGATGAAGCCCAGGTTGCGTGCGTGGTCCGTTGGCTTGGGTGCGGTGCCCAGGGCCGGGGGCCACCAGGAGTCGTCCCAGGCGGAGGGTGATGAGCCCAGGATGAGGACTTCCGTCTTGTCTGAGTTCAGTTTAAGGCGGCTGTTCCTCATCCAGTCGGCGACATCTCTCATCCCGTCGTGTAGGTTGGCTCTGGCGGTGGTGGGGTCGTTGGTGAGGGAGAGGATCAGCTGGGTGTCGTCGGCGTAGGAGATGATGTTGAGGTTGTGTTGGCGTGCGATGGCTGCGAGGGGGCTCATGTAGACGTTGAAGAGGGTTGGGCTGAGTGAAGATCCTTGTGGAACGCCGCAGATGACTTCGGTGGCTTCGGAACTGAACGGGGGAGGCGGACTCTCTGGGTTCTACCGGCGAGGAACGAGATGATCCATTCCAGTGCTTTCTCTCGGATTCCGATGTTGCTGAGGCGCTTCACTAGGGTGCGGTGGCAGACGGTGTCGAACGCCGCGGAGAGGTCCAAGAGGATGAGGGCAGCTGTTTCCCCGTTGTCGGTTAGGGTTCTGATGTCGTCGGTGGCTGCGATAAGGGCGGTCTCGGTGCTGTGGTTGGCCCGAAACCCGGACTGCGAGGGGTCGAGGGATCCATTCGTCTCGAGGAAGGCGGCAAGCTGTCTGTTGGCGGTCTTCTCGATGACTTTGGCCGGAAACGGAAGGAGCGAGATGGGACGGTAGTTCTTGAGGTCGGTGGGGTCCGCCGTTGGTTTCTTCAGGAGGGCGGTAAGCTCGGCGTGCTTCCAGCTCTCTGGGAAGGTGGCGGTGTGGAAGGAGGAGTTGATGATGTCCCGGAGATGGGGTGCGATGGTGGCGTCGGCTTTGTTGAAGACGTGGTGTGGGCAGGGGTCGGTTGGTGATCCGGAGTGGATGGAGTTCATCGTGCGGGTGGTGTCTTCGGTGCTGATCGGGGTCCAGTTGCAGAGGGTGGTGGTGGCGGGCGTTGGTTCGGCGGTAGGGTGCGTGGTTTGTGCGTCGAAGCTGTTATGTATGTCGGTGATCTTGCGGTGGAAGAACGCGGAGAGTGAGTTGCAGAGGTCTTGCGAGGGGGTGATGTCGTTGTTTCCGGCGCTGGGGTTGGAGAACTCTTTGACGATGCTGAAAAGTTCCTTGCTGTCATGGGCGTTGTTGTCCAGTCGTTCTTTGAGTGCCGACTTCTTGGTGGCACGGATCAGCTGGTGGTGTTTGCGGGTGGCGTGTTTGAGGGCGGTCCTGTTGTCTGTGGTCTGGTCGAGTCGCCAGGTTCTCTCGAGAGTGCGGCAGTTCTTCTTGGATTCCTTGAGTTCGTTGGTGAACCAAGGGGTTTTCTTGCTTCCGGGTCTGCTGGGAGGGTTTTTAGTGGTGCGAGGTCGTCGGCGCAGGCGGTCAGCCACTTGGCGAGGTTGCTGGCTGCTTCGTTTGGGTCCGTTGTGTTGGTGGGTGTGTTCTGGCTGAGGGAGGCGGTGAGCTGCTCGGCGGTGATCTTGCTCCAGCTCCGGCGGGGAACCTGTTGCGGGTGGTGGTGGGTCGCAGTCTTTCTGAAGCTGAAGTGGACGCAGCTGTGGTCGGTCCAGTGGAGTCCGGTGGCGTGGCTGAAGGAGATGTGCTTGCTGGACGAGAAGACGGGGTCAAGCGTGTGGCCGGCGTAGTGGGTGGGCGTGTTCACCAGTTGCTTGAGTCCGAGGTTGGCGAGGTTGTCCAGCAGGGCGGTGGTGTTTCTGTCGTTGTTGTTCTCCAGGTGGAAGTTGAGGTCCCCTAGGAGGATGTAGTCGGCGGAGGGCATGGCGTGCGGGCTGATGAAGTCTGCGATGTCTTCGCTGAATAGTGTGCGTGGTCCCGGGGGTCTGTAGATGAGGGTGCCTCGGAGGGTGGTCTTGGGGTCAGTGTGTATCTGGAAGTGTAGGTGTTCGGCGGCGGTGAAGGTCTCGTCGGAGTTAGTCGAGATGCGGATGGTGCTCTTGTGTACGATGGCGATGCCTCCTCCCGTCTGGTTGACGCGGTCCCTCCGGGTGATCTTGTATCCGTCCGGGATGGCTATGGCGATGTCATCCAGGTTTCGGTGAGGAAGGCGATGTCCGGTGCTGTTGCGTCGAGCAGGTCCCAGAGTTCCACGGCGTGCCTGTGGACGGAGCGGGTGTTCAGCAGGATGCATTTCAGGTGGTTGCTGCTGGTGCTCGACTTGGCGGAGGTGGTGCACGTCCGGGGGCAGGTGAATCGGCAGGTTTGGCAGGTGAAGGGTCCGTGGGTGCGTCTCGGTGAGGCTCGGTAGCAGGCAGGGTTCCGGCCGGCATTGAGTGCGGTGAGTGTGGCGGCGTCGTAGGTCCGTCGAGTGGTGTTGCATCGGTGGGATCCAGGGGTTCTGGCGCTGGGCGCGGTCCAGTCGCGGACGGGCGCAGACGGGCTTGCCTTAGGCGCGCCTTCGGCGCGCCAGCGGCGCGGCCGCGCCGCGGCCGCCATTTATGGGGAGGTGGGAGGGAGGAGCAGCTGGGTGGCGGGAGGCAGGGGCAGCGAATGGGCAGACAGGGGGGCGGGGACGCAGCGGCGGGAATGGCGAGAGGCAGCGGGGGCACAGAAAGGAAATGGGGGGAAAGGCAGACAAAATCACGGGCACAACGACAATGGGGCAGCGAGGGGCACAGAAGGAAAAAGGGGAGAAAGGCAGACAAAATCACGGGCACAACGACAATGGGGCAGCGAGGGGCACAGAAGGAAAAAGGGGAGAAAGGCAGACAAAATCACGGGCACAACGACAATGGGGCAGCGAGGGGCACAGAAGGAAAAAGGGGAGAAAGGCAGACAAAATCACGGGCACAACGACAATGGGGCAGCGAGGGGCACAGAAGGAAAAAGGGGAGAAAGGCAGACAAAATCACGGGCACAACGACAATGGGGCAGCGAGGGGCACAGAAAGGAAAATGGGGAGACAAGCAGACAAAATCACGGGTACAACGACAATGGGGCAGCGAGGGGCACAGAAGGAAAAAGGGGAGAAAGGCAGACAAAATCACGGGCACAACGACAATGGGGCAGCGAGGGGCACAGAAAGGAAAATGGGGAGACAAGCAGACAAAATCACGGGTACAACGACAATGGGGCAGCGAGGGGCACAGAAGGAAAAAGGGGAGACAAAATCACGGGCACAACGACAGTGGGGCAGCGAGGGGCACAGAAGGAAAAAGGGGAGACAAAATCACGGGCACAATGACAATGGGGCAGCGAGGGGCACAGAAAGAAAAAGGGGAGACAAAATCACGGGCACAACGACAATGGGGCAGCGAGGGGCACAGAAGGAAAAAGGGGAGACAAAATCACGGGCACAATGACAATGGGGCAGCGAGGGGCACAGAAGGAAAAAGGGGAGACAAAATCACAAGCGGAGGGCGATCTTACCTGCAGGAGCAGCGGGCAGACAACACAGGCGGAGCTGTGTGGTGGGGGAGCGACCTACCTGGCAAGGTCAAGGGTCGCTCTCCTCACGCGCAGCGGCCGCCATTTATGGGGAGGTGGGAGGGAGGAGCAGCTGGGAGGCGGGAGGCAGGGGCAGCGAATGGGCAGTCAGGGGGGCGGGGCCGCGGGGAATGCAGCGGCGGGAATGGCGAGAGGAGCGGGGGCACAGAAAGGAAAAAGGGGAGACAAAATCACGGGCACAACGACAATGGGGCAGCGAGGGGCACAGAAGGAAAAAGGGGAGACAAAATCACGGGCACAACGACAATGGGGCAGCGAGGGGCACAGAAGGAAAAAGGGAGACAAAATCACGGGCACAACGACAATGGGGCAGCGAGGGGCACAGAAGGAAAAAGGGGAGACAAAATCACGGGCACAACGACAGTGGGGCAGCGAGGGGCACAGAAGGAAAAAGGGGAGACAAAATCACGGGCACAATGACAATGGGGCAGCGAGGGGCACAGAAGGAAAAAGGGGAGACAAAATCACGGGCACAACGACAGTGGGGCAGCGAGGGCACAGAAGGAAAAGGGGAGACAAAATCACGGGCACAATGACAATGGGGCAGCGAGGGGCACAGAAGGAGAAAGGGGAGACAAAATCACGGGCACAACGACAGTGGGGCAGCGAGGGGCACAGAAGGAAAAAGGGGAGACAAAATCACGGGCACAACGACAGTGGGGCAGCGAGGGGCACAGAAGGAAAAAGGGGAGACAAAATCACGGGCACAATGACAATGGGGCAGCGAGGGGCACAGAAGGAAAAAGGGAGACAAAATCACAAGCGGAGGGCGATCTTACCTGCAGGAGCAGCGGGCAGACAACACAGGCGGAGCTGTGTGGTGGGGGAGCGACCTACCTGGCAAAATATCTGACAGTGTTTGTTGGTTATATTTGTGCCACTGCCTTGCTGTATTTGTTGTTAGGTTTGTACATGTCATGACACAGTTACATATCACTATGAGATGGCAGCTATTGTGTTTGTCTGACTTGCATTCACATCTTGGGATGATTATCTTTTGGTTGGTGTGGATTTGCTAAGGGTGCATGGTTTGACTATCCCCTTGACAGTGATGTGTGTGTATTGTCACACCATATTGTGTATATTAGTTGTGTACTCACCAGCCTCTGGAATGTTTGTTAGTCCATATACGCTCACTGGTGGTAGGATGGCCCGCACCTTCTCCTCCCAGGGCCTGAGGTATACTGGTTTGGCAGGAGGGCGACTGCCGGTGTGCCGACTCAGGAGGTAATCCTTCTTCAGTAGGTCCCTGACCCTCCTGCGCACATCATACCACCGGTTCTGGATGTCATCCTTTGTGCGCTAACATAGTGATTGTTCATTGACCCTGTCGACGATCCTTTCCCACATCTTGGTTTTCTGCACCATGGGGGTCTGTTGGACCAATGAGCCAAACAACTGTGGCTCTACCCTGAGGATCTCGTCTACCAGGACTTCCAATTCACTATCTAGGAACTTATGATTCTTCTTTGGGGGCATGGTGATGGGTGGTGGTGGTGATTGATGTGTGTGTGTGTGCAAGTGAGGGTGGGTGAGTGTAGGTTTTGCTGGGTGTGTGTGAGGGTGCTATTTGTTGAGGTGGTAATGGTGTGTGGCTTGTGTGATGGATGAGTTGTGAGTGTGTCTGTGGTTGCTGTCTGATGGTGTTCTGTGCTGGCAGGTCAGTGGAATTTGCAAAGGATCATGGTAGGGATTTGTGGCCTTTATATAGGTGGAGTTGGGGGGGTGTCCTTGTTCCATTTTTTTTCCCTCTGTATTTATTGGCTTTGTAATTGCTTGTTTGGCCCTTTATTTTGTATTTTTTTCTTTGTATTTTTTGTGCATGTAGGAGACGTTCTTCTGACCGAGTATGGCGCTGCAGTTGTCTTGTGCGATCTTCTCCGACTCGTTCCCGCTAGGTTTCATGTGCGGCTTACGAGTCGGTCGCGGAGTTTTGTGTTTTTTCGGCTGGCTTTTGTATGCGTGTCGGTCGTACGGCTTGGGCTCCGTGCGAGTCGGTCTGGTTTTGCACGCATTGCATCGTACTGCGCAGGTTGGAGTTCGTGGGTACGTTTCGTTTGGGTTCATTCCTGGTACGTGTCGGTCGGTTCGATTCGCGTGGTTTCCCGGCCGGATAGCTTGTTTCCGTCCGGGTCGGTCATTCGTTTTGTGTTCCGTAAGAGTCGGTTGTGATTCACATGCATTTCATCATACTACCCGGGTCGGACGGCGCCGGTACGTGTCGGTCGGACTATATTCCCATACCGAGTCGGACGGTACGTTTTCCGGCCCGAATCGGAATCGGCCCCATAATGTCTTCCAATGATGCGCTGCGTGAACGTGAGGCGGCAGCCGAAGCACTATTTTTAACCTTCCTGAGGTTATCAATGAGCAGAACATCCAAACAAGTAACATTATCGACAAAGATGCGAAAAGCTTATTAAAGACACTATAAAAGTTACTGAAGAATGAGCTCACCAAGTGGTGGGAGAAAAAATAGTTAGAAAAATACAGGGATGCAAACAGAGTACCGAGAGGTTTGAGAGTGCTAATAGCGCCAACGTTTGAGAACCCAAACCCCTCAATGCTAAAAGAGTGGGCAGAAAATAATCTACAAGCATCGATGAACATGGTTTCAATTCTTATAAAATATGCCGAAATAGACAGAGGCTATTTTGAAAGAAATTGAGAGGGTCAATGGACTACTAGATGTTTTGGAACAAAAGGACATGATATCTAAAGGTCGTGCGGACATCGAAATAAGAATAAAGAAACATGAAGATGTTATAAAGGCACGTAAAATTTTCAAGTTCGCACGTGACAAAAATGATTATGCCACAGGAGGGTGTTCACTTTTTCCTGCAAGTTTGACACATTAAAAAGACAAGCTCTTACAAGCAAAATGCCCAAAGTTCGAGTAACACCACTAGAAGGGAATGTTATGTCAAATACGGATACCGAGGCAAGTTCATTCACCAGCAACAGTGATTCTGAGGACAACAGACAAGTCACGCTAGTCCCACAGGAATTAGGGGCAACTAACCTTACTCCTGCCGAAGAACTGAATTTTTTACGTCAGGACCGAAGGCAGACTCTACGCCCTCGGAATCAACAAACAAATCAAGGCGAAACAGGAAAAAATGTAGGAGCGAGAGGAGGAGGAAACACAAACAACAATACCAACAGAGGGGCATGCGCCAAGCAGTGGAGACGTTAACAAAATCAAACGACAATACTGTGATTAACCTAACTGATACTGTATTAACAGCTGTAGATTCCCAACTTTTATCTTTAGGGCTCACATATTGCCCAGAGAGCAATTTCCAATACAATCAGTCGAAAATCGACGTTTACAAATTTATAAGGAGATTAAAGCTCACAAAATTTTACCAACTGAAAAAGTCCACGACTAGCCCCAATACTGACACCACTTCCAATATCAGTGACACCAATTTACGAGGAACAGATATCTCAGGCTTCTACATTCCTTAGCCAATAATGACACAGAGTCTTCCAATTCTACACAACAAGATATGCTGGAGATCAGAATCAACACAGGACAAACGGCCAGTAGTTCATTTCGACCAGCATCTACCTTCATCCCAATGATGCCAAAAGACGCTATTGATGTTTTCAGTGATAGAGTGGTGGAGGAATTAAAACAACTCAATCGTTCAACAATCGCAATAAACATCAGAAAAATCACCTCCATACTCAATATTTCAACCTCATGAAAAAATTGGGGGATGACCATGAAATAATCGTCAACAAAGCAGATAAGGAAGGTAATATCGTCCTTTGGCCGAAAGTGCAATATCTAGTTGAGGCTATGAAACATTTGGAGGACACAGATTGTTACAGAAAAGCCTCAATACAAGATCTTCGAAAAGTCAAGGACATTGTGTCCCAAAATCTATTACAGTGGAAGCGAAAAGGGCTGTTAACAAAGAATGAAGTTAACTTTTTTGAAAAATGAACACCCAATTACACCAGTTCTTTACTTCATTCCAAAAGTTCATAAGAACGTTGTCCCTATTCCAGGGCGGCACATCATTTCGGCCAGGAAAAGCTTAATGGAATCCATGTCAAAATATGTAGACTTTTTTCTGCAAGAATTTGTTACCTCACTACCATCGTTTATCAAGGATACTGGGGATTTTTTTAAGAAAGACAAAGGAGACACAATGGAATCAGGGTTATCATTTCATAGTAATGGATATAACATCGCTATACACCATGATGATGGAATAACAGCTGTTAAATATTATCTAGATCAAAGATCTATTTGTTTACATGAACATACTCGTATGATTCTTACGATGATTGATCTATGCTTACATAACTATTTCCTGTTTAACAGGGAAATGTAACAGCAATTGAGGGGGGTTGCGATGGGGGCATGCTTCTACCCCAGCTACGCATGTCTTCATGGGGGCTGGTGGAAGGAGCATGTCCTCAAAGCACGACATAAAAAAACTTGGGACTCTCATGTGATACAATATTGGCGTTACATTGATGATGTTTGCATTATATGGAATGGCACTAAAGAGGAAGCACAGGCCTTTGTATCTTCTATTAACAACAATGAGTTAAACTTGCAATTCACGGCTGTAATTAACAATCAGAGTGTTGAATTTTTAGATGTGGAATTGTATATATGCGGGTGTGAGATCCATACCAAACTCCACTACAAGAGCACGGCTGGGAATTCAATTTTCCACGCAAGCAGTTCATATCCACAACATTTGATTCGCAGTATACCATACGGTGAATTCTTAAGGAGTCGTCGTATTTGCAGTTTAAACACTGATCTTAAGCAATGACAACAGGAGGCATTACATCGCTTCATGGCCCGTGGTTACAAACGCAGAGATTTAGAGAAGGCCCTCGCCAAAGCCAATATGCACACTAGGGAGACATGTTTAGCATCGAAAGATGACAGAGTTTTTGCTTCTACTCCCCTAGGTAGTACTACTGAGGGTACATCGCAGGACACTAGATTAATCACTACGTACAGTAGACAAGAGAGAAAAATTAGACGTATCATCTATTCTCACTGGCCTATTGTTTTGACTGATTTGACTCTAAGCCAAATTCTTCCAGAGTTGCCACCCATTACGTTCAGGCGATCTACATCGATGAGGGATGTATTAGTAAAAAATAGCCCAGAATATATCCCCACACAAACTTGGCTATCCAACAAAACTATTTTTTTCAAGTGCAGTGCATGTCGTGCCTGTAAATTCGGCGAGAATACTACAGAGTACAGAACAGCATTTAGCTCATAATTGGTTCAGATTAAGGGACATCACACGTGCCGGACTGAGTATGCTGTGTACATTTTAGAATGCACATGCGGGCTCAAGTATATAGGCAGTACGAAGCTTTCAGTGTTCAATAGAATCTTACAGCAGTTGAGGGCAGTGGTCAATTCTGATCCCAATTATCCCGTTGCCCGACACTTTAAGCTTGTTCATCACAATAATCTAAATGAATTGAAGTATTTTGTGATCGGGGCAATGCCTACATCTAGAAGAGGTGGTAACAGAGAAAAACGCCTACGACAATTGGAGTCACATTTTATACTAACATTAGACACAAAAATGCCCAATGGTTTGAATACCAGTGAGGATTTACATAACTTTTTGTAGCGGTCATGAAGTCGATAATCATTGTAAGGTATCTCATTTCTATTCTCTCTGTCAGGATTCTCTGTTCAATTCCTCGGGGTCGTGCTGATGCTCAAAGGGGGCCCACCTCTGAACCACCCCAAGTCTGGAATAGCGTTATACACTCACACTATTGGGGTAATTGAGCGGGGGAAGGAAAGGGTAGGAACTGCGTGGAGGGAGATCTGTGAGGGTAACAAGAAAATAATGTAAGTCTTCTTTGGTCTGCTTTCCCTTACCCCCTCCCGTCAATTATCACCTTTATACTACAACCCCTACCTGAAACAAAGAAAAGTGAAACGATGACATCAGAAGAGAGCAGAGGGTGATGACATATTGCAGAACACCTTTCTAAATGAAAACATAAAACGAAAGAGAGCCCGTTATAAAGAAAGGTTTCTATTCTCCTCTAAGCCCTCACTGCATTCTATTTTTTCTTACGGGAGTGAAAACACACCTACCAAGATCATGTGTCTTGTATTCTGTGATGCCAAGATGTGACCCCTCTATCCGATCTCTCTTCTGAAGGGACTAAAAATATAAAGAAAGAACAACCAAAATCACACAAATCAGAGGGTGTACTTTGGACCCTGGACAAACAAAGCTTGACTTCTTAAACCATTAGAGTGGAGCGCCCAGGAGTGTTAGCAGTCACACGATCCTAGCATCTCACCAGCAAGTGTAGGCTTCAAAGAAGAAATATCAAACAATGTCCACAAATCAGGGCTTTCCATAAGTAGACAGTATATGGAAATGTCAATGCCTGGAATATCGCGGGTGCTTACTTTCCCTGCATGAAACCGGAATGTAATTCTCGGTTTCTCCAAAAGGGAACGAGCATCCCAAGCGCCTCGTCAGGCACCTAAACTCCCCTGCAAGAGACCGCGGTGAAACAGCGTGTCTCATCCAACAGAGGAGTCCGTGGAGATGAACGGAGAATTAATCTCCGTTCAGATTTACAATGGCGGCTCGGAAATGTGTGCGCTAGCACTCTTACCACCTGGCTTGGCCTGCAGGTTCGTAGAAGGAATCCCAAATACGCATCCCGGGTAGAGAATAATCGGCGGCGCTTTCAGGCTTCCGCTGTATTTATTCTTTTTTCCGGCGAGGCGTCTGAGTCATGTGATGCGCGACTCGCATTGCATGCCGGTAGGTGTAGTTTTGTGACGCGGGTGTTGCACACGGTCCGCGCAAGGGGGGGCACTCAGTGTACCGGTGTTCGTGATCCTGACAGCACATCCCCCCTCCCCGGGAACACTAACTGCCCGAGGGTTTCTCAGGGTGTAAACGATGGAACCTGGCCACTAATCTAGGCGCGTGCCCCGCCCCAACCGGTTCCCAGGAATTTTCCTCAGGACCATAGCCTTTCCAGGCCACCAAGTACCACAGCTTCCCCCGTATTCTTTTGGCATCAAGAATACTCCGAACCTCATACTCTTGTTCTCCTTGAACCCAAACAGGATCGGGCTTTTTCTTCACCAGGCCATGTGAGGGTGATCCAGCGCTAACAATAACATTTCTTCTCCTATTGGGTCTCGGGCAATCTCCTTTTCTCACAACTACATAGATATGACGGTGGGGCCCATAACACCGCCAAAACCATTCACACTCTAATATATTCTCATAGAATCTGTCCGTTACACCTTAGGAGAATTCGGATACCGAAGTGCTGGAAGGAGACGGGATACCTCTTTTAACACCTATCATAAATTCTTCCTGATTTAAGGTATTCTGCTCATTTGTCTATGGATCAAACTAGTAAGGAAATGGTTAATGGTGATTAAGACCAGCTCAATCACTATGAACTTATCATTACAGTTGCATTTATTATTGAGCTAAAGTACCACAGACTCATTTAGTTTAAAGAAATAATATTTATCTAAAATTTTAGAAGCATGAAATAAATTTAGTTTTATTAATCAGATCATTACATTTAGCATCGTCATAAGAAAATAAATCGAAATTTTGCAATGCATACCTATTAGCTGGAAAAATAGTATTCGTTGTAGAAAGAATTCAGATCACAGCAAAGAACTCCCAAAAATCGTCTATCTAACCTGTAATACAGGTCTCCTCAAATGAACCACCAATATAGGGGTCCCTGTCACAATCTCTATCTTTTCTTGGGATTTAAGGAAAAATTCTATAATAAAATGAAAATAAGGATTTCTATGAAAAATCTAATGATCAATAAAACATAAACCGCTAATCTTCCCTCTGTCTCCGTCAAAAATTATCTCCAAACAGCAGCATCAGCGGCAGCATAGAGTTCCCCAAAGCATCAAAAATAATGTGCGTCTAACTCCTCCCCAAACTAGGCCTTCTTATACCCTAATGTTAGCTTACTAAGTGAAAAAATCGCATTCTTGGTGGGCTAGAATCTCTCTAATTGGTCCATTTAGATCCGCATACATCTCATTATGAATATCCTGGCTTTATCAGTTATTCTTGCAAAAGTTCATTCTTCGGCCCTTTCCCACAAGCTTGTGACATTATTCATCCGTATATTAGTTTCTTTTGTATCTCTTTTGATACTTTTCAACATTAGGCAGTTCTTTGTCCATTCATAGGTATATTGCAGCTTCTCACGCCTCAGATTCAATTCCTTTTGGCACACGCTGAAGCAATAAGGTCATCACGGTCTTGACCATGCTCCCATCCGAAGCTTTGAGACAACCACGTGATCTTTTCATTTTCACAGTTCTGCCCGCTCGCGGTATTCAGATATCCGCTCATGCGCACTTTAGCCCTTTACTCCGGCGGCCATTTTAGGTTACAGCACATTAGCCTAAGCGAACTATTTATAAAGATAAACAAAACATAATTAGGAAAATAAAGAAAATAAGCCTTTTCGTTTCCCTCCCGTCACTCTACGTACCCCAATTAGGTATTACCTAGCAGAAAGCAAACATATAAGCGTTCTCTTACTCTCTTACTTACCAATCACTTTGTTTTGCCACTAGACAGTTTTATTTTTAAGCACAAATCATGCGATAATTATTCCAATTAGTACGCAAATCACAATTACTATATTTACAAGTCACCAACATGTAAGTAAATCAGTTTGCACATGTATAGCATGTTAATATGAACCCCTTATAATAAACATGCATGGTTGATTAATAACTATGATGAACTTTAGGTTAATTATTTGTTACAATTATTAGGAAGTTAAAATTTTTCAATTTGTCTGCTCCATCAAGGGTTTCAGGAGGGACACGTGAAACACCGGATGGATTCGGAAATGGGTTGGCAGCTTCACTATCACTGCCACTGGATTCATAAGCTTAACCACTTTGTAAGGGCCAATGAACTTGGGGTTAAATACGCTGTACCTTTTGAATCTTATGTGTCGTGTTGACAACCAAACCCAATCCCCTCTTTTGTACAAAGGACCAGGTCTCCGATGTTTATCGGCTTGAGCTTTATATCTTTCTTTAGCCTTGAGCAGATTGTTACGCGTGGTCAGCAGTGTTTTGCGCATAAGCTGTAACCTTTTGCGTAAGTCTGGGTGACTGGTGTTAGTGCTAGGGACAATTAAGGGAGTGAACCGAGGGTGAAACCTGTATGTGCTGTAGAATGGTGTGAGCTGTGTGGAGGAGTGTTTGGCACTGTTGTATGCAATCTCCGCCACCCACAACCAGTCTACCCACGCATCAGTATTAGTATCAACGTAACACCTTAGGAACTGTTTGAGGATTTGGTTTAGCCTTTCGGTTTGACCATCGGTCTGCGGGTGGAAGCTCGTAGAAAGTGAAGACGTTATTTGTAGTTCGGAGCACCACGTTCTCCAGAAACCCACAGTGAATTGGGCCCCTCTGTCCGAAACGATGACTTTAGGAAGGCCATGAAGCCAAACGATGTTGACTAGCAGCAGCTTGGCCAACTGGCTTGCTGAGGGTGCTTGTTTGCATGCTATGAAATGGCCCATTTTGGACAAATAGTCAATGACCACAATAATGGCAGTGTTCCCTTGATATTTGGGAAGTCCCACGATGAAATCCACCGAGAACCTTTCCCACGGTGTTTCAGGTGTGGGCATGATTTGTAGGAGCCCCTGCGACTGTTGATGGTCGGATTTCATTTGAGCACACGTTGGGCATTCCCGTACCCACGTCAAATGTCTGGACGAACTGTTGGCCACCAAAACTGGTGTAGCACTTTCTCCAGGGTTTTTGTGCCTCCCAGGTGTCCTGCACATGGGAGATCGTGACACCATGAAAACACGGTTCTGCGTAGATTACTGGTGGGGACCAGAACTTGTTGGCCTTTTATGGGGAGACCTTGCCGCATCTGCCAATCCGGTCGTCTCTGGAGCCAGCTTCTCCACGCAAACGTACGTATCCCTTTTCGCACCTTTTGTAGGAAGTCATCGGTTTGTACAGCACACACCACTTTACCAGGTTCAATGATGGAACCCTCTGGTGTGACGGTATGAAGCGGGAAGGAGTCTTGCCTTGTGAGGGCGTCTGCCTTCTTGTTGTCCACGCCAGGGGGAAAGTCACCACAAAATGGTATTCCGCGAAGAATAACATCCACCGGAGCTGACGGGGTGTGAGATGGCGAGCGGCCCGCATGAACTGGAGATTACGATG
This sequence comes from Calotriton arnoldi, assembly GCA_963921515.1. Taxonomy (NCBI): domain Eukaryota; kingdom Metazoa; phylum Chordata; class Amphibia; order Caudata; family Salamandridae; genus Calotriton; species Calotriton arnoldi. The sequence continues at coordinate 126,163 of CAWUFW010017066.1, forward strand.
GTCTGAGTAGACTGTTACCCGATGCACCGCCCCCATCAACCAATGCCTCCACTCCAGGAAGGCGTCCCTGATCGCTAAGAGTTCTTTTTCTGCGATTGTGTAGATCTGTTCTGCAGCGTTCAACTTCCGGGACATGAATGCAATGGGGTGAAGGCACCCGGTGGTTTCATGCCGTTGAGAGAGCACTGGTCCCACTGCTACATCGGAAGCGTCAGCCTCCACGATAAATGGTGGATCCGGGTTGGCATGAGTAAGAATCGTAGCCGACGTGAATGTCTGTTTTAGAAGATCGAACGCCTTTTGTGTTTCTTCAGTCCACAGGAATGGGGTCTTTTTCCGAGTCAATCTGGTGAGGGGCGCAACCATGTCTGAGAATCGTCGTATAAATCTTCGGTAGAAGTTTGCCAACCCCTTCAGACTCTGGATCTCCTTTACGTTGTGAGGACAGGGCCAGTCAACGATGGCCTTCACCTTTCTCTCTGCCATGACCTGCCCAGAGGGAGTGAGCATAACCCCTAAGAATTCCATTGTGGTCACGTGAAACTCACATTTCGTGATTTTGCAGAACAGACGGTGGTGCCGCAGTGCTTGCAATACCAGGCGTACATGTACCACATGTTCTTCCTCTGTCATGGAATATATGAGGATGTCATCTATATAGACCACGACGAAGAGGCCCAGGCATTTTCTGAGGACCTCATTTAGAAAAAACTGAAACGCAGCAGGGGCATTACAGAGCCCAAAAGGCATAACCAAGTACTCGAACAGTCCATACCTCATTTTGAATGCAGTCTTCCATTCATCGCCCTGATGCATTCGGACCAAATGATATGCCCCTCTCAAGTCTAGCTTCGTGTAGATGACCGCAGCCCGCACTTGTTCCAGGAGCACAGGGATCAACGGAAGCGGGTATTGGTTCCTTATGGTTATGGCGTTCAATGCTCTATAATCGTTGCAGCATCTTAAATCTCCGTTTGCCATGTCATGAGTGATGTCATATGTGACGTCATCAGCAGTGCAGTGCGGGGGCGCGAGTTATAGTTAGCTGAACTAACTATAACGGGGGAATTTCTCTGGTTTTGTACGAGTGAAATGTCCAACTAACTATAACTTTCCCTAAAACCTATGGTTTTTTCAGTGAATTTCTAAGGTTTTTTAAATGCTAATTTCTAACTATAACGTGCCTGAAACCTATGGTTTTTTCAGTGAATATATATATATATATATATATATATATATATATATATATATATATATCCAAGACCACTTGCGGTACTTCAGAATCGCTACCCCAGAAAGACGACACTGCAGTCCAAAGGTAAATTTTCTCTGTTTTTTAATCTCTCATTTCCAGGCTATATATATATATATATATACACACATTAACACAATGAATACCCCACAAAAAGACTCCACACAGGTTTAGAATAATAGAGTATTGTATTATGAACAAAATAAGACCAAAACAACAAAAGTCCAATGTATAGAAGTTGAGATATTAAATTTTAAAAGAATAAATGCAGTAAAGCGCTTAGAAGCAAGTAGCGCTAAAAAAGGTTACTTTAGGTCGTGCTGGACCAGGGCAAAGTCAAAGTTCAGGCCGACCTCATGGAAGCACAGGCTGGCTACTGGACCCATGAAGGCTAAAGTACCCTTCCTGGTCACAAGCAACAAGATGCATCGATCTTCTCCAGGCAATGAAGGTAATGCATCAGTTCTAAAGGCAGGTGCCAGACTCGAGAGATGTCAAGCGATGCACCGGATTCTGTCACACAGTCGAGGGGATTCATTGATCTCACCAAGCTGCAGCAGCGGCGATACACTGTGCGATGCGTCGATCTCAGGAGGCAAAGCGCTGGTTCTGATCTGATGCGCCAATTTTGCTAATGCAACCGGGTCGATGCGCCGGTTCTGCTTACACACAGATAGGAGATGGATCTAAATCTGTGTTGCAAGTATCTGGACCACTTCCATTGAGCCAGGCACAGGAGCAGGGTCAGAGACTTTGATAACCCTGAGTCTCAAGCAACAGGGGTAAGCCAACAAGCATTTGGAGATCACTTGGAAGAAGGCAGAGTCCAGCTCTTCCTTACTAGACTGAGAGAGTAGCAGGTAGTAGGGCAGCAAACATAAAGCCAGGTCTTCCAGATCAGCAGTCCAGTTGAGTCCTTTAATCAGCACAGCAGTTCTTGTGGCAGAGCTTCAGTTACAAGTCCAGTAGTGTCTGATTTGATGGGGTCAGAGACCCAGAACATTTACCCAAAAGTGCCTTTCATAAGTAAGTGCAGAGAATTGTCCACTTTCTATAAGTTTCCTCAAAAATTAGTATGCAGTTCTTTTAGAGTAATCTAAATGGGGAGAAAGGAGTCAAAGAGGTCGGTCAATGTCCAAGTTGTAAAACACAAGGTCCATTCCTTTTGGGACTGAAACCTTCAAACACTCAAATGGGTGCCATGCTTCATCATCAGGCACTGCTCCTCGTCGGGCCGGTGATGCAATGCCCGATGGGCACCCATAACAGGGGTCTTTATTGGAGATCTTTTTGTCCAAATGCCGTCTGTGAAGTGAGGTGTAGGGCCCGGGGGTGTAGATTGGAAAGATATCAGAGTGTATAAAATAGACTAAGTAGATCCCAAACAATAGAATTTTTAATGGGCCGGTCAACTTGTCTTGTTAAAAAGTTCTAGCTATAAATAGATGTAATGAGCTTTGGTAGCTAAAGATGGAGGTCTACATGTTTCTCGCCATATAGTCTAAAAAGACCAGGTGGCGATCCATCAGGACAAATAAGAATCTGATCTACACACAGGCTGGAATCCAATTATTGTCCTGGGTATTTCAACCACAGCCAACCTATTTGTGGCATACTTTGATGTGATGCTAAGTAAAAGGATCAACCTAAAAAACAAACAAAACATAAATACACACACTCACTGTTGAAGACATTGTCTCTCATGGTGTAGCATGTGGGGGTATCCCAGTATGCTGCTACAGTGGTGGAGAGGCTACCACCATGAAGTGTTCAAACATAATCAACACGCATGACACACTTAAAAAATTAGGATAAATAATGGGATTTCACTCATTCTGGAAGGAGATCATATGACTCACACAACTTGGGTGGTACATATGGCTCCTTGAATGCAGACAGAGTTATTCACTTAATTAAGAGTACTGAAAATACAGGCAAACACGCAAGAGAAATTTTAGGGGAAAATTGGTAACCACTCCACATGGACTAATGTAATCAGATATCTATGGTGGATGTATACTCACAAAGCTGTGGTTGCAGCCAATCAGGACAACCTACCTGCAATCTGTCAATTTGGGAGAGGTGGCTGTCGGGATGCTGCGAAAAAATATACATGCGTCTGAACCCTAAACAGGTGGGAAACTGCCCAGTCAACTAGACCGCTCCATGATGGTCGCCAGCTTGGTCGTGTGGTTATTGTGCATTAGGCGACAGCATTAGGTAGAGGACAGAGGAATCAAGGCCCCTTGGACCTTTTCGGGGCAAGGGTGGGTGGTCCTGTGGAAGTGGCGGTGTATAGCGAGCCGTGCTAATGCCCATAGGGTGGCTGGTAACTAGCACAGATCATAACCACACAAGCAAGCCCGTAATGTCAGTATTAGTGGATGCCATCGTAGAATGGCAAATGTTTTACAAAAGTCTGGTGTCAGGGGGGTATCTAATGCATGATGAGCCCTCTGCCAGAATGGGATGATAACCCCATTCATACTGAGTATTACCAGATGCCACTGGTTATGTGAGGAGAGTGGCTCAGAGTGGTCAACGTGCAGTAGAAGACTAACCACATGAGGTAGAGGACAGATGCATAAATGCTTCTAAAAGTGGCATTTATAAAATAGTAATGTTAAATCCCACTTCACCAATAAGTAGGATTTATCATTGCCATTTGAAAGATATAAAACATGAAGTAGCTACTCCTTTCTGATCAGGAATTACCACTTAAAATGCAAAAAGTAATTCCCAATGCTAACCTATGTGTTTGCTTTGTTCGCTCTAAGTTGGCAGGGTATGCCCAGATGTGGGTCCCTTGCTCACTTTGCCACTGGATTCAAGCTAGCCTGGCTGATGAGGGGTGTTACCCCAAAACCGGTTCCAGGATTTTTGTTTCCGGTCCAGGGAAGACCTAGCTTGGCAGTTCGGGCTGGACTGTTCCCATGAGGCACAGGGTCAAGACTGATTTGCATATAGCTGTGTCTGAACTGGGGTGGCGCAAGAACGATGATGGATTCAACCCAGGTCTGTGACTGGTGGTGAGTGTCTGAAAAGTTTCAGCGCTCCATCCATCAACTCCTTGTGTTTGCTATGAGAGGAGTGGCCTCACAGTAGTGAAAAATGTATTTAGCTGTTGTCATTGCCAGGACATGCAAAACATAAATGTATATGTCCTACCTTTTACTTACATAACACCCTGCATAGGGCTAACTATCGCCTACCTTGGGGCTGGCTTATATGTAGTAAATGGGAAGTTTAAGGCTTGTTAAGTAGTTTTAAATACTAAGTCGAAGTGGCAGTAAACTGTACATATGGGCACTACAATGGCAGGCCTGAGACAGGTTTGAAAGGCTCATCAGTGGTCATTGCAGGTAAGCGAGGTGGGGCGGGACGGGTGGCTTTCGACAGACGACGTAATAGGATTTATTTAATTTTCTCAATTCTGTCATCTGTCGACTCCACACCACCCCACAGTGTTACCTGCATGGGCCACTGCTGGAAAGGCTATTGGTGTGGGAGGCACAATCAGTGTCTCAATCAGTGTTGCAGGCCCACTAGTAGCATTTAACTTACAGGCCCTTGGTATATGGTATACAAGTTTACAAGGGACTTACAAGTAAATTAAATAGGCCAATCAGGTATAGACCAAATACACACATGTCTTAGGGGAGAAGCACATGCACTTTAACACTGGTCAGCAGAGACTTTAAGCCAACAACAAGATACAGCAAAACGTGGAGGTCAAAAGCAAAACGTTTCGGGGAAGACCACCCTGAGGATGACAGGTCTAAACTGCAGTTTCGTGAAATTTAGCGGTATTTCGCAAAACTACAGCAGTACATAGCAATGACAAGGCATTATGTGATTAGCTAATGACTGCCTTTACAAAACTTATAGGCAGCCATGTTGTTTTAAGGCCACTTTGCCTGTGTTCTGGGTTAGGGCCTTAGGTATAGATAAGTATTAGGCTTGATAATTTTCCCTTACCTATTACCACTTAATTAAAGTGTTGATAGGTAGGAAAAATTATTTATAAGCATTAATATATTTAAAAATATAGGAAGTACAGCAATACTTTAACAAAATTAAAAAATAAAAATACGTTCAAAAAATAGACTGTACTACTTTAATTTTTAATTCTTTACAAAAAGGTCTACGGAGTCTCGCAGTAATACCTATAAATTACAGTGCTACTTAAAAAAAGCTTTAAAAAATTGGGCAGTTCTTTGTAAAGTGGCATAAAAATATATGGAAAAATATAAATACATTTCTCTACCTGGCTGACGCCCCCACTTAAGAGGTTAAAGTACAAGGGATACACATTCAGCAATGAAAGCACGCACTAGAACTATACAAACTATTTTCTAATGTATGTTACTGAATGGCAACTACAAATGAGTAAGAAATGTACTGTAAGAACTCAGGAAAGCTAGTACCAGCTCACAAGAGCTTACTGACACAAGTTTAAAATATGTAACCCCAATGTTCCTAATTACATTATAGGCCAGCTCCCTTGGATACCCAAATTAAAATGACTCAAGAATTAGAAAAGCAACCGGAGAATCACATGAAGCTCTGAAAACCTAACTTTAACTCACACAAATTATACTTTCCTTTTATATGACAATGAAAAAAAGAGAGAAGAGTAATTATTTGTGCCACTGACAATAACCTGCTAAATCTTACCCACAACAACACATGGATGATGGTCGGCAAGTTTAAATCCTGCCCTCCATCATTCACACAAATCTACAGAATCTATGGAGAATGCCAAAACACCAACGTCACCTTAGTCTATGCACTTTTACCAGCTAAACAAAATGCAACATAACAAGTACTAATAAACAAAATTAAGACCAAGACCTATTAATATAATCACCTTACTAATGAAGAAATGATCAAAAATTATATCCCCTGATGGACTTCTTTGAAGATACTTGGGTTGGCAGACTTCACTGTTCTGGTCACAGACTCCAATCCAGATATAACATAATGTGGTGGAACATATATGACAATATCATGATACAACAGGCAAAAACCAACAGCCCATTGGAAGGGAGGAATAATTCCTTTCAGTTATTTCTAGGATGAACCCACCCTACTCTATACCAATTTTTAGATTTTTTTAAAAAAAAGTAACAAAGCTTCCAGGAGCTAAGAATGCAACAGTTACTAACCAAATTAAAATCTGTATTCCCAAAACAAATCAAAGAATTGCACGACATGTTCAGAGCAAAGTCCATCTCTTTGCCAACAATCAAGGCCTACCATACCTACACTCCATAGAAAAAACTTACTTTAAACTAACCAATCCAAAAACCACCACCAAAAAACTACTCTAAAGAAACCTATAAACAACAATTATTTTATTTAACATTAATTTAATATACCTATTCCGTTTTATGTTAAAAATATAACATGAGTCAATAAGATTGAATAGTAAAAATAAATGAATGCAAATTAATCATTGCTAAACAAAACAAATGCCAACCCTCCAAACCAGAACACATGGTATAAAATGCAGTATAAAATATGCAAAGCATAACACATCTTTTAGAATAAATAACATAATACAAAACATAACAATTACGTATGCCACCCTGTATGCATTTTTTAAAAATGTTGCTTACAGTTTTGTAGCTGAAGGGAACTCCATTACAATCCAAAAGGTAAATAATAGCTAATTAAAAAAAACAAATTCCAAAGAGGTGATAACAATGCATGGAGACCATCCAAAATCTTAAAGGTCCCATGGATCTATATAAAAGTAATATTAATCTGTGGGCCCCTTTATTTACCAATGTCCTATATGTCAATAATAGTGCCTCATTATCAATCTCAGGGTCTCAGCCTATCATTGTCCCTATCTTCATTATGGGTGATAAGGGCTATCTCCATTCTTAATACTCTATCATGCTCATAGATTCAATCGTTAAGGTGGCTGGCAGAGTACCCCTTGTTAGGATTTTGTACTGGACAAATGATAAAAACATTCTATCAGGCAAATCTCTATTTATTGATAAACAAATACACTGTGTCTGTGAAGGGGAGTCTTGGCTAGGCCTTTGACCAAGTCAACAGGTTTAAGCCCTGGCCCATTCTTAAATTTCCTTCAGCATCTTCATTTTAACCCTCTGCCAAGATCAGGTGTGATGAAAGCAGCAAATGTACTGAATCTTTCAGTCTAGCTTTTAATCAGTGGTGTTCACTAGGATTGTGTCTTAGCCACAGTTAGTTTTATTGTGTGTATTAACAACTTAGAGGTCACCTTAGTGACTAATAGACAGGTTATGTCCCAGGTAAGAGGACATGCAATTCCTGCCTGACTTTATGCAGATGATGCCATGCTCATACCTTGAACTGCTAGTGTCTTGAAAAAGCTTATTGAGTCATTATTGTGATTTGAGAATGATCATGACCTGAACAGTAATTTCACTAAGACCATTGTCACGAGCATTGGTACTGAGCATACTAACTTCCATACATATACAATTATCAATCGAGTGATTGCTAAATTGTTCGGCTTCTTGCATGTAGGGTTTACTTTTGAAACCACCATTCATTGATCTAATTTCATTTCCTTAAAGAGTAAACCTCTTATTCCCTCTTTAGGTACAGTATTCGATTTAGCTTCCAAATTAGGGGTCAAGTCCTTAAACACACAAAAGGGATCTACAATAGTAAATGTATTTCTATTGTTAGAAATTGTACAGGGGGTTGTGGATATGCCCACGGAGTCATTGCCATTAATTGGAAAACAGATTCTGATGCCACCTTTTTAGCCCCACGTCTCAATGGTCTACATTATTCATACCGTGAAGAACTTCACCTGCCATATCTTGAAGACCGTATCAAATTGTTGTCCTTGCTTTTTAGATATCTATCTAGCGAATCTTACTACACATTTGAATAGAAAGTTTTTTAAAGATTGTTTTAGGTTGGACGATACTTTGAAGATCATATGGCTCAATTGTGTCAAGACCTCATGTCACTATCTTAGCACTCCTGAATTGTTTGCTAAACTAGGATTGGCTGATACAAAAGATGAAGCTGGAGCCAAGAATGCCTTTTATAAAATGAAATGCCTGAAGAGGAAACACATTCAATTATCCACACCATTCATCAGGAATTTCAATTCTAAATGCATACCTGTTTTTCTATATCTTCAGATGTCTCCAATCTGCTAGTTTGCTTTGCCAATGGGCATTTTCTATATGCTACTGCCAAAGTCAGAGACATGCTATAGAGTAGTTGTTATCATATACTAGTCGCTCTATTTAATGTATTGCTTGTCTTGTTATGTTTATTAGTAGCAAATATGTAATGTCTTTTGATTTTATATTGTTTGCAGTTTCCTTCCATGGTTTGAAATAACCAAATAAAGATTTTCTGATTAACTGCCCATGGGCAGCACTTACAGTTCTATTACGTACAAAAAACTGGGAAAGAGCACAAGAACTGAGCCAGAAAAAGGATATCCTCTACAATTGCAAACTTACGACAGGTGTGACAAACATAGTTAGAGAAGTAATCAAAAGCAAACCTCCCTTTTGCCTCCGGGGTCAACTTATAGCTTTGCTGAAAGATTACCCTCAGCTAAGGGTTTTCAGAGGTCACAATCCAATATAAATGGTGACCAAAAGATGTTGGACCAATCTGAGTCAGTTTTGGACAAAAACCCCTTTCAGAAGGAGGGGACACTATCACTTGCTTTGTTAGATCTATCTAATGTTCCTCTTAAGTGTGCAGGGTTAGATGTAAGGACTAAGATTAAGGATATAAGCATTCTTACAAATTGTTCTAAAGTAGCATCAGTTGCTAATGTTTATGATCTGTGGGTTTCTGACAACTTATAAAATCAAGTACAAAATCCAACAGCTAAAAGTAGGAACTCCCCATTCTTTCCCCCTATTCAGTCAATTCAATTCAAGCTTTATTTTGGTAGAAAGGCCATAAAAGCACAGTATAAGAACAATGTGAACAACTTTAAAACAGTTAAAGATCACCTAGTGGTGCAGGCCTAGAGAACAGAAACTGCACATTTACAAATAAGTAAAAAAGTACCTAAAGTTACTGTTCAAATGGGGGCGTGGCTTCGCTGAGCAGCGAAATGGCCGCAGACTAACGCGGCTCCGCCGGCCGAGCACAGAAATCCATAAATAATCCGACACCCGAGCCTGAAGCCGGGAATCAAGGGTCGCGGAAGGTGTGGGAGCTGCTGCTGTGCCCCACGGAGGAAATTAGGCGGCGTCCACCCCGAATTGGCCGAGATACAGAGAACGCAGGGTGAGAGGCGGGGCTGCGGCCTGGAGGCCTGTTGAAGCCGGGGGCTCTGGTAAAGATGGCGGAGCAGAGCTGATTGCGGCGCACATAGTAGCCGGAGAGCGAGCGTACCGGACGAGACTGCAGCAGAACCCCTGAATGGTGCACTCCTAGATGCCACTGGATGAGCGCTATTGCCATTGTGAAGGTACGATAAAGGCGGAGTGCGGGGCGGCGATCGACAAGAGGAGGAACTGGGTGCTGCGCCAGGGGACCGGTGACCGCGGTCTGGAGGTGAAGCGCTGCGTGTGCGGTGACCAGCAGAGTAAAGCGGCTGGAATGGGTACACACGAGAGGATCCCCCCACCCCCTCTGGATGCGGGGGCTCCGGACAGCTGAGCCACGCATGAACTAACTGGACCCTACAGGAGCTGCACAGCGGCGAGTGGCGGAGATGGCCGCCGCTGTATGAATCGGGTGACCAGACGGCCGCCATTTCGAGAACCCCAAACCGTGAGTAGTCGGCGAGCCACGGAGTGTGCGGCGCCGCGCCACTGGCCCTCCCTCCACCCCGCAGATCACTCCCTAAGCACCAGAGAGGGTAGTAGTGAATCCGCCTTGTGACCGGGTGGCGGGGGGTGTGTGGAGCGGGGAGCCGGGCGGCGAGCGGCTGTGCTGGTGTGGATCGCGGCGATCTAGAAGATACGGGCCCACGGTCGTAGAGCCTTTGGCTGAGAGAGCGGAGGAACAGCTGGCAGGCGGGCAGAGCTGCGTGATACCCAGGAGCAAAGTGATGCATGGTAGATACCGCTTATGACGCCACGAAAGGTGGAGATTCCAACTAGACAATATTAGTGGAGGGCCGCGGACCAATACGAACAAAACATGGGCAAACCGGACACAAGGCAACCCCGCCTCAACTTTGAAAAGAAAATTGCCAAACAGGCAGAGATCGATGGGGGCCAGCCAGACCCTGCGGAGGAGGCAGGCTCAGTGCAGCTACCAGAAGACGACATACGCACTATGTTCAAGGAGCTGAAGACCCGTCTCCAGGGCATAGACACCAAGATAGACACCCTAGCAGAACGTATGGACAGGATCACGCAAAGGGTCGAGAAACAGGAAGGGAGAGTGGGGGTGCTCGAAACAAGAGTTACAGAAACGGAAGAAGGGCAGACCGAGCTGGAAAAGAAAGTGAAAGGCATGGATAGAGTGCTGGAGGTGATACGACAAAAGAATGAAGATTTAGAAGCCAGGTCGCGAAGAAATAATGTGCGAATTATGGGAATTGCGGAAACAACAAATATCCAGAACATGGAAAGATACATAGAAGTTATGATGAAAGATATCTTTGGACCGGAACTGTCCACGATGTTCCTAATTGAAAGGGCGCACAGATCGTTGGGCCCGAGGCCGAGACCGGGAGCCCCGGCGAGACCTGTTATAGCAAGAGTGCTCAACTATAGGGACCGGGACACAATACTCCGGCTGGCCAGAGAGAAAGGCGATATCCAGTACCAAGGTAACAACATTGCATTGTACCCAGACTTTACGTTGCAAGTGCAAGCTGCTCGCAGGGAATTTATCCCAGCAAAGAAAATATTTCAACAAATCGGAATGAAATATGCATTGATATACCCAGCTAAATTGCGACTACAAGGCCCTGGAAAGCCCACGTTCTTCACGGACGCCAAAGCAGCACTAACATATGCCAAACAACTAGCGACGGACCAGAGGAAATGGAGAATGTCAGGCGAAGAGCAATCGGACATCAGACTAAGTGACAATGATTGAGCATGCAATACGTGGACATTACAACAGGTTGGGGTGGAACGTATGGCGAATTGCAGTTTGCAGGTTGAGAGCTAAGTAGTAAAATAATAAGGTTGATACAATGGGGAGCATACTGTATGCTTGCGTAAGCGGTTGACCTTCCCTGTAAAGAACTGCGGGGATTTAAAGTGTGTGATTCCTGTGCTTTGGGCGGGGGGAAATTTTGCTCGGCCACCCTGCCTAGAGTGCAGGGTTGTAAGCCAGCGGACCCGCGTACCCCATGGGATGATTCCCTTTGATCAGAGGCACTATGTTGGTTGTTTTTTGTTGTGGGGAAGGGGGGTGGGGATTGCACAACCTGATTGGGGGGTTGGTGTGGGTGGAGGGGGGAAAGTTATTTGTTCTAACATCCAAGCAGAAGTATCGTACACAACACGGAAGGGCGAGGGTGCTGCCAAATCACTGCAAGCTCAGGGGTATCCAACACTGAAGCCATGGGACACTGCTCAGCACCTTGCAGGCCTAGCACAGTATGGCGGTGAACTGTCCGACAGCCAGGCCCTATGGACTCGGCATGTTATGGATCACAAATTACCCGCACACCTAGTTTGACTTCACTGAGATGCCTTATGTGGAATGTCAGAGACCTTAATGACCGCAGGAAGATGAGGCTAATCCACACTTATCTTGGCAGGCATGAGGTAGATATTTGTTTCCTACAGGAGACGCATCTAACTAATACACTAGCAGGGGTGCTCCGGCATAGAAGTTGGGGAGAGGTAATAGAAGCTGGTTATTCAAATTACTCGAGGGGGGTGGCGATATTGATCCGTAGGGGGTTGCATTGGCAGACACACCGTACGTTAAAAGACAGCGACGGTAGGTACATCATACTACAGGGAACGCTATGCCAAACTCCTGTGGCCCTGGTGAACACCTATGGACCAAACACTGACAGCCCAGAATTTTTTCAACACATTGGGCACCAGTTACAGAACTTAGGTCAAATGGCGATTATGTGGGGGGGGATTTTAATGTGGTACTATCGCCGTCTGTTGACAGACAGGGGGCGCCCTGGGTACATCACCCACAGGCGGCAGCAATGTTGCATACCATAGTAGAGGACCTCCAGTTGGTTGACTCCTGGAGATCACTACACCCTATAGCGAGGGAGGGGACATGCGTGACACACCACCGCAATGCGTGGTCGAGACTAGATTTCTGGTTGGTCTCTAGGGACCTGCACGCCTGGGTGGTGGATGCCGTACATCTACCCCGCACCTTTTCAGACCACGCGCTGGTGCAGGTGCGGTTGACTGACCCCCCGGCATATGCCCAGCCTTTCACATGGCGGTTTCCATCAACAGCTTTGTTAGACTTGGTATTTCGCGAGGAGCTGCGGGACAAGGCTGTAGAATACTTCGAACTCAATGAGGGCACGGTAGAATCACCTGGAACCTTATGGGAGGCATTTAAAGTAGTACTAAGGGGACAATGCATGTCGCTTAAATCTGGAGTGCTGAAGGACATACGCAACACCTTACAGAGATTAGAACGGGAATTAGGGGACATAGAGGAGTCACAACGTGCAAACCCAGCTCCGGACACTATAGCGCAGATACGGACCAAGCTGACGGAATTCCAGGAGGAGGCGGAAAGGGAAACGAAGTATCTCTCCAAATATACACAAGCTAGACGATATGGAGAAAGTGACAGACCGGGTAAAACGTTAGCGGGACTGTTGCGCACGCCCAGAGGCTCTGACTATATAACTGAACTGCGTCGGGAAGACGGGGAAATGGTGAGAACACCACCGGATATTCTACGTGAAATGGCGAGGTACTATGGGCAATTATACACCTCACACACGGAGCCGACCCAGGAGGACATAGATGGCTACCTAGATGACGTGGCACTTGCATGGTTTCATGATGGTGCCAGGGAATATATGGAGCTGCCAATAACGACAGAAGATATACGGCAAGTAATAAATAGCATGCCGGCTGACAAGGCCCCAGGGGCCGACGGCCTGACGGCGGCCTTCTATAAAGAATATGTTGAGATAGTGGCACCCAGACTACTCCAGGTTTTTCTCGAGGCAATGGACACTGGTAGACTCCCCCCAACGCTCCGCGAGGCTACGATTATAACTATATTGAAACCAGGCAAGGACCCAACTAATCCGGATTCGTATCGTCCGTTGTCACTGATAAATCTGGACGCCAAAATATACGCCAAATTAATAGCAAATAGACTGAAACCCATGCTGCCCCAGATTGCGCTGCCAGAACAATCAGGTTTTATACCAGGGCGCTCCACTGCACACAATTTGAGAACGCTCTTTGGCACACTACATTATTTAGCCCCCATGTGCAGGCCGTGGCGGCATTGCTGGACGCCACAAAAGCGTTTGACTCGCTAGAATGGAAATTCCTCTTTACTCTATTGACCCGTATGGGCCTCAGCCCTATATTCATTAGACAAATTCAAATCTTATATACAAATCCGGCAGCACGAGTCAGGGTTAATGGTCAGGTTTCGGATCCCTTTGCGATCTCCAGGGGGACACGGCAGGGCTGCCCGCTATCGCCGCTGCTGTTTGCCATTGCCACAGAGCCGTTGGCTGCTAAGCTTAGGCAACATCACGCGCAGAAGGGCATAGGCTTCACGACTAGGGGTCTCTTAATATCTATGTATGCGGACGACATGACGATATACCTGACCAACCCTAATGATAACTTCGCTACAGTGATGAGGGAATTAATAAGATACGGGGGCCTAACTGGGATCCAGATCAATTGGTCCAAATCGGTGCTGATGCCGCTTACTGATGATACGAAACCCTTTGATACGGAATTCCCGATTAAATGGGCAGGTGAGGCGACGAGATATTTAGGTATTTGGATGAGCAGGTCACTACAGTTACTATGGCTATCGAATTATGGCCGATTGATAGACTGGCTGGAAAGTAAGGTGCAAAGGTGGAAGGGGCTGCCGCTGTCCTTGATGGGGTGAATTGCCATTACAAAAATGGTTGTACTGCCTAAACTACTTTATTTATTTGTAAACATCCCCATGCCTCTAAACGCGCAATTTTTTAAACGACTACGCTCGACGGTGCTCGAATTGATTTGGGCGGGGAAACAACCTAGGGTCTCATGGAGGGTTCTGACGCTACCACTCTCACAAGGAGGTCTAGGCGCTCCAGACTTTGAATTATACGCCTATAGCGCGCAGGCGCAATACTTGCACTATTGGCATCACCCCACGCCATTTCAGCCCCATGTAGCAATAGAAACAGATAAGGCTGCACCTTTACCACTGAAAACGGCTGTATATGCAACATACAAACGTCCTCATGAAGAAATAGACATGGTGGAGGCGTTGAGATGGGCGTGGAAGGGATTAGCTAAGAGAGCGCAACACGAAATACTGTATGCACCGTCAATGCCCTTAGGAGATAATCCGCTGCTGGGGCCGTTAATGGATAAGGCCATCAAGCTAAGAGCTAAAGCACACAATCTCGAGATAGGGAGCGATCTTTTTCCAAACGGGGAATTCTTGTCTATGGCACATATGTGTGGCACGCAGGAGCGTACCGCCTCAGATATGCTACTGTATTATCAGCTTAGGGCGGCATGTAAGGCCAGATTTGCCGGGTTTCCGGCTGAACCGACCACTTTATCAGCCTTGGAGAACGTCTTAAGTAACCCATCTCCCCGCAAATTAATCACACGTATATATAGCATGACACAGAAAGATTACCCAGTTGTTAGTCCAACGTCCAGAGAGGATTGGGAACGGGAGGCAGACCTAACCATAACAGAAGAACAATGGCATTTCTGCAGCTCTCAGATGGAGCAGTTATCGCCAAACTACAGGCTACGTTTAATCCACTTTAATTTTCTACATAGACTTTACCGCACACCGCTGCAGCTATACCGCATGGGGCTACAATTAGATGCTAGATGCTGGAGGTGTGGAGCGCAGGACGCAACATTTGCACACCTCGCGTGGGCCTGCGGACCAATAGCAACATACTGGGTTGACATATTTACACACGTAGGGCAAATAATACACGGGCTGGTACCAGAAACTCCAAAGGTGGCGCTGCTAGGATACGTAAAAGACATCCCGAAGAAGTACCGTAAGCTCACAGCCATGTTACTATTGCTGGCAAAACGGCAGGTAGCCATACATTGGAAAAAACCTGCACCGCCTACGGCAGCAGGATGGGTGAAAGCAGTCACTTATTGCAGGGATCAGTTTTCCAATTTCTGGGAATTAATGCCAAGTAGATCTCGGCCCTCTGACATCTGGGAGCCATTTACAGACTGGCTTAGATCGGGAGGAGAAGACTTACACATGGATCAACAAGCGCAGGGCGAGACATACAGGGGCCACTGCTAAGTGGGATAGTGTTGCAGAAAAGGGTCAAGAATCCTGAGGTATATGTCGTATATGACACCACAATGGGCCGGGTTCATCGTAACATAACTGTGCAGATTAAACTAGTGCATTGGACACGATTGTTTAGGAGTGTATGTGATATTGTTTGGATGGAGGGTGGGGGGGTGGGAGGGGGAAGGTTAGTTTAGATTGTAAATATGAGATAAAGTTATTGTTTTTCTCACAAAGAACACAAGCAGACAGGAACAGTAAAGTTGGATGAAAACGCTGCCTGCCCATTGGGTTGTTGGCCAAGATAGCTGTGTACAACGAACTGAATCCATAGGCCTCTGGCCCCTCTGGGATGTGGCAAAGAGGCTGTGTAAATTCCTGAATATGTAATAAACTGTGTTTAAAAATCAAAAAAAAAAAAAAAGTTATTGTTCAAATGAGTACATAGAAACATAACTCCATATGATAATACAGTGCTTAATGGCCGGAGAGCAATTGCATCAGGGAGTGCACTGACTGGGAGAAAGGACCAATAATGTCTTGGCGAATCTGGGGGAGTAAACATACGATTAGAATAATAAGGATGGTAATGCTATGCAACGAGCTTAGAGTCAAAGCATCAGAAATGGACAACTTCAGTTCATTTCAAATGTATAAAAAGGAGAACAAAAACCTCAAACGGGGTCTGTCATATACTCATACAATTAAAATAATTGCCTTCAGTACTTTGGGCCTGATTACGATGGTGGAGGCAGGACCGCCCAACTAGAAGTTTGCGGTCCAGCTGCCCGGATTAGGATGTGACGGCCGTCACGATGGTCACAATGTGGATACTTTCTATTGTGGCATGTGCTGCGGGCTGCAGCACATGCCCCAATAGACAATTAACACATTTAAATCATCCCTGCACTATGTGGCAGGCCCCATGTGGAGGGCCAGGGGGGAATGGGGCCCCGAAAGTCACTTTCCGCCTGCCTTTACATGGCATGTGAAATGCCATGAAAGGGCAGGCGGAAAGGGACATTATAATCTCTATGGCGGTGCCTGAGCAGACACCGCCCTCATTGTGGGGATTACTGACCCTCCGACGCGCGTAAGTGCTTCGGATGGTCCCTCAGCCAGATCCCTCCCTCCACCAGATGCCTCCGCCTGCTGCATCGTAATGCGGCGGGTGGACCGCAGATGCCGATGTCGGTGAGCCCGCCACCGATATGCCGTCAATGTGGTACTCCCCAACATCGTAATTAGGCCCTTTATTTTGGCTTGTTCAATTCCTCTAAAATTCTCAGATAAATGTGAGGGAGAACAAAAAACTAGACACAGGTTCCTTCTTGTGTTTCTGCCAGCACGGTAGTTGGATTCAGTAGTTTGTTTTTGAGTGGTGTGCCCATAAAATATTGTAAATGAATAAAGAAAAAGATTTTTAAAAATCATGTTCTGATTCAGCTGGTAATATTAAAAGCAATACAAACATGGCTTAGTTAAAGGTTTAACTAGCAGCTTCAATTTTTGAAATATAGGTACAGTTTGTAATTTTACCAAAGACATTAAATCAAGAACAGCATCCATTTAGGCTAACATGGATAGCTTGTTTAATCAGATTCTCCATGCTCACATTAAAAATCTAGAAACAGCAAACATAATGCACTCCTTGTGTCATGTCTTAATAACCTAGATGCTTCCCAATAATGGGAAGTTCCCAATAGCTTGCATACAGGGGTAATACATTTTTTCCGGAGGAGATTGTAACTAGAGCAGGAAAAAAAAAGGATCCACAGTTTCTTCAAGCTGCATGCAAAAAGGGCAAAGGGAAGTTAAGGAATGTTTTTTGTCCCATCTGGAAGTAACAAAGTTTAGCGGCAAAATGCCGATTCTGAACTTTAAGTATCAACTTTTACCTTGAGTGGGGCATGTCCTGTCTATAAAGAAGTATTTGTGGCTCAGAAATTTCTCTGTGATGGTCCCCGCTTTTTGATCTTTCCAGATTTGCTCCAGCATTAGGTCCCAATAAGCTTGCTTCCTTTTTGTGAGGATACCTTTTGACAATGAAGCATTTTCATGAGCTCACACAGGGTTTTTATTTTCCTAATCCACGGGATGCAGACACCCTTGTCAATGGCAATTATCTCCACCAAACCTTTCTAATAGATCTCAAGTTCCAGTGTCATCCAGAGACACACCCAATATGTCAAGAGCTTTAATGGATCACCTGGTCAATACTCTTTAGCGATAAGTCTAGTCTAAGTGGTGTAAGGGGTGGACTAGCCAGAACATTGAACAGTGTCCTAATGAATTGGTTTTCAGTCTGATTGAATGACACATCGGTACATCCCCAAAGTTCTGCACCATATGTTGCCCTTGAGCGAGTTGTGGCCCTATATACTTCAAAGGTGGGGGAAACTGCTTCACTGGAAGTGGGCTTGTATTTCCTTCCTATGTCTGACGCCCTTTGGAGCAATTATGGTTCTGCTTTTCCCCAGCTGTGGTGCCCAGGCCATGTTGTCAGCCAATCAAATACCCAGGTAATCAAAACGTTTTACTTGCTCCAGGGACACCCCTTCAATACTCATTCTGCCATACATTTTGACTTTGAGGGATTTATCTCTAGGCCCCTTGTGAGACAAAAAGGTATGAAGCTGTCCAGCTGAGTCAGAGGGCCACGCAGGGTCCGGGATATTAAAAGCGTGTTATCGGCAAACATAAGGATGGGGGTGTTGATGCCTGTGGATTTAGGGCATCATGATTACATTTTGCCAGCCATTCTACCGCTTCATTATTATATATAGGCTAAAGAGCATGGGACAAGCACACATCCTTTCCTAATGCCACAGCTTATGGGTATTCTAGGTGGTGCAAGGTCCTCTCCCTAGTTCCACCTGACCTGAGCATATGTTTCTTAGTGCAAGTTTTTCAAGAGTCCTAAAAGATTACCTGCAATGCAATATGACTCCAATACCATGCATAGGTGTTCCCTCAGAACCAAGTCAAATACCGACTTTAGGTCTATGAACATAACACAGAGGTGGTCGTCGCATCAGGGCAACGTATTTCCAGCAGATCGCCCTGAAGCGGAACACCTGATCCAAAGTGCTGATCTTAGCCCTAAACCCCACCTATCTGCTAGAATATGATGGTTTGTTGCCCAAGTTAGAAGTCTGGCTTCTCCTATTCAGTCACTATTCCATTTCAACATCCTCACAATCAAAAGCACTTAAAGAGGTCTGTAACGATATATCTGATAAGCCTTGACTTCACACCCTTTGCTATCCTTGAAAGAAAATATAGCTTTTGATTCCACCTTATTGCTCTCATGCTTAGCTTTAGGTGAACAAGCAAGTAATATCAGGAGGATGTAAGGGAGGTGAGGGGGCTTCAGGTACTGTATTAAAGAACTTTGGAAATACTCAGCATCAATCTAATCTCCAACGGACCAGTATAGGGGCAACAGATGTACATCGTACAGGGTAAGCAACTGTTCCCATCTTCAAAAAGGGCTCATTAATTCACTTACTACCAGATATATGAAATTTGTAGGATAAGAGAGTTATGACACTTCTGAATCATATATTAAATGGGCAACAAGAAGTTTAAGCCTCTCAAGGGATGTTAATTACCTCATTAGGTCAAAGAATTGATGCCTTAAACATGAAACTATAAGGCTTTTCTAACACAATAAGTGAACTCGAACAGTGAATCTGAGAGATTGAAAACTTTAACCAGAAATCAAACTGACAATTTGCAAACCTAACTAAGGAAGTAGAAGCTTTAAAAATGAATGAAGCACAAAGACCTGTGAACATATCAAGCCATTGTAATTTAAGGCTTGTTGAGGTTCCGGAACAGTGAGAAACCAGAGGCAAAGATGAAGGTGTGAGATCTTTAATAAAGGGATTGATTTGGAATAATGTCTTCTGTTTCTTACGGAGTAATATCACCATTACTATGCCCTATTGTGTGCCATTTACTCCTCCTGAATAAAGGACAAGGACAGCCATTGCAAATTTTGTAGACTGTTGCATTTTAGAAAAAACTATTTCAAGGGCAGTTCTCCAAAGATGTTTAGCGCCAGGAATGAATTTGACTTGAGAATTTTCGGTCACACATGAGTTATGAAGCATTCAGACATAGAAAGGAAATTAAACTGGTGCTTCTTCAGTTTTAGCTACTTAAGATTCAAGCAAAGTTATCAAGCTGAAAAATAATACATTCTAGTAGATTATAAATATTTTTGGATGTGAAGCTTCTGAATGAATTCTTGAGGGAACTTAGAGGCCAACGAAGAGGTGAATCTTCCAAGATTCTTTTGTTATCTCTAAGGAATGTAATGGTTGGGTATAGAATAGACAAAGATGGTTTTGCTCTGCTATGTCACAAGGAATGTGGTGCAAGGTCATACCAGAAAGCATCCTTCTTTCTCATTTCCATTTTTGAGAATATATTTTTCTTATCTTTTTCCCTCTTCTCCCTTGGTGGGCAGGGAGATTTTATCCTGAATGACACAATACCAAAACGCAGCTAATAAAGAATATGGAAGTGTAAGGGTACAGCTGCATAAAGGTGCAGTGGTTTCCCTGAAACAGGTTTGGGGTTGGAGGTAGGGAGCTAGAGAAGCATGTGTTGGATCTGAGATTTGGTGGGGGGTTGCAAGAAAAAAGGATTCATTAGGAGGTAAAGGTTTGAAATCATCTAAGCATTTTCTTAGAATTTGTGGCTGCCATTACTTGGTATATTCAGTTTACTGGACAAACTAACGCAGTTAGCCTGAGTGTGAATGTTTTTTTAAAGTGAACTAAACTAAAGGTTGTGATGGCATGGCTGAAACATTTCAACCATTGAATTATCTTTTACTAGGTAATTCAGTGGAAATAAAGGAAATATCATTATATTGATTGAGGGTGGATCTCCTTGTGGGGTTGAAATTCTGTTTAGTAAAAACAGCTCCAATATAAAATGCTGACTATGATTTAGATCAATGTGATGAGTAATAGGTGTCACCTAGACAACCATTTTTACCAATGAGCTACATATTATGGCTAAATTACTGATGTTCCATCCGCTCTATATGATTTAGCTTGTCATATATCCTCTAGTCACATCTAAAATATAGTTCTAGCAGAGGACTTTAATCTCTTTCAAAATACCTTTCTGGATTCATCAAATCTCAAATTAAGCCTCGTACTTTACACAACTTTAGAGCAACAAACGAAGAGTTAGGAGTGTGTGCATCTTTAAGACATACAAGCTGGATTTATTTTTGATTTCTGTGAATCTTCTTGCTAAGGTAGAGCATTTCCCTGCTTGTTTTTCTCATCATGCAGCAGTTATTACAATTGTGAAATATTTTCCATTTCTTTTAAATTAAACAGCCATTTTGGAGATTAAGCAAAGCATTGCTTAATTCAAATCACTGTCTCACTCTTTTTCACTCTCAGTTTATCCAAAACAATATAGGCTTTTCATTTGAAGGGACAGGAATGTCTTCTGCATGGTCAACAGGTGTGTACCCCTGCTGTGAGTGGCCTAACTGCATGTGAAGCTGGTACCAGCGTTTTTTGTTGACCTAGCTGATATGCTAATCTAGTGTTTGTGCCGAGACCTATGCCTGTCCATGTAGATTCTGAGGTCAAGAATTTTGCTCTGTGATCTGGAGGGACACACCAATCATGCTCTTTTTATTGACTTAGGATGACTGCCCATGCCCTGGGTTGTTCAAATGAAGTAGTGGTGGCAGCATACTATTTTGTTTCAACTGATCATACTGAATAGTCCTTTTTTCTTGGGTCGGGAGGAGTACAGACTACTGGCCTCACTCGTGTAAAGTCCTGCTTAGATGTGACACCCAGACACTTGTGCTGTCTTTCTCTGTCTGTGCTGAGAGTGTGCATGTAAAGTATGATTGACAGCACAACTTGGTGAGACCAGCAGAATCCATTTAAGATAGCTTCTGGTTTGATATGGCACAAGGTGTAGGATAGAATATTGTTTTCCCTGATAGGAAGTTATTGCTTGCATTCCTGGAGCTGAAGGCAGGAGCCCCAGACAGGAAGCGGAATACAGGACTACTGTTAGAAATTCTTTGAGGACCTTTTAGAAGATGGTTGCCAATTAGTTGTTCCTGACCACTGACATTTGGTTGATGTAGGGGAGTTGGGGTGATTCAGCAGATTCCCTTTTTCTGAGTGAATATAGTAAGTGAGGAAGTTTTGAGGCAGGGCTAGGCTACCTAAGTAAGATGGAAGACAGGCCACTCAAACTCTTCAAGCTTCATTGTGCCGATATTTTGGATACTCCTGCTTGAAGCCTGCATCATCGCTACCTGTTGTGCGAACCATCACCTTGCACAAAGGCCATGTCTGCACTGCAGCCAGAAAATTTAATTTGAAATGGTTCTGCCCCCAACTGGCTCCTGGACTTTAGACTGGGCGTCAACATCCCCAGTCTGGACAATGAGAAAAAAAGCAAGAAAACAACCAATTCCACTTTGTTCTAGTTACAACAAATTCTTCTTGAACAAAAAAGGGAATGCTCTGTAGAGTACTTGAAGAGCTGCTGTGAAGGAAGGCTGGTGTTTGCATGACAGTTTCACAGAGGTGTGGGGACATCACCTGAAGTCTGCACAACTTGTTGGAAACAATGTGGCTCTAACTTGCACCTAAAAGCCTGACTTCCTGCTCAGAGATAAAAGGAGAGTGACTAGCCCTGCAGGAGGATAGACTGTTCAGGATGAGAAGGCCAGCTTTTTTACCAGCATGT
Source organism: Calotriton arnoldi (assembly GCA_963921515.1). Classification (NCBI taxonomy): domain Eukaryota; kingdom Metazoa; phylum Chordata; class Amphibia; order Caudata; family Salamandridae; genus Calotriton; species Calotriton arnoldi. Next base: position 148,595 of record CAWUFW010017066.1, read on the forward strand.
GGAGCACCCAGAAGGGCAACTTGCAATGAGTATATCACCAGCGCCGACCCAAACTGAGAATGGTCACCCGTACTCCATGCATGTTTCATGTGGCAAAGTATTTGAAGCATCAATTAAGCCTGAATAACAGTGTGCTGCCCAGTAATTCCACAGCCTCATGGGGAACCTGTTCTGTTGATGCCCTGATGGGCTGTGTGACCTACAAAGCGACAACCACCATAGATGAACAAACCCCTGCCCCCATGGCCTTAAGGCTGCTAAAGACATGACCACTGCCAAAGCCTGCAATAATGACTGTGTTTAAAACCATATGAAAGAGTGATGGATGGATTGCTTGAATTAATCTCAGCCACTGATAAGTTCTCCGGCAGGATCCTAATCCATCATTATTTTAAACACAATGCCACCTCAGTGGACGCAGCCATATGTAAATCAGTCTTGACCCTGCTCCAGTGGGAACAGTCCAGCACAAACTGCCAGGCCCTCCAAGAACTAGAACCCACCAACCTAAAACTGTTTCACCCTATTTAGGGCTTACCAGCCAGGTTTTGCTTGGCTCCAGTGACGCAGTGTGCATGGGACCCATGACTGGACCTCTCTGTCCCACTTAGAGTGAAACACTAAAGAATACAAAAAAAGTGATGGATGGAATGCCTGAATTATTCTCAGCCACTGGTAATTACTTGGGGCCACATCCCAGTCATTCACCCTTTTTTTTGCACACCATGCCACTTCAGTTTGGACCTCGCGAAATGCTAATCAGTCTTCACCTTGCTCTAATGGGAACAGTCCAGCTGAAACTGTCAGGCCTGGTCCTCCCTGAACCAGAACCCAAGCAATCCATGACTGGTTTCACCCTAGATAGGACGCATCAGTATGGTACAGCTTGGCTCCAGTGACAAAGTGTGCACGGAAACCACGTCTGGGCATAACCATCCCACTTAGGGCGACACACTGAAGCAGGGGTCTCCTACAGGTAGCTCGGGAGCTACTGGTAGCTCGCTAGTACCCTGGAAGTAGCTCCCTCAAGTGCGGCCCAGCACAGTATGCAGTTCAGAGGGCCTCGCCACATTGAAGAAGGCAGAAGTATACATCTGCAGACTGCACACTGTGACAACCTGCGGGCCTTGGAATATAATCCCGTCTTCTCTCTTTATTTACAAAGTCACATGGAGATTTGTAATTTTGCAAACCCCACTCTAATAGTCATACAGGATGTGAAAAGCACAAAATATTCTTGGAGTATTTTTACTTAACATTATAAGGGTATATTTGATTGAAAAATGTTTGATTTGAGAGAGTGGGTCACTGATGTTTAAAAAAAATGAATGAAAATCTAAAACATACTTAAAGTCGCTCTTTGATTGATAATACATACGTGTTTGGGAGATTTATAGCTGTTAGTATTTCCTTCATGCCAGTGGGCACATGTTTCTGTGGTTATTTTATAAGTTATCTGGACATCCTTTATATTGATAATGTTTTTCCCAACGCTGATGTTGGTAATCCCGTCTTGTGCGTTGGGGTGGTCGGTGTTCTATTATAATATTGAGTGTCAAAATATGGTATCCAGAATATTGACAAACACAACATTGTGAAGGAAAGTATATATAGGTTGGTATAGGTTAATTTGTGATATATATCTCAGTGGTTGCTACTATGATCCTGCAAGGTATGGTCACTATTGTGACCCTATCTGATGCAGTCACTACTGTAACAATGAACAAAGTCATTAGTACCTTGGCACTATTCTCATTGATCAGAAGTAGCTCTAACTATAGAAAAGGTTGGAGATCCCTGCAATAAAGTACACACAAAAATGATGGATGGAATGCATAAATTAATGTCAGCCAGTTGTAATTACTCAGGCCACATACCAGTTCACTGCTATTTTGCACACAATGCCACCTTAGTTTGGACCCAACCATATGCAAACCAGTCTTGACTCTGCTCCAGTGGGAACAGTCTAGCATGAATGCCTGGACAGGCCCTCCCAGAACCCGAACCAAAGCAACCTAGTTAGGGCTCATCAGCCAGGTATAGCTTGGCTCCAGTGACAAAAGAAAGAAGGTATGGAGCTGCAGGACACTGAATTTGAATGAGAGGTTGAATCTCACAGGGACAAGGCACAAGAGCCTTATTAACAAGGGTGCAGACCTAGCTGACTGACCCAGTGGTGCGGGTGGAGGGAAGAGGCCAGCGGTGAGAGTTTGAGTGTGAAATAACCATGTGCCTCACAAAAATGGAGAAAGAGACATAAATAAGCACCGACCAGAGCAGATGGAACACTCAAAACAGGCAAATAGACTATGAATTAAAATGGAACTAATCCACTTTTGAATATAAACAAAGGCTAGCATACAAATGTGATGAGAGGATGCTTGTAATAAGTCCAACCACTGGCAATTGCTCAGGTAGCATTCCAACCCACCGTTCTTTTGCCTACTATGCTACCTAGGTTTGGAATAAGACATATGCAAATCAGTCTCAACGCTGCTCCAATAGGAAGAGTCCAGCCAGGCCAGGTCCTCCCTGGACCATAAGACAAGCAACACAAGACCAGTTTTGCCCTCATTGGTGCTCTTCAATTGGGTGCAGCTTGGGTCCAGTGGTACAGTGAACCTTTTTTGTTTTTGATGTACTGCCCTAAGTAGCAAGGGTATGCCCAGATTGGGCCCCATGCTAACTGTGCCACTGGAACCAAGCTATACCTGGCTCATGGGCCCATAACAGGGTGAAACCGGTCCTAGGTTGCTTGCATTCCAGCACAATGAGTACCTAGCCTGGAAATTCGGGTTGGACTGTTCCCATGAGGAGCAGGGTCAAGGCTAATTTGTATATTGCTAGGTCCAAATTGAGGTGGCATGGTGAGCAAAAGAATGATGGGTTGGGATGCCACCTAGAGTGACTGCAAGTGGTTAGACAAATTGCAAGCATTACCTCATCACCGTATGTGTGTTTCATGTACCGCCCTAAGTTGCAAGGGTCTGCCCAGTCGTGGGTCCCGTGCTCACTGTGCTACTGGAACAAAACTATACCTGGCTGATAAACCCTTATCAGGGTGAAATAAGTTCCTGGTTGTGAGCGTTCCAGTTCGGTGAGGACCTAGACTGGCATGATCCCATGAGGAGCAGGAGCAAGGCTGATTTGCATATGGCTAGGTACAAACTGAGGTGGCGTGGTGAGCAAAAAATAAATTTAGTTGGGATGCTACCCTGAATGACTGCAAGTGGCTAGACACAGTGTAAGCATTTCCCCATCACCTTTTGTGTGTTTGATGTACTGCCCTAAGTGGCAAGGGTATGCCTAGATATGGGTCCTATGCTCAATGTGCCACTGGAACCAAGCTATACCTGACTGATAAGCCCTCATCAGGGCGAAACTGGTTCTAGGTTGGGTGCGTTCCAGTTCGGTGAGAACCTGCCCTGGCAGTTCAGTCTGGAATGTTCCCATGAGGAGCATGGTAAAGGCTGATTTGCTTATGGCTAGGTCTAAACTGAGATGGCCTGGTGTGCAAAAGAACAGTGGATTGGGATGCTACCTCAAGTGATTGCCATTGGTTAGACAAATTACAAGTGTAGGAAATTGGGTTACTGTCATGCTTAACTTAGAGGCAATGTGTAAAGTATTTATGCAGCTTCAAACAGTAATAAAGTGAAAACACAACACAATTTAAATCCCGCACCAATTTAGAAAAATTTTTAAAAAAATTGAGTCCTTAAGACAAATATCCAATTAGTAGAACAGGAGCTATGCAATTTTAAATATTTAAGTGAAAATAGTGCCTACAAGCACAAAATGCCAACTGTCTGTTGCGCTGGACCGGACAAAGTAACAAGTTCAGGCCAACCGCGATGGAGTGCGGGCCAGATACATGGACCAAGTTAGACCAGCTGAACAAAGTAGCGTTAATCCTGGTTGCGGAGAGTTGAGAGATACCGCATCGAGGTTGCATCGCGCAGCACCGATTCCGAGGAAGCTGCGGGGATGCGATGAAGAGTCCTGAGTCATCATCAAGGAGGCCCACTTCCAAGAGTTCAGTACTGGGATGGCATCACTTGGGAGTCAAGACTCCCAGTTGATTAGAGGTCAGCCAACTAGTCCTTGGAGTCACTCTGGTGGTCCTGGGTTCAAGATGAAGGGCCAGTCCTTCTCCTTTGGGTTGCAGTGTAGCAGTTTTTCTTGCAGAGCAGCTCACAAGTTCTTCTGCATCTTCCTCAAGTCCAGCGGTGTCCTGAAGATTGTGTCTGAGTGTCCAATATTTATACTTGATGCCAGCTATGAAGTAGAAGAAGGTTCTAGATGGTTCCACCCGAGAGGTGTTTGGAAATTCCTGCCTCCTGCCCTGGCCTTAACTAGTGTGGGGGCACAAAAGACTAGTGCCAATCCTTTGTGACTGTGCTTAGGCAGAGCATTTGTGATGTGAAAGTGTGTTAGGTGACAAGTCAGAGATGGCCCATCCGGCCAACACCTATTCCCTCTTTTTCTCACTGTCTGGGACAAATACACAAAGACCAACTGCCAGCTACACCTAGTCATATGACCCAGAAAACAGACTGCAGGCACCAAATGGTTAGGACAAGAAAATGCTGACTTTCTAAAAGTGCTGTGGCAACAAATGATGGACGAAATGCTGAATGAATCAAATATTCACCCCCAGTCAAGAGATCTGGGTTAAATCCATCATTCTTTTGCCCACTACGCCGCCACAGGTTGGACCCAGCCATATGCAAATCAGGCTTGACCCAAGCCCTCATGGGAACAGTCCAGCCCGAACTGCCAAGCCCAGTCCTCCCTGGACTAGAAACAAGCATCCTGGGACCGGTTTCGGGGTAACACCTCTCATCAGCAAGGTTAGCTTGAATCCAGTGGCACAGTGAGATGATTATCTGTACACAACTTTTTTAGATTTTTAATCATCATTTAGACAATTGCTGATATAACAATAAAGTATGTCCTTCTTACATAACGAAAATACTAGGGGGCCTATTTACAAACCCTTGCGCCACTTTTGGTTCATTTTTAACATGGGAAAAGTGACGCAAAAGTGGCGCAAGGGCTTGTAAATCTGCCCCTAGGAGTGTAACTGTTCCTAAGAAAGTGTGCGTTAGGTTGGATGGTTCATGACACCTTCACAGGTGTGTGGGGGCACTACCTTCCAATATGGAAAACCCCCTACCTCTTGCTGTTATCCAACCTAATGCACACTTTCTTAGGAACACTTACCCTCCTAGGGGCAGATTTACAATTCCTGGTGCATCCCTGCAAATCAGCAGGGATGCGCCAGGAAACTTGCGACACAGATCACAATCCTTGCGCCACCACGGATGCACTGCATTTACAATGCGCCGCATCATGGCGCAAGGAAAGGCAGATGCGTGTCGCATCTGCCGTCGTAACGTTGGCGCAGTGCTGGAGTTGTGTTGCGGGCGCAACGCAACTCCAGCACTGTGCCAACCCGGCCTATCTTGCACATGATGCGTCACATCTTACGCCTGCTTCAAGCAGATGCAAGGTTTTGACGCAGCGGGGTCGGAAAAGTGACTGAGTGAAATCTTGTAGATTTCACTCAGCCACTTTTGCGAGGCGTTCCTGCGCCGGAACGCTCCCCCTGCTCCGGAACGCCCACATGAAACCTGACGCAGGTTTCATGTGGCGCAGGGCTTTACAACGTGACGCATCTCCCTAGATGCGTCACGTTGTAAATACCCCGCAGCATGGCACTGGCTTTATGCCGCCGTTGCATCACAGAAGTGACGCAACGGCGGCGCAAAAGTGGCGTATGGGGCTTGTAAATCTGCCCCCTAGTGTTTTCGTACTTTATCTTGGGAGCAAGGGTTCTGGAACTTTTGAAAGCTCCCTGTCCCCCCTTTATGATTGATGTACTTCTTACATATCCATGTTTGCTTGGTCCATATATGTGTATTGTGAATTTTGATTTGTTGTATAGTTGCAAGGGGATTTTTTGAATAAATTAGCATTTTCCCTGCCCTTGGAACTGCCATTATTTGCAGGGCTTCCTTTATTCATACATGGTCTATTACCTGCCCCTGGGGAGTACTTCCCCTAAGGCTACATTGGCTACCCCGTTAGAGTTCACACCAGTGGGTGGTTTCTGTGGACAGACTTATTCCCTCTGCTTGTGTCCTAACTCAGAACAATCAAAGCACTGGGGTTGGAAATGTGGCCATGGGGCCACCACCCTCTAGAACCTCCTCCTCCCTGTTTCTCAGAAGGGCATGGGAACCCTTTTCCTCCCTCCTTATTCTGGGACTTGCCTGTGTCTTTCTTCACCTCACCCTCACTCTGCTGGGGGAAACGTGAACCACCCTTCTTGGGTCACTCCCAGGTACTTTCTTGGACACTCTGGTACTGATCCAGAGGTCCGCCTCCTTTGCAAGCTATCTGGGGTCAGTGAACTTGCAGTCAACCAGGCGCTGGTGCAGGTCCACAAAACATGTACTGAACATGTACTCTGTCAGTATCAAATTAAACAACCAAGTAAAATCATCAACTTTGATGCCCTGTACCTAACCATTCAGCGCCTTGCTGGTGTAATCAAGAAAACCCACCCAAGACTAGTACTGCATCTTTTGGCTATCCATGAACCTAATGCTGTACTTTTCTGGGGTGAGTCCAAACTTGGTGACAAGGTGTTGCATTAACTATAGCTCTGGGGTAGCTCTACAAGGTTTTTTTTCCCAATCATGGGTGACAGGTGAACTTGGTTCAATGCTCCAATGCTGAATGTGAAAGACAGGTTATTATAGCCCCACAGAAACCCACCCAATACATTGTTGAAGTGGAACTGCTTTTTGGTTACTAACAATCTCTAAGCCAAGATCTGGGGCACCGTGGTACCGGAAACAAACCTATTTTGCTCTTTACAATATCACACGCACAAATGGCACAAAGAAGAATAGACACTAAAGCGTTTATTGCAACAGGGTAAACCTGTTTCTTAGTACATCTACACTAACTACACAGAATACCATATAACCAGCAAATAGGCACGTTGTGAACAATGAGAATAAAATTAACATTTCTAACCTAGTTAAAATAATATTTGAAATCTATCAACCTAAAACCTACTTCTAAGCTCTACACAAGGAGAGCAAAAAAAAAATAGAACTTTCTTAGGGAGAAGCAGCACACTGCATACCTTGTTCACGGCAAAACCTATGGTTATCAGAGAGGCGTGAAGGAAGTGCTCCCTGTGAAAGGACAACACACGACGCAGCAGCGTCCTTTCTCCTGCCCTCATCTTGTTATCTGCACCAGGTACAATGTAGCATCTTCTTGGTGTGCTAGCAGCAGTCAAGACCGCCTTCAGCAGTATCTTGTACAATAATCTGGGCAAAGGACCTCTCCTGACAAGTGGTCAAGTGGCAGCCTTTTTATACTATCTGTTATCAAGGATTTGAATTTCTGACATAAGTTCAGAAATTTCTGACATAAGCTCAGAATTTTTTGACATAGATTATATACATCAAGGTGCATGTTCCAGACATATCCTGATGATCATATGAGGTGTATGGATATTAATTCAGACTACACTATTTTGACTATTCATCTGTATTTACTTTTATTTGACCTTGACATTCATTATATTAAGACACTTGTCCCAGACTGATGTTGCATCAGGTGTTTTATATATGTCATTGTCTGAATGACTTGACACTTTCACAGTTCTTGGAAAGATAAGGTCATTTGCCATCTGTGACAGTGGCAGAAATGACAACGATTCTGCAGAAATAGAACAATGGAGACTCGGTTTGCCTAAAATGGAGTCGGGCCTACCCAAGATGGAGTGGTACCTTATGGACTTTACATCGTCTCCAGCTTGTACATCTTAATGTTAACGTCATAGAGGCTTATTAACATGTAGGGATGTATCTAATGTGTGGAAAAAGCCAATGCTCTCAATATATTGAGACATGACCTCTGTAGCTAAAACATCTAAAACATCATGCATGCAATCGTCATAATAAAAATAAAAGCTACTTGTATAATATATGCATTATTATATAACACAGAGGAAAATAATGCATTGAGCGAAGCATGAATATTTTCTATAAGCCTTGCATGTTTCAAGCAATTCATAAAACTTTGCAAATATCTGTATATATGTAAACGATTTCTATAAAAGCATATCAACTAAACTGTTCACCTAAAGAGAGATGGATGTTGGTGATTAAACATACCGGTCATGATATGAAATTGGGCAATTAAAAATATTGAGGGTTTAAAAAGAAAAGCAAAATTTAAAAAAAAAATTTGTTTCAAGGCACTGTCTCTGTGATATGGAAAAAAATCAGGTATGTGTCTATTCATTTCACACATTTGATCTTAATCCTCATCAGAGTACATGTCGATTTCATCGGGTGCACACATAGCATATGTGTGGTTCTTAAAGAAACCAAATACTGCATACTTTTTGTCATTAGTCTGTACATTCGATGGACTAGCAATTGATTGTTCGTCCAAAGCACTCGGTAATGTTGGAAGCTCTTCCTTTGGAGCCTCGAACATAACAGTGTATCAAGACATTCATCAAGTGCTGTGTCAAAAAGTGTTGCTGGTTATACTGACCGATCATAGTCAGCATCCTGAAGGAGGGACAGATATATTGCCCGCCATTGTCACTGTTGCTCTTATAGTGGTTGCAGCATAGCGTTTATATCAAGATAAGACACTCGGGGCTGTTACAGAAGTACTTCCAAAATGATTTCATTTGGACAGTTTATGCACCAGAACACAGGATTCACTCGTGTAGGGACCATTTTGCAAAAATATAGCACCCAGTTTTCGCTGAGTTCGGAAAGCTAAGCATGCCCCAAACAACATGCTAGAGACTCTCTGCACCTTTATTCAGCTGGCTACATGTACTACATGTTGTTGATTTCCTTGTCTAAACAGGGAAAGATGACAATATCATAGCCGATTAGCAGTAAAGATGGTTGGAAAACCTCCAAAAAGGTGGGAGAACAAAGAGTGGAAAAAAAGATTGTATCAGTCCAAATACTGCTTTAAATCCAGTCACTAGACCAGATCCAATGTTATTTAAAAAATGCACAATACCAGTTGTAAAAGACAAGTTGAATATCGTTTGCATATATCGGCAAAATGTGTTAGATATTGCATGTGTAACAGTTGCTGAATCTCTGAAGCAGTTCTGGCTGTCTGAAGATTATATAGGTCAGCCCCAGAAGTCAAAGGGACTTCTCTTTGAAGCAGAACTGACATGAATTTGTTTAAGTCGTCAAAACACATGCCTTTCATATCAATACTAGACCACGGGATATTTCAAATGATGTTTCGAGTTGGCTGGTACAAGGTTCTTCCACAACACTGTATTGTTTTCAAAACTGTAATCACATATGGTTGTCTGGGTTCCAGCCCACAGCAAGTAACATTTCTTAAAAATAAATGAGAACCATTGGTTAACAGTTCACAGTGTGTGGGGGTTATAGATAAAAGGCAACTTTACCTTGGCATCAAAGTGTTAAATGTTCCGTGCAACAATATAGTATCACACAGAAGGGAGTTACCCAGAGCGGTTCTGCAATTAGCTGTACTAATATATATACACAGGGTCATATTCATTTTCATTAAAATAAATGTAAGAAAAAAAAACTTCCATGAATGTAGCAGTTGTGAATTGTGTATGTTCTCATACCAGCCTACAGACTCATATTTTTGGCAGTCATGAAAATGAAACGTTGTAATCGGTAGAGAAATGATACTATGTATTAACCATGTCACTGGTGGTATGTCACTAACTAAGGGTGGGCGGGAAACTCCAGACCGCTGGTGGAGTTTGCAGAGTTTTGCCATTCCGCGCTCCGCTTGCAGTGCGGAATTCGGCAAAAAACTCTGCCTACACCACGTGGTGGAGTTTATCAGCACCCACCACTAATTAGAATATCCTCAGGTTCTTCTTAGGTGTGGAGAATGATCAAGTGCAACGTAGGAGAATGGTTAGGGCACGGCAGCAAAGTGCTTTATAGTATAGGGGAGTGACCAAAGCTGTTTATAAAAAAGCAAATGCCGCATGGCTGCAGAGATTGCAGAAGTAACAGATAAAAGTGGTGGGTAGTAGTGTTACTGTAACGTTGTCGGGCTGCATGAGGCTGTTGCGGGTATTTGCACCATCATTGAGGCGGCGGCAGAACTACAGGAAAGGTCCATATGTTGGAGATTGGGGGGACATGGGAAAGGGTTTTTACTTTTTGCCAGAGGATGTTGTTAAGCCCATCCCACAGATAACTTAGTGAAGCCCGGTAAAGTGAAGTTTCAGCTCCGTGACGGGTCTTCTTCACTTGTCCACTCTGATCCTGGTATTAGAGCACTGATTATTTTCACTGTGTAGTGTGTTTAATGCTCGGGCGTTGCCAAGAATGTTGTAGAATACTGACTGCAGCTCACACCATTTGTGATACAATATCCTACTCACATGACAGGAGCCGACGGTAACTCCGCCCGCTCCTGGAACTCCACAGAATTTGGTAGAGTTTTTTTAACTACTCAGAATTCTGTGGAGAGCAACTCCGTGAGCTCTGCCCAGCCTTATCACTAACTCAAAATGGTGCTTTTTCCATTTGCTCAATACTCAATAGTGTATATGTGTATTCTTTCTCTGCTATTGTTTTCTGTCTTAATGTCAGATTATAAGGTTAAAAATAACTGTTTCGTTTAAAAGTTGCAAAGGCACAAAACTTGACCTGAGTATTTGTAATGCCCAATTTAATTGCATTAAGCTCTTAACTGAGCTTGTTCATTTTGAAATAATCCCACATCCCATTTTATTAGAACTAAGGCTGAAGACAGAATGTGGTCTAAAGAGGACACCCTTTTCGAAATCATGTGCATTCCATTGCCAATAACTTTAAAGACTGCTTGTAATTTTTTTTGATCTATTTCCCTAATTCAGTCTGCAGCTTCATTTTCTTAGTATTTGTTCAGCTCATTGTAAATGGCATATATTCCTTTTACAGGAATCTTTTATTTCTAGTAGGACATGGTCCTAGAAGAAAACCAGAAACATCCATGTTTTCTTTAATTAGGGAAAAATGCTCTTTCATAGCTGAAACACTTGAATGTTCTAACCAGCATCGGCATAGCTTACCCACACTATAGGTAGTGACTGTTACAGGTATTTGAGTGTTATAACGTATATCGGGATGATTAACTTTAGGTCTAGGAGTGTTGGAAAGATTATGACGCATTCAGGTGTCAGAATCATAAGGTTAAAAGGCTAACCCTTCTGTAGGGAACTGAGTAGATTTATTAGATTTATTTTGGAACATATCATCTATGTCAGATTTTGACATATTCATGTGAAACTTCCAGTGATTAAACAGGGCCAAATCGACTTTTGCCATAGAAGGTTTCTTTCGGTCTTTCATAGTACCAGATCCCAAACAGTTAGTCTACTGGATACTTTTGGTCAGAAAAAAACATTTATTTTGGTATTTTGCATGCTGAAAATATGGCTTCTTTGCCTTGCATTTGCAAAAATTTGGATCCCAAATACTTTTCTCATCAATATTTGCTTTCCAATACTTACATCCCTGGATAGACAGATTGTGACTAAACTTGGTGAAATAAATCAGTTTTGTTGGTAGTGATTACGTTTTTCTGCAGCAGTTTTGGCTTCTGTGAGAAATAGAAAGCTGGAATATTTAACCTGTCATCACTCTTAAACGAAGAGAATTTCTTCAAGGAATTAGGGTGACTAATAGGAGGCATAGCCTCACGATGTTCCATTGTGTGTAATTGTTTATTTCCCTTGGGTAACTGATTCTATGTATGTAATAGTGTGCATAGTGATGGTAACATTAACTTTTCTAGTATGGAAACTTTTCCCAAAGGTTGCCCTCTGGCACAGGATAAGCTGTGATCTTTGCAGCATAGAGATCTTTTCGAGGTCTCTGGAATGAAGAATGTGGCTGTAGTTCAAGAACCACAGGTGGTGCAATTGTCCCTTCAGTAGCAGTAGAACAACGATCATCGTCGACAGTCACATGATGAAAAGAAAAGTTCCCAAAGCAATCAAGGTATAGGACCAAGGTGGAATCGGGTACCTGTAATGAAACCAATGATAGGAGTGAAGCAATCTCTGATGTGGAATGACTGTAGAATGTGCTGAAAATTCCTCTGTGCAATATCAAGAGCTGGTCTCATAATTAATTGGCTCTCAAAAAGGCATCATCTCGAATTATGTTGAGTCAAGAGGGAGTTCATAGTAAACCATGGAGTTGAATTAAAGGGTAGAAACTGTTGTGATGGCAGCATCAGATTTGTCTGTAGAACGTAATGCTCTTTGCAGAATTGGAGATGTAGTGTGCTCGAATATCCCCGGTTGGGAACTAGAGATAGTAATCTTAGTGTTTTGTTCAAGGGGTTATTCATTCAGAATAGGGAGAGGTTGTGAGGTGCTACTCTGAATTCTTTTTGGTGTCTGTGATGGTCTGCTGTAAATGATGAGCCACATATTACTTGTTCACGTGGTTGATGGACACCTATCTGTTTCTCCTTTAACCAGGCAAAGGAGGCAGGAAGACAGTTGTCTTGCCTTTTATCCCAAGAACTGGAACTGGTGGTCTGTATGATGGTTCAAAAGCTTGCTTGTCGTGGATATTTTCACAAACTAGGTCCCCAAGTTTTGGAACCCATCCATCGGCAGCAGTTATAATCTTTGCTTCACAGATGGTTTTGTCAGAGTGATTGACATTAGACAGCTTCTCCTTGACCTCCTGGATACTCTGCAAAACATTCAAATGTTTCTCCAAGTCAAATTTATCTTTGTCTGTCACCTTTCCAGGATTATCTAAGCTGGGCACATACATAGGAACATCGAAGAGAACTGCATATGAAGTACGGTCTCCCAATGCTCATCTAGGAAGGTTATGTAAAGTTCTCTAGCCTCCATACAGATTATGGTACCAACTACGACCTGAACTTAGTTCCCTAGCAGTCAAGGCTTGTTTAATCATGCCATTCAACTAAACCGTTAGACTCGACCCTTGGGTTGCTGAATTGCAGACAAACTTCCAGAGCAGACATTGAATCCATGTAAGCCTTAGAGGCGAACGCAGGAATCTTTTCTGAGTGAAATAAATGTAGTGCCTCTATCGCTACCAGACACTGCAAATCCTTTATGAGTGCTGAAGCACTTGCATTTCTCTGTGACCACACCCAAAGAAATAAAAAAACATGAATCGATTGCCATCAATACATACTTATATTGGTTAAAAAATTATTTTCCTACCGCTGGTTGTGCGGAGCATCCATATAGAATATGCTCTGGAAATACTCAATGGGCAAAGCCATTACAGTTGGAACAACATGTTGTTCATATTGGAAAAAAGACTGTGTACAAACAGTGTTATCATGCTGAAACTTTACATCCACTGCACTTAAAGAAGAGGCCCACTGCACCCATCTCGGGTGTAAGGCTCAAGCATTAGGAATGCTTGTCTTGGTGGCTGCCTCTAGTGTCAGTATGGGAGACACTACAATCATTAGTTTTCCCTGCGCCAAAAGGCACTCCTACAAAATAGCTGTCTGTACAGCTGCAAGAATCTTTTGAAAGGATGCAAAACATACTTCGAGTGGGGAATACAAGTGAGACTACTATGCAATAGGAACTGTCTGTCCCTCATTGAAGGTCACATCAGTATATCCTCAGTGACTTGGTACGACTCTGATAACCAGGTTGTTCGTACTGTACCTAGTTTGCAAATATTTTGGGCCTGATTCACACAGACCTTCCACACTCATGGCAGAGGCCCCTCAATCATGGGGGAGTTTTTGCACTTGGGATGGAATCTCCACAATGAGAACTCTCACTGCGGAGATTCTGCCCGAGTACTTCTCATTGCTGAGATTCCACCTGAGTGTGGAGTCTCCCCCATGAGTGTGGATGCCCTTTGTGAATCAGGCCCTTAGTCCCTAGCATGTCTGCTTGCAGAGCATGCAAGATATCAGTGTGTTTATATGCCGACTGTTTTAATGAAAAAGCGGGAGGAATACAAGGCTTCACTCACTCAGCATAGTCCGGCAAGTAAGTATGTCCAAAGTTGAGAAATTCCAGAAGGGATAGCAACTTCTTCAGTATGTCTGAAGGCTGCAAGGTAGCACACTTCTGAAGGAAATCGGGAGCTAAACCCTTGCCCTCTCTGGATAACTCGTATCCTAGGAAGGTCACCGTCAGGTAGGCAATCTTAAATTTTTTTAAAGTTTAGCCTGCAACCATGTGATATTAATATGGTCACAACTCTGACCACCCTAGACAGGTGTATATCCAAATCATCATCTGTAAGATAGAGATCATCAGTTAATGACAATACCTTGGGATCTGGTTATAAGATCTCCATAATTTGTGCTGAGGTTAAGCCAAGACTGTTCTTTAGCCCCTAGGCAAATGCTGAAATGAGAACTTCACCCTGTCGAAACCAAAGGTGATTAGATACTCAATTTCAGGCACTATGTTTTCACTGAAGAACCCATTGGAAATATTGAAGGTCATTTTGTAGTTTTTCTGCACGAAGTTGGTCATTAAACCTGTGCTCTGAAGATTTTGCACTGTGTAGGTCCGCGTGTGCAAATTTAGACTCCTATAGTCCAACACTATCCTATAGGATCCATCTGGGTTAGAGATGTGGAAAAAGGGACATGTTCATTGGTGATAAACAAGGTGCTATTATGCTTTAGTATTGCAATTGATCTGATATTGCTTTAATGCCACACTTCGCTTCTGGTTTGAGAGGGTATTGAGCTTGCGCTTGAGGCTCACTGCATAAGGTAATGACATGTGGAATAGAGTGTTTATTCCACCCCACTTGGTTTCTTTATAAGGCAGAAGCCTGACTTACAGCCCATTTACTGGTATAGATTTCCCTGATGTCTTCAGGTGCTATAAGAAAAAAAGCCACTCTGATTACTTCCTTCCCCGTGGTGCTTCCCTAATAAAGACTGGAGGCCAGTCAGCTTCAGCTAGGATGATGTCATAATCATTGGGCAACTGTGACCAGAAGACAGCTTCTTTTTGCATCCAGAAACCTCTGAAGCATTTGATGCAATATCATGACTTCTGAGGCACTTTCTAGAAGTGCTGTTGCCCAAGCCCTGTTTCACAGAAGGACCCATAGTTGTATTAGAACAATTTTTAGACAGTCCTGCTACTTTCTTCTTCTTTAATGGTGTTTATAGTCCAATCCCTTTTTCTCCCTCTTTATGCTGACACAGTCCTGCATCCTTATTAATTTTCCTGCTATACTCCTCCTTTCTTCGGTACTCGGATTGACTTACTCTCTCTGCTCGATTACTGTCAGTGTCCTGAAAAGAACTTGGAGAGCAGCTATCAGAATATTGATACCATTCAGTTTTTTTTTATTGTGTAGCGGTCCCTTAAATTATAACCACCCTTACTAGATTCCCGGGATGTGAGTGATCCAGTCTGACTTTTTTATTTCTCCCTCTGTTTCTTCTTCCCTTCTGTTGCAGATTTCTCTTTAACAGAACCCTCATTGTTATTTTTAAGTTTTAAATGTGGCTTAATGGGTTCTGTACCCAAGGTAGGACGACCCACGGAGGTATACACTTCTGCAATTATTTTTGATAGTTACTGTTCACGATCTTGAACCGAAACCGCTTCCAATCTCTGACGTATACCCAGAATCAAAGCTTCTCTCCTAATGTTGCTTAAGGTGATGGAGGAAACTGTGAATAAATTCCTCATTAACTTCAATCCTAAGGCCAGAGTTGATGCAGCGCCACGCTCATTCAGTACCTGTGAAGTACGTCAAGGAGAAATGCCAATAAAGGCATGCCATGCATTATGGTGTAAAGGCATGCAAATTTGCTTCCCCAGGTGCTACATGCCTCTACGGGTGGCACCATCCCAAGATTAAGACACAAAGTCAGTATTCTATATTTGTCTTGGGGTGTAGTGTATGGATACACTGCTTCTAACTGGTTAGTCTTACGAGCAACCCAGAAAGTCACTTCATCACGCTTTGTGGGCACTTTCCCCATGATATTGTTAATAGTCTGAGGACTAATGGTTTGTACCTGCGTCAGAGTAGCTGATCCTCCTGCAAGACCTGGTCTGGAGCTCAGCATGCTGTACAATTCTCCTGTATAAGGTCACAGTGTAATTTAAAATTCCTATCTCCTCATTGAGTCCTACATTGCCAAGGCAAGGAACGGGCATGTAACAGCTAAGACTGTCCACACAGCCCCTTCATTCCTCAGGGTCCCATAACTGATAGTCCTCTGCATATGAAGCAGTTGACCAGCAAACATAGTTCTGGTAAATTAAAGGGATTTCCAAATCTTGATAAGTCCTATAATGTGCAGGCTGTTATGCTGCTTTGTAAACTTGAAACTGCCCTGAGGCAGCATCAAGAGATTCGAACTCCACTTATGAGTTAAACATCTCAAAGGCATTCACCCCATGTTCAGCCATTATAAACGTAACTGCCCCCTAACACCTCGAATTGGGGGCACCTTGTGATTTGAGATGCTGTGTGACTGCTTCCCTCTAATTGCCTCCTATTGCAAGAGGTGTTGCTGTGAAAAACAAATTCTTGACAATGGAATCACAGAATTAGAGACCCCACAGAATGGGTGATAACCAGTTTTGAGTCAAGTTAGACAAACCTATGGATATAGGTGCTTACTTACCCCCAGTAGGAGGTAACCATAATTACTATGGATGTCTCCTTAATGACATAATCATGGTTCATGTTTGTATGACTATTGAAAGAACTCCTCCAGCATTACCGGAAGATACAAGCCCCAAGTTAGGCACCAACTGTTGCATAAACTACGAGTCGGTGTAGCTCTACAAAATCTGCTTTCCTACACACAGGCAACACAGGTTTATCTAGTTTCAATGCACAAACACTGAATGTGAAAGACAGGTTATTAAAGCCCGACATAACTCCACCCAATACATTGTTGAAGAGGAACCATTGCTTTTGGGTTACTAACAATCATGGATGTTGATTCATCAAAATGCCTGGGGTAGCAGAAATGACATCACATGCCATGTTGCCCCCACCTGATGTCACAGGAGGTGACATCACACGGACTTTGACCCGATGACATTAGAGGACGTGACATTACCTGCCCTTTGGACCCCCATGAAATCAAAGGAAGCGACATTGCATGACCTTTGACTTGGTGCTATCACAGGAAGTGATGCATCCAACCTTTAGTTACTTACATCACACACAGAGGCTGGGAAAACTATACATATAGAAAGGAAGTACCCTATAAACCAAAAATATTTCAAATCCTATTGAAAATGCAGCTGCAGGTAGTATCTTCAGATATACAATCAAGATAATGTAGCATTGATTAAGAACCTATCAAATAGTGTACAACAATGGAGAATACACTAGTCAAGTTGAAATCAGCCATTATCAATGTCAAATAGCTTATAAAATGTAAAGGTTGCTGGGCCTATAATGTTCAAAACAACATGTCTACAGATCACTGGGTGCAAGATGCCTGCTATTTGTAGGTGCAACACTCTGAAATGGGATAAACAGTAAATGATGAGTTTTATAGAATCCATATAAACATAACGTTAATCTTTAGTTTAATTTGATCCCATTTCAAAGTGTCACATTTACACACAGCAAGCATTTTGCTCCCTGTGGCTGGGAGACACAGTGTCATATATATAAATGAAAAAATACAGTCATTTTTATAAGTGGGAGAAATTTAAAGTGCAGAAAATGTTTCCATATTATGAACATTTTGCTGAACATTTTTCTGCACTTTAAATTTCCCATTTAAAAGAAATGGTTGTATGTTTGTGTTAGACATGTGTGAGAAGCTGGCCTGGTATATGATGCCCACTAATGTAAGTGGGCACCCACCACCAGTCCAGACAACCCTTATGGTGATTTAAGAGGTCTTAGAAAACCTTAGATAGCTCTCTAAGTGGTAGCTGTGGAGAGCAGCCTTCAGGCTTAGTCCAGAAGGAGTGTAAAGCAGATTGTCTTACCAGAATGTAATCTTATAGTATAGATTAAGTGAAAAAGAACCACACAATGTATTTATAAAAATATTTATTTATTATATAACGATCACTAACTCATACAAATATCTCCTACCCGGAGATATGCACAATGCACACAATTCTTTGCATAGAAACTATGTAAATAGCACGAAATACAAGGGACCCCGGGGTGGACCAAACCATATATTAAGAAAGTGGTATAAGAACCACAACTCATGTCAGGACGATGCCCAGAGGATGTAGAAGTGCTGGGGACCCAAGAAACCACCCAAGGTGAATAGACAGGAATCCCACGAAGAGCGTGTGCAGTGTGAGAACACAATCGCATTCTCCGTACAAGTCAATATGTAAGTCGAGGTTGGAATTTTAAAGATTAAGGACCCTTCCCAGTGGACCCTGAAGAAAACCTGTGGAAGACAGAAGGTTGGAGAGCCACCCCACCCATGGATACCCTACTACCCACGTTACCTACACCAGGGAAGCCGGGTGCATAGGTGTGAAGTGGTGTCAGAAACTGCCTTCGAACCCAATGGAGGACTTCAGGAAAGTGCCGCTGCTGATGAAAGAGAAAGTGTCCGGTGGTTGAAAAGTCTGCATTTTAAAATATCTTATTGGGTTAAGGCACCTGCTGCAGAGACCTTTGTGTGCCATCTAAGTCTCAGGTGATATTAATAATGGTAAGATAACTCTGGAGGTTAATGTATCCGCTGGAGAGATCTGTGTTTTGTCTAGTCCCAGTTTTGAATCAAAGTAGCATAGAGGGTTTATATGTCTCCTGCAAAGCACATTATGTAACACGCAGATGACAGATTTTTATTTTATGTAGCTGGGTAAGTAGTCTACTGATTTGAACACAAAAATCCTTTAGTACTTGCAGTTTATAAATTGTAATCCTTTTAATATAACACAGTGAGCTATGAAGGACATGTGACTCCTAAACTTTGTAAACCTTACTGTCTTATCTAACACATCCTCTACATTGATTTACACACATATAATTTATTGTCAATGCATAATGTGTACGTTTGATGTAAAGCGCTCAGACACCCTGCACTGGGATGAATAGCACTATAGATCAAATAAAACAAAGTTGTGGTTACCCCCGGCATGCCCCACTCCCCCCACACACACGAAAAGACAGCAGCACATGTGTTGAGGTCATGGAAGACAGTCTGGTTGTCCCAAAATGTAACTTTCATTAAACTCTGGTGGGCAGCAGCAATTCCTGAATACATACATACAATAAATATAGCTAAAATTTCTTGCAGGAGTTTCCTTCCCAGTCCCCAAGGATTTGCTGCAGTAAGAAGCCTTGCCATTGAAAGAGGGCTACCGGAATCAAAGTTTGTGGCTTGAATCTTTGGTGAATAACCTGCCACGACTACGTTCTATGCTCAACCATGGCTACTTGACTGTAGCTGTGCTGCCTTTCTCCGACTGCCATCCATGTCAATGCCAATGATGAGTGTCGGAACTGCCCCAGCTTACAATTTGCACACAATGGGCAAATATATGCCCAAAACGTAGCCACCTACCATTGGGTTTTTTTCTCTCACAAATTAGAAAAATATCACCCATTTGTTCGGAAAATAGCCCAATCTGGCAACACTGACACCAGCATGTCAGGTGACTGTGAGGAGCCTTGTCAGGTCCACAATCCAAGATACACAACCTAATCCACATGAAGAGTAAACACAATCAACAGTCTTATCCAGAATTTTTGACCATAGTAATCCACAA
This sequence comes from Calotriton arnoldi, assembly GCA_963921515.1. Lineage (NCBI taxonomy): Eukaryota > Metazoa > Chordata > Amphibia > Caudata > Salamandridae > Calotriton > Calotriton arnoldi. The sequence goes on from CAWUFW010017066.1 coordinate 168,375, forward strand.
CTTCAAAGAGATGCCAATCCGGGCTTTTCCCAACAGTGACTGGTGATTCACCATTATTCATAGGTCAACGTAGGTGGTGTAAACCCAATGCATTTCAGGCAAACTGCCCTTCATCAGGAGTACTTAAGATACTAGAGAAATCACCTCGTCATCAGTTGATGGACAGCACATGATTAAACATTCCATTGTAAAATTAAATCTTCATTGTCACATCCAAACCGGATGATTATTCAGTGTTAAAAACTGCACCCTCCACCAAACAAACACATTCCATGAATGATGAAACTGATAATAAGAAACCAAACGTGTTGTGGGATGACTAAATTGAAATCTTGCGAAACAATAAACCAAATAAATCGCAAACAAAATATGCCCACATATATAACCATTATGTTTTAAAACGATATTCTATGACGCAAACCCTGAGTCACAAGTAACAAACAATGCATGCGTGGGCTATAAACCCACAATGACAAACGAAAACAAGAGTCAAAGCAGAAAGTTTAGATACACAGATATAGCCAACGAACTCAACTTACCTGCCACAGTCGATGAAGCCGACTAATCAATCAGTGAAAAAGTGCTCAGTTAGTGCAAACAAATGAGTCAGAGACTCTCAAGTTTAAAATGTGTGGTTAATTCAAACAGGTGACCCAGCACCAACTTAGAAAGTAGAAGAAATACTCCTGAAATAACGTGCGCACCAAAACGCCACAAAAACAATACAAAATACACAAAAATAAAGTGCAACCCGCAACACTGATTCGATTGTAAAAACATGAAGTTTAACATTAAAATATAAGCGATACAGTGTAAACGAAAATTTGTGAAATATGATTGCATAATTTATAAATACAAAAAATGCTGAAACACATGCTACACGAATATACAATTAGTACTTACATGAAAGTAAATTAGTGCATTAATCGTAACAATTCTAAGAACCTAAACATGTAATTTGAACATGAGCAAAAAAGATTCCTGAGCTGTTAGCTGATTATATAAATGACAGAAATACTGCCTGTCGATTTTCCCAATTCATCGAGCCATGTCCAAATGGTGAGCCTCCATTACTGCTATTACTCCATAAACTGTTCCAACTGTGAAATTAAACAAGGGTGCAGACTACTCAGAGGATGGAAAAAAGGAAGAAGATTCGTGATAAATGGTAGAATGCATACCCAACTGCTAAAGTTTTGCCTTGAGCATTGCAAAACTTGATCAGATTGGTGTGCATTCTACTATTTATCACAAAGTGACTGAGAGGCCCAGGCCGGCCGCCCGCAGCGGATACATACAATGTATCTAGAAATCAAGGACTGCGCCGTCCGGCCCGACCCGGGTGAGGCTCACCAAAGCAGCAACTCCTTCTCGTTCATTCCCTCAGGCCCAGCTTGCAGGCCATTGTCATGCAGAGCTTCAGCATTTCAGTCAAGCGCTGCTCATGCTGATTTTATGCCACACGCTTTGCCAAGGCTGACAACAAACAGCCAGGGGTCGGAAGCAAGGTGGCAGGGGTCACGACTGGTGGCTTAGCGGTCACAGTTGCGACCCCTAATTGACGTCCCTGCTAACAATCCCTTTAGCCGGGATCTAGGGAGGTATGGTGCCGGAAACAAACCTCTTTTGCTCTTTGCAGTATCATGCACACAAATGGCACTAAGAATAGACACTTTTAACTAAGAGCATTTATTGCAACAAGGTGAACCTGTTTATCAGCACATCTAAAATAACCACAAAGAATATCATAAGAACAGCAAATAGGTGCCTTGTGAACAGCGAAAATAAAACAAACATTTCTAACAAAATTAAAATATAATTTAAATCGTAAAGGTGGTGTTCTCTGCAAAAGAAAAACACACGACGCAGCAGCGTCCTTACTCCTAGCCTCAGCTTGTTATCTGCAACAGGTGCGATGTTGCATCTTCTTGGTGCACTAGCAGCAGTCAAGACCATCTCCTGCAGTATCTTGTATGATAATCTGGGCTAAGGACTTCTCCTGACATTTGGTCAACTGGCAGCTCTTTCCTACTATTTCTTATCAAACATTGGAATTTCTGACATGAGTTCAGAAATTTCTGACATAAGTTCAGAAATTTCTGACATAGATTATTTACATCAAGGTGTGTGTCGAAGACATATCCTGATGATCAAATAAGGTGAATGGACATCAATTCAGAGTACACTGTTTTGACTATTCATCTACATTTGCTCTTATTTGACCTTGACTTTGTGATTATAATACACTTGTCCCAGACTGATGTTTCATCAGGTATTTTATCCTTGTCATTGTCTGAATGACTTGACACTTTCACAGTTCTTGGAAAGATAAGGTCAGACGACATCATCAACAATGGCAGACAAGACAAAGATACTGCAGAAATAGAGAAGATGAAGAATAGGTCTGCCTAAAATGGAGTCAGGGCCTACCTAAGATGGAGTCGGGCCTTATGGACTTTACGTCAAAGGATGGTTTGCATTGGAATGTACTTCATCTGGTCCCCCACCTCCAATGTAAGCAAGGTATCCCCCAACTGTAGGCATGTGTTTACATAGTGATAACCCCAAAACTCTTCTGGGACCATGTGCATCTTAAGGGTCACCTCATAGGCAAAAACCACTTGTCTATTAGCTGGGCACCAGATCTTTGGGTATGTGGACCTTCTTCTACCCTTCAGACACTGCGGGTATACTGCCACCATTACTGCTGGAATGTGCTTACATTGTCTTGAGTTCCAGCTCCTTGAGTGTCTTCTGATGAGCCAGTCGCTCTAGAGCCAATTTCTCCTCCATTTGAAGCTTTGACATCTACAGCTGAAACTCCCTCTCTGCCTTCATGTCCACCAGCTCCTCTTGGGACAAGCCTTGTGAAGACACCATTGCACTCAGGAAGGGAGTTCCAATTCAGGAGACAAGACATCCTCCTCCTGTGTGTGCTGCATTTCAGGACATGCATCCAGGCCCTGGTCCTGCTCCTCCATATCAACCTCCTCATCCCAATCCTCCATTGAAAAAATCCAATGTACTACATATCCAGTGTCTGAACAACAATCCATTGTCAATAATGCTCTGTCTGTACAATAATACCTTGCAACCACTGTTCCCTTTAAGGTGCGCGTGCGCACCTCTCTTAACGTGAGCCCGCACTGCCGTGTGTGGAGTGCACACACATCCAGGACATCCCACGAGAAAGTCGCGCCGCTGCTTTAAAAAAGCGAGCAGCGTGAAAAACAGGCACTTCCGGGATGTGGTGAGCCGGAGGAAGAGTCGGGAGTGCAGGTAAGGCTGCCTTTGGGGCTTTGGGGACCCTTCGGGGCCCCTTCACGAGCTATGATTAACATGAATACTTAAACAAAAGCCCACAAACTTCCCCACCGCGCTTTACTAACAAAAGAGTAGAGCAAGTATAAAAACACAGCGTGTACTTTCTGAAAGTACACAGTGTGTTTTTAACCCCTTCCATGCTCATGACGAGCTAAACTCGTCATGGCACACAGTGGTCGTGTGCTCATGACGTGTCCAGCTCGTCATGACACCCAGCATGGGAAATCCCTCTGGTGCGGGCACCAGAGGGATTCCCTTTTCTCCCCTAAAGCCTCGGGAGCTGGGGAAGAGCTTCCCTAGCTCCTGAGGCCCCCCCTGGTTTCCCTGAAATGACGATCAGCGTGCACGTCGTGCTGATGTCATTTCAGTGAAACTGAAACTGAAATGAGCCAAGAGGCTCATTTCAGTTTCAGTTTCTACGTGCTCAGGGGGCTATCTCAGCCCCTGAGCACGTAGAAACTCAGGAGAGGTATCGTTGGAAAGGGGAGAATCTCCCCTTTCCAATGGTACCACTCCCTAGTGGATCCCTGCTTGGGGATTGCCCCAGGAGGGCGATCCCCAAGCAGGGATCCACCCACTAGGCACCAGGGAGGGGGGAGCGGCACCTTGGGCAAGGGCCTTTGCTCCCCCCATAACATTTTTGGCATGATTAGTCTTTCTGCCCCCCCAGGGGGGTAGAAAGCCCACTAGACACCACAGATTTTTTTATGGAATGTTTATTAGGGGTGGGGGCGGCCCAAAACGGGCATGCCGATGCCCCCACCCCCCCGGCCACAAAATTAGTCTAACTGCCCCCCCTGGGGGGCAGATGGGGCAGTAGCCCCCAATCTGCTCCCCCGGGGGGCAGAAAGCCCACTAGATACCAGGGATTTTTTTTTAAATTATAGTTAGGGGTGGGGGCTGCCCAATATGAGCATGACAATGCCCCCACCCCCTGCCGCAATGGTACAGTCTTTCTGCCCCTCCTGGGGGGCAGATGGGGGCAGTAGCCCCCAATATTCCCCCACGGGGGGCAGAAAGCCCACTAGATATCAGGGATTTTTTAAAACTATAATTTGGGGTAGGAGCTGCCTAATATGGGCATGCCAAGGCCCCCACCCGACGCAAAGGTACAGTCTTTCTGCCCCTCCTGGGGGGCAGAAAGCCCACTAGACACCAGGGTTTTTTTCCCCTCGATACATTTAGGGGTGGGGGTTGCCCAAGATGGGCATGCCAATGCCCCTACCCCTCCCCCCATGAAATTCCAGTCTTTATGCCCCCCCAGGGGGGCAGATTGGTGGCCACTTCAGAAACACCCTAGATGCCAGGGATTATTTTTTTTATAGGCCCGGGGTGGGGGCTGCCCAGAATGGGCATGCAAATGCCCCCACCCTACCCCCCAAAGAAAAAAAAAAGACTTTCTGCCCCCCCAGGAGGCAGATGGGGGCAATAGCCCCTGATCTGCCCCCCCGGGAGGGGGCAGAAAGCCCACTAAGCGCCAGGGATTTTTTTTTTATATAGGTAGGGGTGGGGGCAGCCCAGAATGGGCATGTCAATGCCCCCACCCCAAAAAAATGCTACAATATTTCTGCCCCCCCTGGGAGGCAGATGGGGCAATAGCACCTTATCTGCCCCCCCGGGGGGTGGAAAGCCCACTAGCCACCAGGGATTTTTTTTTACAAAGTTCGGGGTGGGGGCTGCCAAGAATGGACATGCTAATGCCCCCACCCACCCCAACAAAGATGTCGCTGTCTTTATGCCCCTCCCAGGAGGCAGATGGGGGCAGTAGCCACTGATCTGCCCCCCGGGGGGGGCAGAAAGCCCACTATGTGCCAGCGATTATGCTGGCTTTTTTATATGCAGGGGTGGGGGCTGACCAGAATAGGCATCCCAATGCCCCCGACCCCCCAAAAGAATAGTCACAGTCTGTCTGCCCCCCTCGGGGGCATATCGGGGCAATAGCCCCTGATTTCCCCCCTCCCCAGGGCGGCAGAAAGCCCACTAGGCACTGATTTTTTTTCGGAATGTGCCTACCGGTTGAATTTGGTTCCTAGCTCTGCCGGCACCTAGGGAAACCTAGCAAACCTATACATTTTTAAAACTAGACACCCAGGGGAATCCAGGATGGGCTGACTTGACTGGCTCTCACCAGGTTCTGTTACCCAGAATCCCTTGCAAACCTAAAAATTTGTCCAAAAAAACACATTTTCCTCACATTTCTGTGGTGGAAAGTTCTGGAATCTGCAAGGATCCACAAAATTCCACCCACCCCGCGTTCCCCAAAGTCTTTCGAGAACAATGGTACCTCACTTGTGTGGGTAGGACTAGTGCCCGCGACAGGAAACGGCCCAAAACGCAACATGGACACACCACATTTTCACAGTGAAAACGGACCCTTTTTTGCAAAGTGCCTAGCTGTAGATTTTGAACCCTAACACTGCCAGCACCTAGGGAAACCTAGCAAACCTATACATTTTTGAAAACTAGACACCCAGGGGAATCCAGGATGGGGTGACTTGACTGGCTCTCACCAGGATCTTTTACCCATAATCCCTTGCAAACCTAAAAATATGTCCAAAAAAACACATTTTCCTCACATTTCTGTGGTGGAAAGTTATGGAATCTGCGTGGATGTACAAAATTCCACTCACCCCGCATCCCCCAAAGTCTTCCGTGAAAAATGGTACCTCACTTGTGTGGATGGGTCAAGTACCCGTGACAGGCAAGGGCCCAAAACCTATTGAGGCGACATCAAAATTACCTATCACAAACCAACCTGGTTTTGCAAGGGGGGTCCCATGAGTTTTTGGCCCCGGGCTCGACGGCCATCTAGGGAAACCTACCCAACCCACACATTTCTGAAAACTAGACACCCGGAGGAGTCCAGCGAGGTATGGCTTGCGCGAATCCTCCAAAATGTTCATACCCAGAATACCCTGCAAACCTCAAATTTAGCTAAAAAAATCACGTTTTTCTCAAATTTCTGTGTGGGAAAGTTCTGGAATCTACGTGGATCCACAAATTTCCTACCACCCAGCTTTCCCCCACGTCTCCCGATAAAAATGATACCTCACTCGCGTGGGTGGGTCAGGTACCCGCGACAGGCAAGGGCCCAAAACGTATTGAGGAGACATCAAAATTACCTATCACAAAACAACCTGGTTTTGCAAGGGGGGTCACCTGGGTTTTTAGCCCCGGGCTCAGCGGCCATCTTGGGAACCTACCAAACCCACACATTTCTGAAAACTAGACACCCGGGGGAGTCCAGCGAGGTATGGCTTGCATGGGTCCCCAAACGTTTTCCTACCCAGAATGCCCTGCAAACCTCAAATTTAGCAGAAAAAATCACTTTTTGCTCAAATTTCTGTGTGGGAAAGTTCTAGAATCTGCGTGGATCCACAAATTTCCTACCACCCTGCGTTCCCCCAGGGCTCCCGATAAAAATGGTACCTCACTTGTGTGGGTAGGCATAGTGGCAGAAACAGGAAATGGCCCAAATCGTATTGTGGAGACTTCAAAACTACCTATAACAAAACTACCTGGTTTTGGGGGGGCACCTGTTTTTTTGGCCCCGGGCTCACCGCCATCTAGGGAAACCTACCAATCCCACACGTTTCTGAAAACTAGACACCCTGGGGAGTCCAATGAGGTATGGCTTGCATGGTCCCCCAACGTTTCCCTACCGAGACTCCCCTGCAACCCTCAAATTTAGCTGAAAAAAACATATTTTCCACATATTTTTGCGTGGAATCACCGTGCTGGCACAAATGTCCTACCACCCAGCGTTGCCCTTGTTCCCCGAGTAAAATGATACCTCACTTGTGTGGGTGTCCAAAGCAGAACTGGCTAAAAACGTATTTTTAAACAAATGTAGCACTTAGAATTCTCGGTGCTATACCCTAAATCCCTATGTTTTGGGCTCTTCCCAGTCACAGGCCTTTGATCCACCCACACAAGTGAGGTATCATTTTACTCGGGAGAACAAGGGGAACGCTGGGTGGTAGGACATTTGTGCCGGCACGGTGATCCCACGCAAATATTTATGGGAAAAGTGATTTTTTCAGCTAAATTTGAGGTTTGCAGGGGATTCTGGGTAGAAAAACGTTGTGGAACCCACGCAAGCCATACCTCGCTGGACTCCCCCGGGTGTCTAGCTTTCAGAAATGTTTGGGTTTGATAGTTTCCCAAGATGGCCGCCGAGCCCGGGGACAAAAACACAGGTGACCCCTCTTGCAAAACCAGGTTGTTTTGTGATAGGTAATTTTGATGTCGCCTCAATAGGTTTTGGCCCCTTTTCTGTCGCGGGTACTTGACCCACCCATGCGAGTGAGGTATCATTTTTATCATGACACCTGGGGGAACGAAGGGTAGGAGGAAATTTGTGGATCCACGTAGATTCTAGAACTTTCCCACACAGAAAGGAGAGTAAAAAGTGATTTTTTCAGCAAAATTTGAGGTTTGCAGGGGATTCTGGGTAGGAAAAAGTTAGGGGACCCACGCAAGCCATACCTCGCTGGACTCCCCCGGGTGTCTAGTTTTCAGAAATGTGTGGGTTTGGTAGATTTCCCTAGATGGCCACCGAGCCCTGGGCCATAAACTCATGGGACCCCCCTTGCAAAACCAGGTTGTTTTGTGATAGGTAATTTTGATGTCGCCTCAATAGGTTTTGGGCCCTTTCCTGTTGCGGGTACTTGACCCACCCACGCGAGTGAGGTATCATTTTTATTGGGAGACATGGGAAAGCCCACTAGATACCAGGGATTTTTTTTTAAATTATAGTTAGGGGTGGGGGCTGCCCAATATTAGCATGACAATGCCCCCACCCCCTGCCGCAATGGTACAGTCTTTCTGCCCCTCCTGGGGGGCAGATGGGGGCAGTAGCCCCCAATATGCCCCCACGGGGGGCAGAAAGCCCACTAGATATCAGGGATTTTTTTAAATTATAATTTGGGGTAGGGGCTGCCCAATATGGGCATGCCAATGCCCCCACCCCGATGCAAAGGTACAGTCTTTCTGCCCCTCCTGGGGGGGCAGAAAGCCCACTAGACACCAGGGTTTTTTTCCCCTCGATACATTTAGGGGTGGGGGTTGCCCAAGATGGGCATGCCAATGCCCCTCCCCCTCCCCCATGAAATTCCAGTGTTTATGCCCCCCCAGGGGGTAGATGGTGGCAGTGGCCACCAATCTGCCCCCCCCGGGGGTTCAGAAACACCCTAGATGCCAGGGGTTATTTTTTTTATAGGCCCGGGGTGGGGGCTGCCCAGAATGGGCATGCAAATGCCCCCACCCTACCCCCCAAAGAAAAAAAAAGACTTTCTGCCCCCCCAGGAGGCAGATGGGGGCAATAGCCCCTGATCTGCCCCCCCGGGAGGGGGCAGAAAGCCCACTAAGCACCAGGGATTATTTTTTTTTATATAGGTAGGGGTGGGGGCAGCCCAGAATGGGCATGTCAATGCCCCCACCCCAAAAAAAATGCTACAATATTTCTGCCCCCCCGGGAGGCAGATGGGGCAATAGCACCTTATCTGCCCCCCCAGGGGGTGGAAAGCCCACTAGCCACCAGGGATTTTTTTTACAAAGTTCGGGGTGGGGGCTGCCAAGAATGGACATGCTAATGCCCCCACCCACCCCAACAAAGATGTCGCTGTCTTTATGCCCCTCCCAGGAGGCAGATGGGGGCAGTAGCCACTGATCTGCCCCCCGGGGGGGCAGAAAGCCCACTATGTGCCAGCGATTATGCTGGCTTTTTTATATGCAGGGGTGGGGGCTGACCAGAATAGGCATCCCAATGCCCCCGACCCCCCAAAAGAATAGCCACAGTCTTTCTGCCCCCCTCGGGGGCATATCAGGGCAATAGCCCCTGACTTCCCCCCTCCCCAGGGCGGCAGAAAGCCCACTAGGCACTGACTTTTTTTCGGAATGTGCCTACCTGTTGAATTTGGTTTCTAGCTCTGCCGGCACCTAGGGAAACCTAGCAAACCTATACATTTTTTAAAACTAGACACCCAGGGGAATCCAGGATGGGCTGACTTGACTGGCTTTCACCAGGTTCTGTTAACCAGAATCCCTTGCAAACATAAAAATGTGTCCAAAAAAACACATTTTCCTCACATTTCTGTGGTGGAAAGTTCTGGAATCTGCAAGGATCCACAAAATTCCACCCACCCGGCGTTCCCCAAAGTCTTTCGAGAAAAATGGTACCTCACTTGTGTGGGTAGGACTAGTGCCCGCGACAGGAAACGGCCCAAAACGCAACATGGACACACCACATTTTCACAGTGAAAACGGACCCTTTTTTTGCAAAGTGCCTAGCTGTAGATTTTGAACCCTAACACTGCCAGCACCTAGGGAAACCTAGCAAACCTATACATTTTTGAAAACTAGACACCCAGGGGAATCCAGGATGGGGTGACTTGACTGGCTCTCACCAGGATCTTTTACCCATAATCCCTTGCAAACCTAAAAATATGTCCAAAAAAACAAATTTTCCTCACATTTCTGTGGTGGAAAGTTCTGGAATCTGCGTGGATGTACAAAATTCCACCCACCCCGCATCCCCCAAAGTCTTCCGTGAAAAATGGTACCTCACTTGTGTGGATGGGTCAAGTACCCGCGACAGGCAAGGGCCCAAAACCTATTGAGGCGACATCAAAATTACCTATCACAAACCAACCTGGTTATGCAAGGGGGGTCCCATGAGTTTTTGGCCCCGGGCTCGACCGCCATCTAGGGAAACCTACCCAACCCACACATTTCTGAAAACTAGACACCCGGAGGAGTCCAGCGAGGTATGGCTTGCGCGAATCCTCCAAAATGTTCTTACCCAGAATACCCTGCAAACCTCAAATTTAGCTGAAAAAATCACGTTTTTCTCAAATTTCTGTGTGGGAAAGTTCTGGAATCTACGTGCATCCACAAATTTCCTACCACCCAGCTTTCCCCCACGTCTCCCGATAAAAATGATACCTCACTCGTGTGGGTGGGTCAAGTACCCGCGACAGGCAAGGGCCCAAAACGTATTGAGGAGACATCAAAATTACCTATCACAAAACAACCTGGTTTTGCAAGGGGGGTCACCTGGGTTTTTAGCCCCGGGCTCAGCGGCCATCTTGGGAACCTACCAAACCCACACATTTCTGAAAACTAGACACCCGGGGAGTCCAGCGAGGTATGGCTTGCATGGGTCCCCAAACGTTTTCCTACCCAGAATGCCCTGCAAACCTCAAATTTAGCAGAAAAAAATCACTTTTTACTCAAATTTCTGTGTGGGAAAGTTCTGGAATCTGCGTGGATCCACAAATTTCCTACCACCCTGCGTTCCCCCAGAGCTCCCGATAAAAATGGTACCTCACTTGTGTGGGTAGGCATAGTGGCAGAAACAGGAAATGGCCCAAATCGTATTGTGGAGACTTCAAAACTACCTATAACAAAACTACCTGGTTTTGGGGGGGGCACCTGTTTTTTTGGCCCCGGGCTCACCGCCATCTAGGGAAACCTACCAATCCCACACGTTTCTGAAAACTAGACACCCTGGGGAGTCCAATGAGGTATGGCTTGCATGGATCCCCCAACGTTTCCCTACCCAGAATCCCCTGCAACCCTCAAATTTAGCTGAAAAAAACATATTTTCCACATATTTTTGCGTGGAATCACCGTGCTGGCACAAATGTCCTACCACCCAGCGTTGCCCTTGTTCCCCCGAGTAAAATGATACCTCACTTGTGTGGGTGTCCAAAGCAGAACTGGCTAAAAACGTATTTTTAAACAAATGTAGCACTTAGAATTCTCGGTGCTATACCCTAAATCCCTATGTTTTGGGCTCTTCCCAGTCACAGGCCTTTGATCCGCCCACACAAGTGAGGTATCATTTTACTCGGGAGAACAAGGGGAACGCTGGGTGGTAGGACATTTGTGCCGGCACGGTGATCCCACGCAAATATTTATGGGAAAAGTGATTTTTTCAGCTAAATTTGAGGTTTGCAGGGGATTCTGGGTAGAAAAACGTTGTGGAACCCACGCAAGCCATACCTCGCTGGACTCCCCCGGGTGTCTAGCTTTCAGAAATGTTTGGGTTTGATAGTTTCCCAAGATGGCCGCCGAGCCCGGGGACAAAAACCCAGGTGACCCCTCTTGCAAAACCAGGTTGTTTTGTGATAGGTAATTTTGATGTCGCCTCAATAGGTTTTGGCCCCTTTTCTGTCGCGGGTACTTGACCCACCCATGCGAGTGAGGTATCATTTTTATCATGACACCTGGGGGAACGAAGGGTAGGAGGAAATTTGTGGATCCACGTAGATTCTAGAACTTTCCCACACAGAAAGGTGAGTAAAAAGTGATTTTTTCAGCTAAATTTGAGGTTTGCAGGGGATTCTGGGTAGGAAAAAGTTAGGGGACCCACGCAAGCCATACCTCGCTGGACTCCCCCGGGTGTCTAGTTTTCAGAAATGTGTGGGTTTGGTAGGTTTCCCTAGATGGCCACCGAGCCCTGGGCCATAAACTCATGGGACCCCCCTTGCAAAACCAGGTTGTTTTGTGATAGGTAATTTTGATGTCGCCTCAATAGGTTTTGGGCCCTTTCCTGTTGCGGGTACTTGACCCACCCACTCGAGTGAGGTATCATTTTTATTGGGAAAGCCCACTAGATACCAGGGATTTTTTTTAAAATTATAGTTAGGGGTGGGGGCTGCCCAATATTAGCATGACAATGCCCCCACCCCCTGCCGCAATGGAATAGTCTTTCTGCCCCTCCTGGGGGGCAGATGGGGGCAGTAGCCCCCAATATGCCCCCACGGGGGGGCAGAAAGCCCACTAGATATCAGGGATTTTTTTAAATTATAATTTGGGGTAGGGGCTGCCCAATATGGGCATGCCAATGCCCCCACCCCGACGCAAAGGTACAGTCTTTCTGCCCCTCCTGGGGGGGCAGAAAGCCCACTAGACACCAGGTTTTTTTTCCCCTCGATACATTTAGGGGTGGGGGTTGCCCAAGATGGGCATGCCAATGCCCCTACCCCTCCCCCCATGAAATTCCAGTCTTTATGCCCCCCCAGGGGGTAGATGGTGGCAGTGGCCACCAATCTGCCCCCCCAGGGGTTCAGAAACACCCTAGATGCCAGGGGTTATTTTTTTTATAGGCCCGGGGTGGGGGCTGCCCAGAATGGGCATGCAAATGCCCCCACCCTACCCCCCAAAGAAAAAAAAAGACTTTCTGCCCCCCCAGGAGGCAGATGGGGGCAATAGTCCCTGATCTGCCCCCCCGGGAGGGGGCAGAAAGCCCACTAAGCACCAGGGATTATTTTTTTATATAGGTAGGGGTGGGGGCAGCCCAGAATGGGCATGTCAATGCCCCCACCCCAAAAAAAATGCTACAATATTTCTGCCCCCCGGGAGGCAGATGGGGCAATAGCACCTTATCTGCCCCCCCGGGGGGTGGAAAGCCCACTAGCCACCAGGGATTTTTTTTTACAAAGTTCGGGGTGGGGGCTGCCAAGAATGGACATGCTAATGCCCCCACCCACCCCAACAAAGATGTCGCTGTCTTTATGCCCCTCCCAGGAGGCAGATGGGGGCAGTAGCCACTGATCTGCCCCCCGGGGGGGGCAGAAAGCCCACTATGTGCCAGCGATTATGCTGGCTTTTTTATATGCAGGGGTGGGGGCTGACCAGAATAGGCATCCCAATGCCCCCGACCCCCCAAAAGAATAGTCACAGTCTGTCTGCCCCCCTCGGGGGCATATCGGGGCAATAGCCCCTGATTTCCCCCCTCCCCAGGGCGGCAGAAAGCCCACTAGGCACTGACTTTTTTTCGGATGTGCCTACCTGTTGAATTTGGTTTCTAGCTCTGCCGGCACCTAGGGAAACCTAGCAAACCTATACATTTTTTAAAACTAGACACCCAGGGGAATCCAGGATGGGCTGACTTGACTGGCTTTCACCAGGTTCTGTTACCCAGAATCCCTTGCAAACCTAAAAATGTGTCCAAAAAAACACATTTTCCTCACATTTCTGTGGTGGAAAGTTCTGGAATCTGCAAGGATCCACAAAATTCCACCCACCCCGCGTTCCCCAAAGTCTTTCGAGAAAAATGGTACCTCACTTGTGTGGGTAGGACTAGTGCCCGCGACAGGAAACGGCCCAAAACGCAACATGGACACACCACATTTTCACAGTGAAAACGGACCCTTTTTTTGCAAAGTGCCTAGCTGTAGATTTTGAACCCTAACACTGCCAGCACCTAGGGAAACCTAGCAAACCTATACATTTTTGAAAACTAGACACCCAGGGGAATCCAGGATGGGGTGACTTGACTGGCTCTCACCAAGATCTTTTACCCATAAACCCTTGCAAACCTAAAAATATGTCCAAAAAAACACATTTTCCTCACATTTCTGTGGTGGAAAGTTCTGGAATCTGCGTGGATGTACAAAATTCCACCCACCCCGCATCCCCCAAAGTCTTCCGTGAAAAATGGTACCTCACTTGTGTGGATGGGTCAAGTACCCGCGACAGGCAAGGGCCCAAAACCTATTGAGGCGACATCAAAATTACCTATCACAAACCAACCTGGTTATGCAAGGGGGTCCCATGAGTTTTGGCCCCGGGCTCGACCGCCATCTAGGGAAACCTACCCAACCCACACATTTCTGAAAACTAGACACCCGGAGGAGTCCAGCGAGGTATGGCTTGCGCGAATCCTCCAAAATGTTCTTACCCAGAATACCCTGCAAACCTCAAATTTAGCTGAAAAAATCACGTTTTTCTCAAATTTCTGTGTGGGAAAGTTCTGGAATCTACGTGGATCCACAAATTTCCTACCACCCAGCTTTCCCCCACGTCTCCCGATAAAAATGATACCTCACTCGTGTGGGTGGGTCAAGTACCCGCGACAGGCAAGGGCCCAAAACGTATTGAGGAGACATCAAAATTACCTATCACAAAACAACCTGGTTTTACAAGGGGGGTCACCTGGGTTTTTAGCCCCGGGCTCAGCAGCCATCTTGGGAACCTACCAAACCCACACATTTCTGAAAACTAGACACCCGGGGGAGTCCAGCGAGGTATGGCTTGCATGGGTCCCCATACGTTTTCCTACCCAGAATGCCCTGCAAACCTCAAATTTAGCAGAAAAAATCACTTCATCCGTTTATCCTTTTGGTTGTGTGATTTTGCTGCTTATGTATGTACATTATGAGTGTGCGCAGTCTCTTGATTATGTGGGCATTTCTGCTGCCTCCAAATTGCCTTTCTTTGCAGCTAATGTTTTACTGCCAGCCTTGCTTGAGAGAAAATGGTGCTGCCTGTAGGTTTCTGTCATAGTCTTATATTTATTGACTCTTTTCAATTGACTTGAATATTGACCAAAAATATCCTAGACAATCCGAATGAGTCAAATAATTGCAAAAATCAATGATTCAGAGTGGGTTCATTTCATATATGATTAGTAAGTACCAGAATAATCGATTTAAGACCTATTGAATGAAATATGTGCGTACGTTATTCATACCACCCGAGCGTTAAGTATTCAGGCCGGGCAAGGGTTTGGGTAGTGTTGGGGCAGGGACGGGCCATTTGTAAAATTACGTTGATTTTTAATCGAATCTTCCTGCTGTAGTTATGTGCACTGAAGTGGCAAGTGTTTGCAGAAGATCTGTGGGGAGAGGATGTGGTCCGCCGGCTAGATTGCCGACTTTGGTGCTGGAAACCAAGGATCGAGCCTCGGCGTCGCGTCCACATCCTGTGATTCTGGCAAATCACTTAATCTCCCCGTGTCTGAATATGGCTTTTGTTTAAGTATTCATGTTAATCACAGCCCCTGAAGGGGCTGTGATTAACATGAATACTTAAACAAAAGCCCACAATTGCTCTCGCAGCTGCGCTTTACTAACAAAAGTGTAGAACAAGTTTAAAAACACAGCGTGTACTTTCAGAAAGTACACGCTGTGTTTTTAAACTTGCTCTACTCTTTTGTTAGTAAAGCGCGGTTGCGAGAGATTGTGGGCTTTTGTTTTAATATTCATGTTAATCACAGCCCGTGAAGGGGCTGTGATTAACACGAATACATAGCTGGTAAGGTTTCAGATTGCCATGTGTGACATTTTATAATCTCAGTGTAATTATGAGTGACATTTCAGCGACTATGAGCGACACTTTCTCTCAAGCAATGAAGACAAGGGAAACATATAAATGCCAGCAATTACACCCATTATTTCTTGGCGTACACTATAAAATAGTATAACTTACAGACAGAAAGTAAAAGTACTGTAAAGAAGTGGGTGGATATGAACACGTACCCCTCACACACATTATCTCTTCTTATCCCAGAAACAAGCATTGGAAAAGGCACAAGAGTTGGCTAATTATTTCACGTGCAAAAGTTCTTTCTAGTAAATATCTTATGTTGTATGAGACATCTGGACATGCAACCAGAAATACATGTGCATGCAGCCGTATACCCAGACTATACCAAGAGGCACGTAATGGTATAGGGTGATGGATTCATAGGTAAGTCTGGATGATGGCTGTTTTGGTTGATTTATGCACACCAGTGGGAAAATGTGTGTGAATACACATCAGTGAATGGAAAGAACGGGTGCTTCCTGTGAGTATCGAGAAACGATATATTAGTATTAGCAACTTAACTAGCCTAGGAGATAAAACTTGTCACTCAGGCACTTACTTGTGGCAATTGGGGGTCCGTGACTGCACCTCATGGACTCCCTCAGCAAAGTCGCATCATTCTGGCTCAGCTTCATGTGTTCTGGGCTGCTGAGGAACACTCCGGTGGTCTCCAAGGTCATCCACAGATTCACTCTGCCATCTGCGCCGGTGGGGTCTGATCCAGTCATGGGATAATTTACCCCAGTCATGCGAGCAGCTGCGCTGCAATTCCAATTTATTTTGCTACTAATGTTGCTCTGGATTGCTTGATCAGCAATCCGAGTTATAATTAAACGTGGCATTTTTTAGTTTTGGTTTCTCCTTTTTCCTCTCACTTTTTCACATATGCCCCATTTGGTTTACTGTGACCTCTCCTTGTCACTTTTTCCCTTCTCTTCGATCCATTAGGCACACAGGGGGGACTGGGCCGGAGATGAGTGAGTCCTCGGCTCGGGACTCCGAGGCCCTGTGGCCTCTTCTCAAGGGGGCACAAGAGAGGGGAGGGGTAAGCCCCAGTCAGTGCATGAGAGTCAGAGGTATATGTAAGGGCAGGCCAGGGAGGCACATGACCACCAGCCACCCCCTCAGCAATCATTTTGGCAGGTGAGAAGAGAAGCTAACGGGTGGACTAGTGTGAGTTACAATTAAAAAGCTACAGAATTTGTTTGTTTGTGAAACCCCCCATAATTGTCCCTTTGAACAAGAAGGGCAGCCGAGGCAACCCTGTCAATTACTAACAAAAGAGTAGAGCAAGTTTAAAAACACAGCGTGTACTTTCTGAAAGCACACGCTGTGTTTTTAAACTTACTGTGCTCTTTAGTTAGTAAAGCGTGGCTGCGAGAGAGTGTGGGCTTTTGTTTAATGATTCATGTTAATCACGGCTGCAATCAACATGAATACTTAAAGAAAAGCACACAATCTGCCCCGCACCGCGCTTTACTAACAAAAGAGTACAGCAAGTTTAAGAGTAAACATAGCTTGTACTTTCAATTTATTCTGAAAGCACATGCCCTGTTTTTAAACTTGCTGTACTCTTTTCTTAGTAAAGTGTGCATAGCTGCCAAGGTTTCAGATTGCTTATGTGTGACATTTTCATAATTTCAATGTACTTATGATGACTAGCATTCGATGGCTAAGAGTGACACTTTCTTGTGAACAAAATCAAAGCAATGAATATGCGGGAAATATATAAAAATCTGAAATATCACTGGCTAAACAGCATTGGACAGTTATTGCTTCACACTATCTGATGCACTGAAGGGGGTAATTGACTTCTCCCCATTCGAGATTCACCTCTGCAATCTTTCTGTGTGAGTAATCGAATGTTCTTGTAGTATAGCAGTCTCTGCCTTTTTGACTACGGTATTAGTTCAGATTCATCTATCGTTTTTCAGTATTTTGGCCTTATTTCTATAAACGACACTTCAGTTCCATCTGGAGAAGATAGGCAGCATGAATTTGTATCTGAATTACATGAAAAAGATGAAATAGTAAAGTTCTGCGGTCTGCCAATACCGAGCTACTTGGGCGAAGGCACGCATTTCTTGAACTATTTTCTCTGGCAAAATAAGATAAAAGCATCTATTTTAGTATTTGAGGAACTCCCTTGAATAGGCCGCCCTACTGTGCCTTGTTCTGTGTTTTGTTTAAACTTATCTGCAAGTAAAACATGATTGAAGGTTATTTCTCTTGAAGCTGATTGTTAAATTTAAGGCTGAACTTTTTTATTTTTTTATTTACTGTTCAAAAACACCCTTAAGTTCTTACAATCAAAAGCTATGTTACTCTTCCACTCGGGTGGTCTGTCGCAGGTTTTCTGCCATTGCAATGAATAGAAATGCAGCTCTTTGGTAGTTAATAGCTCACTGTTCTATATTAGGATTTAAACTTATAAACTGCAAGTAACAAAAGGGGCTGTCTGACAGAAGCAGTAATGTACTGACCTATTTACATTGCATGTAATTTGTGATCTTCATGGTTCACCAGCTTCTTTTCATCAGGCATTTTAACCTCCTCGGCTACTTTATGATGAGTCAACTTCCACTAGACAAAACTCAGATCTCTCTGCAGCAGGTCCATCAATCTTCAGAGTTATCTTGACATTTTTACGATTGCCTGAAAATTGCCAGAAAGTCTTTATCATATTTTTTGCACGCCACTGCATCATCTTCAGGTGGGATCTTTTGATGGCTTGTGATTTCCTTGTTGACCCACCTCAACCATATGCGCAGTTTGAATGCCAGGGAAAAGCTGCATCACAGAAGGTGTAACACAAAATACAGATTTATAGACCAGTTTAAGATAATGGATGCTAATAATGAAGCACATGGGCACACGCCTGTTTGTCTTAGACTGGAATCCCAGGTAATTATTTGGTCATTTTTCCTATTGGGGTCTCTAGACCGGTCCCATTCATAGTTTGTAATTGTTCGAGCGTTTGCTGATGATCTTGTCTTCAATTGCAGGTTTCCAGTCTGTAAGGTATTTGGATTTGAGTGGTCAGGCGCGAGTACCCACAAAGACAAGGTCATTCTGTTTACGTTCCTCGTTGGGTTGGGAGTTGCTGGGTAAATAGATTCACAATCTGCACCCCTTTGTTTTGCAGGTTTGTGAGACCGTACTACGAATACAATTGCACAGGCAGACATGAGTACAGGCAGAACAAACAGGTAATTGTTTGGCAGAGTTAAACTGGTGCATCTTCTGTTGCAGGTTTCGCAGACAGTACCCCACACATTTAAACGGGCGTATGAGAGTACAAGCAGAACAGGTAATTGTTTGGTAGAGTTAAACTCTGGTGTATCTTGTACATTGTAGTATAATATACTTACCCATGTTTTCTTCTGTTGCAGGATTTGCAGATAGTACTCCACACATTTAAACGGGTGTACGTGAGTTCAGGCAGAACAGGTAATTGTTTGGTAGAGTTAAACTGTGGTGTATCTTGTACATTGTAGTATAAATACTTACCCATGTTTTCTTCAGTTGCAGGTTTCGCTGACAGAACCCCATACATTTAAACGGGCGTACGTGAGTTCAAGCAGAACAGATAATTGTTTGGTAGAGTTAAACTGTGGTGCATCTTGTACATTGTAGCATAACATACTTACCCATGTTTTCTTCTGTTGCAGGTTTTGCAGATAGTACCCCACACATTTAAACGGGTGTACGTGAGTTCAAGCAGAACAGGTAATTGTTTGGTAGAGTTAAATTGTGGTGCATCTTGTACATTGTAGTAGAACAGATTGCATTCATGAGCATAGGCGTCAACGTAAGCCATGTTCCTTTATTTTGTAGGCTTTGTGGCACAGCAGGTTCAAACCGGCGGGCACGGAAATGTTCAAGCACAAAGCTGTAACTTTGGGAAAGTGAGGTGCTTCAACACAAAGGAAGAAATGTTGCCTTGTATTCAAGGAAGAGTGGATGAAAGAAATTGTGGAGGCTGAGACACAGAAATCACGAAGCAAGGTTCGCGTGCAACTCAGGGAACTATTTCAATACTGTCCAGACGTGGGCTTGATTTGCAAAGCATGTGCCGAAGCCAAGATTGTTGGGGACTTTTCTACAGGGAAAAAATGGAGTGATGACTGGAAACTGGATTACATGAAATGCCATCTAATTAGCAAAGTACATGAGTCTGCCATGGTGATATTGAGAAACAGAAGTGCTGCTGTCAGGTTTGGTTATGGAGCGCGGGCAATGCTGACAGAAACTGCCATTGACAAAGCAAATAGAATGGAAGTAGTTGAACGCCAAAGATCTATGCCTGAGGAGATAAAGATTTTCATCAACAACGTATTGCTGGCAGTCAAGATGAATACTTCAATGTTATCTGTTCAAGACATCCATGAGCACATAGCTTTGTATGTGAAGATACCAGACAGCTGGAGGAGCAAGAACTATGCCTTTGAGTTTCTTGAGGCCATCAAAAGTGTGATACACGCTACAATAGCTGTGAAGCTATGGCAGAACTTCGTCACGCTTTGCATCACACATTGATAATTGATGAGAGCACAGATATTTCTGTTACAAAAATGCTCATCCTGTACTTCAAGTTCCGACCTGTAACATCAACAGAGCACAAAACACTGTTTGGGGCATAGTGAAGCTGACTAGTTGTAATGCTGAGGCTATCACTACTGCTGTGAAAGAATTCTACACTGCCAATGAACTGGACCTCATGAAAATGGTCATGTTCACATCCGATGGTGCGTCTGTGATGCTGGGTAAGAATAATGGTGTTGCTACTCGCCTTAAACAATCCATTCCACATCTAGTTGGGCAGCATTGTGTCGCCCATCGAGAAGATTTGGGAGTTGATGATGCCTGGAAGAGGGTTCCAATGATTAAAGAGATGGAGACATTATTGAGAACTGTCTACACTGTGTTCTCCAGATCTCCTGCAAGGAAGTCCAAGCTGGATGAAATTGCATCAGTCACTGAATGTGAAGTGGTCTCTTTTCAACCACTGAATGAAGTCCGGTGGCTTTCAAGGCATTTTGCTGTTGGTGCACTAATTCATAATTACGAGGCTGTTCTTAAGTACTTTGAGCATGAGAACGTTGAGGAGAATGATCCAGTTGCTAAATATTGTTACAAAAAGCTATCAGACTCCAACTACCATATTTCCCTTGCAGTATTTAATGACATTCTGGGTGAATTTGCATCTTTGTGCAAACTATTCCAAAAAGGTTCTTTGACTACTGTTGAAGCTGTACAGTATGCAAGAGCAAAGATTGGCCAAATTAAGGAACAGTATTTGGGGGACACTGTCTTTTGGAGCAGCAATGTAAGAGATCTGATGGTGTTGTACAAGGAAAGGCAAGAGTTTGACAGTGGGCCTATTTTGTCTTTTGTTTCCCTTCTTTGTGAGCACATGCAAAAAATGTTCCCTGAAGATGAACTGAAAGAATGGGCAAGTTTTGAAATCCAGGCAATAGTAACACAATCACATTTTGATTTTGAGACTGAGAATATACAAAGACTTGTTGAAAAGTATAAAAATGTCTTGGTCCTGGGTGATTGTGAAACACCAGAAGATGTTGTTCGACAATACAGAGACTATAAATATGTGGTGGCAGAACATGTAGAGGGTGGGTTATTTACCACCTTTCAAGACATGGTGAATTTCACTGTAGGCAATGCTGCTCAGTATAGTGTGGTGTCTCAGCTTGTTGATGTCTGCGCAACATTTCAAGCATCTAGTGCAGATTGTGAACGAGGATTCAGCCTCATGAATACTATCAAGAGTAAATTGAGGAATAGACTAGAGCAGAAGCATTTGGATATGCTGATGAGGACAAAGACCTACCTCCTGAATGGGAAAGTTGACCTTGATAGAGTTTATCAGCACTGGAAAAATGGCAAGGATCGCTGTGAGAAGCAACTCTGTCACCCATCTAGTGATGCCACTTTACGTGTCTGAATGGCCCTCTCCCACAGTCCATGTTTGCCTGGATGTCAGAGTTTTACAAACTATCTGGCGGGATAGCCCAACATTACTCAGTAGCTTTCACATCAAATTGTAAATATGTTATGTAATTTTGTAACTTATTGTGTATATGTGATATTGTATAGGCTCTCAACATTTCCCCACCCAATGAACAGTGCTCCAGTTAAGAATATTTAGTAAAATCTTATTATGGTACCACCTTGTGCTTTTCTAAACCTGAAGTGTACTTGCCTGTGTAACCAATTCATGTCATGGCGTGTTTATCCAATTTGCAAACCGGCCTTAAGACCCTTAACGGTGCGCTGTATGTGTGAAAATGCACCATCTTTTCACTTTTTTAAGTAAACGTTTGGAGTGACATTTGGCGCTGCACACACGCGCGGTCTGGTTCCTGGCGCACATAGCCATGGTTGCAGCGCACAGAGACCCTTCACTGCTGCACACAGAGGAAAAAAATTAGGGGGAACATTGATTGCAACATCTGTGAAAGATTGTTGTTCAGCGACAGGATATGTAGTAGCTTGGATTTTTTTCACTTGGGATTTTTCACTTTGGTTTTATAACATGTATTTGAAGGCCAGGTAGCACTTTGGTTTGCACTTAGTAATGTGGTCACTGCTGTGGTGCTTGTATTGTTAGTAGGCGGTGCACACATTAGTTGGTTGTATTGTTCTTGACTACTTTTAGTTTTACTGTTGTGTCTCATTGTTTTTATGTCAGTATTTACATGTGTAATTCCTCTGTCAACGCTGGGTCCTGAGGATGGTCTTGTGGACCTATATGGCCATTTGAGACCAAAACTTCGACACTGCATCTTTCTTAATAGTATATGTTATACTTTATTTTGCATTTAAGTTCCCATTCAGTTGATGGATCCTTGGATTATTATAACCATTGTTTGTTAAGAAGATTGTTTGCACTTCCCCAGATCCCTGGAATTGATTAACACTAGGAGAACTGAGGGATTCTGAAGTTGTGCCAGTTTTTATACTCTAATGAATGTACTACTTTGTGTTGTGATATATGAAAATAGACTATATACTTGTATAAAAGATTCGATGAATTATTGTTGGAATCAATGGAGTAAATGTGTACAAATATAATATACTTTTTCTACTTCAATACGCCTGCATTTGGTTCAACTAACTATATGCAATAGGATCACTTATGTGACCATAAAGTATTTATGCAGCACTTCAAACAGAAATAACGTGAAAACACAACACAAGAAAAATCCCACGCCAATTTTGAAAAATAGAGTAAAATTGTGTATGTTATTTGAGACAAAAATGACAAAAATCGATCAGTAGAACCGGAGATTTGCAAATTTTTAGATTTAAGTGAAAATAGTGCCTAAAAGCACAAAGCACCAACTGTGGTTATGTGGTTGCAGTGGAGTAGGACAAAGTTATAAGATCAGGCCAACCACGAAGGAACGTGGGCCGGATACAGAGACCAACTTAGCCTCGCTGAACAAAGTACCTTAAATCCTGGTTGCAGAGTGTTGCGATATCCGGTGTTGAGGATGTGCCGCACAGCGGTGTTTCTGAGGAAGCTGAGGGGGTGCAATGTGGAGTCCTGTGTCATCCTTGAGGAGGCCATTGATGAGGAGCATGCGATGCAAAGCCCTGTGTTTAGGATGCATTGTGCAGCCGAGGTTCAGATGAAGCTGCAGGTCTGCAATGCGAAGTCCTGCATCGAGGATGTGTTGCGCAGTGGCGTTTTTGAGAAAGCTGTGGGCTGTGATGCCAGACCCTTCATCAGGATGCACCACTCAGGGAGAATTTTGATACGGCTGTGAGGAGATGCATCTTGTTGCTTTAGTTCTATTCAAAGAACCACAGCTGGGCTGGCAGAGAACCTTTAAGCCCACTTTCAAGTGTTCAGGAGTGGGGTGGCACCACTTGTGGGCAAGACCCACAACAGATAGAGTCCAGGTGCTGTATTCAAGTTGGTTGGAACCTTCTCTGTCCCTGAGTGTCTGATCAGGAGGCCAGCCAACTGGACTTTGGTGTTACGCAGGTGGTCCTGGGTTCAAGATGCAGGTCCAGTACTTTTCACTCGAGCAGCAGGGCAACGGAGTAGCAGTCCTTCTTGCAGAGCAGCACAGCAGTCCTTCTGAATCTTCCACAGGTCCAGAGGTATAATGAAGGGTTGCGTCTGAGGGTCCAAATATTAAACGTGGTGCCAGATTCGAAGTAGGAGAATGTCCTGGAGGTTTCCACCCCCAGCGGTGTTTGGCATTTCCTGCCTCCCTACCCTGGCCCCAGCTTTTCAGGGGACACACAAGACTAGCATTAAACCCTTTGTGAGTGTGCTCATTCAGAGACTTTGTGGTGTGCAAGTGTGGTAGGTGACAGCTCCTCTCCCTCATCAAGTCAGAGATGGCACATCATGCCAATACCTATTCCCCCATTGTCTCATGGTCTTGGAGCAATACACAAAGAACAACTGCCATCTACACCTAGTCATGTGACCCAGGAAACAGGATGCAGGCACCAAGTGGTTAGGACAAGAAAATGGCGACTTTCTAAAAGTGGCATTTTCAGAATTGGGACTTAAAATCCAACTTTACCATTAACAAGGGTTTTAAATTACAATTTTTTAGACACCAAACTCACCATTCCTACTTGATCCCAGTTGAATCCTATCACTTAATAAATGTAATAAGGGAACAGAACATTATCCTATGGGGGAGGTACGCCTTGCACTAGTAAAAAACAATCTTTTCACCACCAGGACATGTAAATGTTGAAAGTATATGTCCAATTTTTTAAATTCACTTCACCCTGCCCTATAGGTTGTATAGGGCTTAATCTAGGGGTGACATATATATTGAAAAGGAAGGTTTAGGCCTAGCAAAGCGTTTATTTTGCAAGGTTGAAATAACAGTTTAAACTGCACACACAGGCTGCAATAGCAGGCCTGAGACATGTTTAAAGGGCTTATAAATTGGGTGGCACAATAAGTGTTGCAGGCCCACTAGTAGCATTTAATTTACAGGCCCTGGGTACAAGTAGAACCCCTTTACTAGGGATTTGCAAGTAAATAAAATGTGCCAATTGGGTGTAAGCCAATTTAACCATGTTTAAGGGCGAAAGCCAAGCACTTTAGCACTGGTTAGCAGTGGTAAAGTGCATGGTGTCCTAAACCCCAACAAAAATGGGTTAAAAAAACGGAGGGTAAAAGCAAAAATGTTCGGGGACTTTGCAGCAGAAAGGGCCAAGTCCAACAGCAGGTTTTCCCCCATCACCATTTGTATGTTTGATGTACTTCCCTTGCTGGCAAGTGTATGCTCAGACACGGGTCCCGTGCTCACTGTGCCACAGGAATCAAGCTATCTCTGGCAGATGAGCCATTATCAGGGCAAAACTGGTTTGCTTGTGTTTTGATATGGTGAGGACCTAACCTGGCAGTTTGGGCTGAACTGTTCCCATGAGGAACAGGGTCAAGGCTGATTTGCATATGGCTGGGCCCAAACTGAGATGGCATGGTGAGCAAATGAATGATGGGTTGGCATGCTATCCCAAACAATTGCCAGTGGTTAGACAAATTGCAAGCATTCCCCCATCACATTTTGTGTGCTTGATGTACCGCCCTATGTGGCAAGGGTATGCCGACACGTGGGTCCCATGCTCACTGTGCTAGTAGAACCAAGCTATACCTGGCTGATGAGCCCTTAAAATAGTGAAACAGGTCCTAGGTTGCTTGTGTTCTAGTTTGGTGAGGACCAGGCCACGGCTGGACTGTTCCCATGAGGAGCAGGGTCAAGTAGGGAAGCTATTGACAGCGGTTAGACAAATTGCAAGCATTCCCCCATCACCTTTTGTGTGTTTGGTGTTCTGCCGTAAATGGCAAGGGTATGCGCAGACTGAGGTCCTGTGCTCACTATGCCACTTGAACCATGCTATAACTGACTTGTAAGCCTTTATCAGGGCAAAATATAGACTGCCTCCTGAATTAGTTACTTTGCTCAAAGGAGGTGTATCAGAACTGCTTCATGAAAGAAGGAAATAAAAAGTAGGAACTTGACTTTTCCCAGAAAGAGAGAAGCCCCACATCTAACAGAAAAATTCAAGTACATCTGCTTCTAATTGGTAAGTGGTGGGCCCTCATCAACTATTGGCAACAATGGCGCCTACGAAAAACAAGGAATCTAAGACCCCATCAATCAAAGAGGCCTTCTACTACAAAAATTGGATCAATCTATTGTAGCACCAATCTAAGACCCCTTGGAGGAAATCACACAGTCATCGCTCATCCCTGGAGAGATGCAAGCACCATCGACTAAAGGTGATATACAGCTTCTTATTCAAGAATGAAAAAAATATGTGACCTCACTGTGGCATGATATTGCAAAGTCCTTTTCCGAGTTGGATCATCATATACAATAAATAGAATCCAGAGTGGATCTCTTAGAATCCATTGGGGCAGAGCAAGCACATGAGCAGAATACCCCTTTTCAACAAAAAAAGCCCAGCAGGAACTCTCACAACAGACCTTCGAAGACAAAGAAGATGACTGTGAAAAACAGAAGAATGCACTGACAATGGAATAAGGCAGAAACAGACATCTGCTTCAAGCATGAGAGAAACAAGGTGCTTAAGAAGAATTGAGAGAAAAGGACATACAAAAGACTTCTTCTGAAGACGACTGACTGTGACTGCCAGAATTTCCTTGTTAATTGAATACTCTTGGATTCTTAAAACTTCAGGTCTTGAAGTGCAGATAAGGTGCCCTAATTGCTTAGAACTGTACTTTTGTCTCTATTATGCAGGTATGGCCTTTTACATAATGAAACAAACATTGAGTCTTCAATTGAAGCGACTACTTGATTTGAAAATTAGTCAATGGTACCCTATTATATCTAACATGCAAAGAATAGCTTTCTGGTGGCCATTCCTCATACCATCTGTGGCCAAGATTTTTAGGTTTATATACCTATATGTTTTATACCTACCTTATCCCCAAGTTTGCAAGATCACTATCCTCATTTTCCCTGTATTATTAGTCAAGTGCAGAGACAAATTTTTCTAGAAGAACTAAACTGAGTCACACACGGAGACTCCAGCACTTGTTGGAATTACATCGGTGGAAGCTGTTAGTAAGATTTGAAAATGAGAGGCTATCCTAGACACATAACTTGTTAAACACTCTTGAAATTGCTTGGTTTAATTACGCAGATTACATTCAACCCTATACTGATTACAATTGCACTCAAAAGTCCCCATAAAGAGTAAAGGAATGGTAATTTCCCACATAAAAATTGGTAAAATGTCACAATAAAAACAACACACAGATATGAAGAAGGTACATTTTGATCTCTAAAGGGCATTTAGTGGGTAATCTAACATCTTTGGTTTATATCTGTGACCCAAATTCAAATAAAGAACCACTTTTCAAGAACCCATACCCACTAATCGCAATCAATGAAGAGAGTATTCTGATTATGAGAGTAGAAATCAATGTAGCCTTAAGTCATGCAGAAGACCAGTCAGGGTTATCCAGAGAATCAATACCCCTATCTCATCAGTAGTAAACAGATTGAGTGGCCTACACCTGATCGATATATGGAGGTCAAAACACTCAGTAGAGTAAGACTTTACTTTCTATTCATAGATACATAGAACCTCATCAAGAGTAGACCTCCTTCTTATCCAATTCACAGCACTCAATCTAGTCATACCTAGTTTGATAGGAAGCCTGTTGCTATCGGACCACACTCCTGTGGCAATCATGTATAGTATATCAATAGAAAATAAATTCCCCTGAAATAGTGGCGCCTGAATGAAATCTCTTTTAAAGACCCCACCTTGAGACATGCTATCAGAGAAGCCTTATAGAACCATCTTTTGTGAAAATAAATGTGAAGATATCACATAGTCAACCAGATGTGATGTGAAAGCAGCTGTTAGGTAAGAAATTATTATACATTTCCTAACATATTTGTCCGCTTAAATAAGGCAAATAAAGAGAACTACAACAGCCTATAAAGCAATTGAAAACAGACCATGAACGCACATGCTTTCGTAGGACGAACAAATAACAATAAAATACCAGAGGGGATCTTGAGCAAATCCTACCACACGAAACAGCAGATAAAAAGCTTTGAACTAAGCAGATAAATTATGAGAGATTTGAAAAAGCAGATGGGTGTTTGTTAAAAACAACAGAGAAATGCAACACAATTTAACAAATACAAAAGATTAAGAGATAACTGTTCCTAGGTTGCTTATGTTCTGGTTCAGGGAGGACCTTCCCAGAAATACCCCTTGATTTGCTAGAAATTCTAGAGGAACTCATAATACCGTTCATGGTGTTAGAGGTTATCAAAAAATTTACAAATTATAAACCCCGAAGAACCTCTGGCACAAGTATTTAATTATTTCCTAGAAACAGGAGAAATCCCCGGGACTATAATGATGTCCGAAACCACACTGATATTGAAACTCCAAAATGACCAATAGCCAGCAAGTCTTACCGAGCTATAGCTCTACTGAATACAAATATTATGAAATACATGAGTGTAAATGTGAATAAGAACTACATTATAGATGCTAATATAGAAACATTTGTGCACACATTACATAAATCTTTCTTGTATCTACAGTAAATACATTTTAATGGTGTGAGGATGGTTTATCAATCACCAAAAGAGTACATTTCATTTTAATAAGGTTAAGGCACACATATGGGTTTATTTACGAGAGCCCTGCATCACATTGTAAAGTAGTATATGCGTGACGCAGGGCTCTGTATTTGATTTATGAAGTCACAGAAAGCTACCTTGCATGACTTTGAGTGGCCTCATAAATCTTGATTAAAGTGATGCACCGCAATCGCTGTGTCACCTTTCTCTGCGCTTGGGAGGCGTTCGATGGGCGTTGCAGTGGGTTTTCCCACACAACTCCTATGGATTTTGACAGTGACCCAGATTTACACAATCATTCTGCAGCACGCATAGAAAGAGGAAAATGCCTCTCAGGATTGTTTTTTTGCAGGAAAGTGTCTTTTCCTGCCCAAAAATAATCCAACATGCAACAGAGACACCCTTGCACCATAGTTCAAGGATGCCTACATAGGCGCTAGGCTGCTGAAATGGTAACAGCGCAAGGAGAAAGGACAGGAATGCACCGTATTGCATAAATATGGTGCATTCCTACCCTTTCATTTTGATGTGGGGCAGCGCAGCAGGATGACTTGCTGCGCTGCCCTATGTCAAAGTCCCATAAATGAGGCCCATAGTATATACATCTCTAGTTCTACAGTGAATGCACTTCCGTACTGAATTCAAGTGCAAAACTTTACATTAGTAACATTAGAACACACAGAGTATATGGTGCTAAGTGCATGTATATATTGCATATTTGGGAAGGGTGGAGCCAAAATTACGCTACTCCAAGCCCCCCTCTGATGGTGAATCAAGCCATCACATCAAGATATGGATCTCTTATCACATTGACTAATTATAATCTAGTGGTTTTCATCATCTTTTGTCTGGATTCCTCCACATACTTCATTTCATCATAGTATTTGCTTCATCTGTATCTCTAGTTCTATGTCTGCTCTCTTTCTCTTTACTCCTCTCTTCACCTGTGCACATTGGTATCCCTTATGAATTACAAACAGGAGCAATCCACAAAGAGTCATCATCACCAAGGGTCTCAAGATACTTCCAACAATTCCAAACCATCTGCCTACAGCAGTAAATCCTTTCCCCATTGCATCCCATGCACCTGTTGCTTCCAACTCTTTCAAATCTTTCTTCATGTCAATAATGTTCTTAATACATTTCTTCAAATCATTGATCTTATCAGGAATGTAAGTACAGCATTGCTGAACCTTTAACATCCTGCAGACTTCGCCCTCCTTTGTGAGAAGGACATCTAATGCAAGTCTGTTCTGCAAAACCATGGATCTAATAGCTACCATCTCAGTATCTAGAACTAAAATGCTCTAGCCGTATTAGTAGACAACTTATCGACCACAGTGGAAATCTTCCTAATCTTATGCAATATTAGGGTCACTCCTAGAGATGAAATATTTGTATATTTTTTTTTTTTTTGAATACCCAGAGAAACGTTTTATAAGTTATACAGAATAAAAGCAACCATATATAAGTATCATGGATAAGACAATATAGTTACATATCATTCATAAATTAGGAATAAGAAAATAGCGATAAGAAAAACATAAATAAATACATTTCATCCTTATTTATAATAGGTTATATATCAGTCTCTACCAATGAAGAGCTGGAAATAGCTGCCAGAGGATATATCCTAGATGTAGCTAGCAGCCCTTCCGGTGCCGACTGGCTATCATTTAAAACAGTATTCTCCATTGGTAAATCGGAGCTAAGATGATTATAGGTGGTCAGCAAGCGAATTGATTACACAATTGGTGTTGTTCTTTCAATCCATAATAGGAGATCACATTTTTTTCCCCAACCTCCTAGCCTGTCTACCCCTACATTTATACAATGCCATCTCTTGATTATAGATGCCCAACAACCAGGCAAGCCAGGCCTGAAACGACGGGGGCTCCGGATCCTTCCATCTGGCAGCAATTAATATCCTGGCAACAGCTACTGATACACACATAAAACACTTCTGTGTGGTACCCATGCCGCTGTTGCTATCATGTCCTAGAATCATCAATGTTGGAAAAAGATTGATCTTGTACCCCAATAATCCTTCCCAAAAGAGCTCCAGCCCATTCTTAAGACGGAGTAACCTGACAGTAGTCATAAAACATATGCATCAGCATGACTGGGCCTTCCCCGCACCTAGGACACTTATCATCCGTTCTTTTGCCCCACTCAAACAACTTGGCAGGGGTAAAGTACAGATTAAATAGTGTTTTGTAATGCTGAGCCTAAAGGCTTATTGACAAGAAGATCTTTGCAGCTAATGCTATTGCCTTGTCTGAATCGACATCCGAGTCTCCTAGCTTCCTGGCCCAGTTTGCCTCTGTCTTCTCAAGGTCATCCAGAAGACTGTCCAGCAGCATACTCTAGATATTTCTTATTTTACAGTCAGCCTGAACAATTACCTTTCTAGGGATATAGCTGCGCTAAAACAGTTGAGGTATTCCCTAATTTGCACAAATTTAAAATAATGATTGTTTGGGATGTCAAACCCTTGCTGCAAATGGGTAAAAGGACATATCTGGTCAAGGAGAAAGAGATCCCCTATTACTATCAGTCCAAGCTGCTCCCACTGTCTTCCTATTACATCGAAAAATAGAAGCGGAAAAAGGGAGGAATGCCACAGTGATGTATATCTGTTATATCTCGGAACCTTCATAGCTTTGCGACCCTTGCTCCATACTTTCCAAGCATTAAGTACTATCTTGAACCGAACTTTTTATAATAGCTATGCTCCAGCTGTCACAGCAAGAGTCCCTCAGTCTTTCTCCCTAGAGCTAACTCATAGATTATAGGAAGGACACTATGACTTTCCTGATCTGTCCTTTCACCATTATCTATAGTACATAAAATTTGCATTTGCTGTAATAGTGTTGCCCAGTAATAAAACGTAATATTAGGAGCCGACAGACCACCCCATCCCTGTGAGAGAGACAGATACTTTAGCAATTGTCTCACCTTCCCAAATAGCCAAATAAAAATTATAAAAATGGACTCAAGAGTTTTCAGTATTGCTTCATCTACTGCCACTGGTAGCGACCGAAAGAGATAGAGAATCTTGGGAAGCATTGTAATTTTCAAGACATTGCCCCTACCAATGGTTGTTAAATGAAGCCCCTTTATGCGTTTCAAGTCTGCAGATATTTCTTTAACCAGGGGATTAAAGTTGATCCTACCTATCGTTTCTACCTTGGGACTAATGTGAATACCAAGATACACAGCTGTGTCCACCCGCCTTGGATTTGAAAAAAAAAAATGTCTGTGCAGATAACTTGCGTTTTCCCTTTATTCAAAGTGTAGCCTGAGGTTTGACCAAACTGTCGAGCCACAACTTCGATTTCCCCGACTGTTCCTTCAGGGTCAGTGGTGGTAATAGCAATGTCATCGGTGTATGCAAGCACCTTAGTTTCGTATCCTCCGCAGATGATCGGTTTATTCCCCTGGCTACTCAAGATCTTTTCATTTAGTGGGTTTATATAAAGGGCAAACAAAATGGGAGAGCAAGGGCACCCCTGCCTGGTCCCCCTCGACACGTTTATGATCTCTGACTTTTCCCCCAGAAGCTGGAACCATGCATATGGTTTGGAATACATAGCTTTAATAGCAATGATCATTTGGGGGTCAAAACCCTTTAATTCAAGTATCACCCACAGGAACCCCCATGCCACCCAATCAAAAGCCTTCTTGGCATCCAGGAGGACCATAGCCATCTGTCCCCCTGTTTTGGCTGTGATATCAAATAGGGTTATAGCCCGCCTTATATGGTCCGTTGTTCCTCTGCCTGGTATGAAACCATGCTGCCAGGGTGACACCAGATCGGCTATGACTCTCCGCAGCCGGCAGGCCAGAATTTTGGATTAGATCTTAGTGTCATAGTTTATCAGTGATATCGGCCTATACAAGGCCGGGTTGCCCAGGGGTTTGTCCTTCTTGGGGAATATAATGATATCAGTGCCTTCCCAGGACTCAGGTGGGAACCCATTATGTTGTACCCCCAGGAACAAGTCTAATAAAATAGGGGCTAGCTGAGGTTGGAATATCCTATGAAATTCTAGAGGTATTTTATCAGGGCCAGCAGCTTTCCCTGAAGGAAGATAATTTAAAGCTGCCTGAACTTGAGTGTTATATCCTCTTCCAGCTCATTCCTGGCGGTTTAATCTAAAATGGCCCCAAGATCTGCCTCTGATATTACTCGAGAGGTATCCAAGGGTACCCCGATATTTCCTTTGTATAATGCCTGATAACATTTCTGAATACGTTCTTCCGTCCTTTCTAATAGAGGTTATCATACTTCTAACTGCTTTCTGTCAAGTGCGCAGCGCAAGCCTTTACACCACAGATTCTCCGTACTCATATGACTCGTTCTTATGAGTTTGGAATTCTTCAGCTGACCTTTGGGTTAGCCAGCTGCTAATCTCCGCTTTTAAGCCGATAATTTTAAGCTGGGTTTGTGCCACCCCTTGCCCCATGCAATATTAATCACGTGTTCTTGCTCGGCCTTAGCCAATTCCCTCAGCAACCTCTCATTCTCAGCCTGGTGCTGTCTTCTCTCATGTGCAACATAGCTAATAATCTCGCCCCTCAAAGCTGCCTTGAAGGCATCCTAACTGTACCTCGTGAAGCACTATACCTATTATTCCTACAGATGGAATCATGACACCAAAGAAGTCTCCCACAATTTCACTAGCACCCCTTTTAGTTCTCACATATTCTTCCCCTGTAGGGAATGGTAGATTTTTAGAAAAACCATCCCCATATAAAATGTTCCATACCATCTCCTGGGTAATCTGTAATAAGCATTCTTCCCACAGATATAGTAAACTACAGGAATAACAGGATCTTCTCCATATAAATATAGTTCCCAATTTCCACGGGTTTAAAAAGTGTGATCACATTCACTCCTGTCTACAAAGTATCTAAATAAGATTTACTATTATATACACATAATTTCCCCTAATTTTGCCAATCTAATGCTAATGCGGCTATGTTCCCAGCTACCTTATGCTCAAGCTCTTCTTTGGCTCATGGTGGTGCATTTGTATGATTTGCTGCTCTAGCCATCATATTTCTTCTCAACATCTGTTAGTAGGTTCCATAACTTCTCTAAAACTCAGACCGTTGGGTGGAAGGTAGCACCAGCAAAATCCTTTCTGTCGGTTTCCACCTGCGCAAAACAGCAAAACAAAGATCAAGTGTTGTGCAGCAAGAGTATGTACAAAGATGTTCGGGAGACTTCCTTAGCTGTACTCCCTGTTCTTCTAAATGACAACCTTACGCCTTCAGCAGACTCAGGCCTAGGTACTCTTCTTTCTTCCCTACAAAGTCTGTTTAAATGTATCTAATAAATGTGCAGTTCAAACTCACTAATGATCACATCCAAGATAAATTGACTCAGTCTGTTTAGTGGCAATGCAATTTCAAAACTCAGCTCAGCCATAACGTTCAGTTCAAGGAGACTTAGTTGGATTCAAATTGTTATAACAATAAGTCCAAAATTCTCTCTCCCAGTCATTAGCAGCAAGGTATGTCCATTCAGGTGAGGAATGTGGCACCCCTCACTAAGATTGTAGAGCCTTATGGTTTGAAATAATCTCTTATGCTGATGACACCCAGTTGATGTTCACATTTGAGTCAGATATGCCCGCTACAAAAAAGCGCTTTGCTATGGGTATGTTAGCCATTTCTAACTGGATGAATGATAATTATCTACAACTAAACGTAGATAAGATGGAGATTGTGCTGCCTGGCAAGGCCACCTCTCTGTGGTCCGATGAGTGGTGGCCCATCCAACTAGGCTCAATCCCTGTGCCCAAACAATCTGTGAAGAACCTTGGTATAAACATCGACCAAGCCCTCACTATTAAAGATCATATTTTGGCTACCACTGGACTATGCTATCAGAATATGCATCTTCTGTGCAGAATACTTCCTTATCTTCCCATATCTGCCCGAAGAACGCTAGTACAAGCCCAGGTAGTAAGCAGATTAGACTACGGCAATGCTCTACTGCCGGCAGCAAATGAGATGTTGGTAGCCAAACTCTAGGTAGTCCAAAACTCGGCAGCCAGGCTCGTTCTCAATCTTCCTCCTGGCACTCCATCTGCCCCTTTGATACAGGATTTACACTAGCTGACAGTGGAAAAAAGGAGCATTTTTAAGATCTGCTGTCTCGCATATAGCACGCTAAGTGGCAAAGGCCCCAGCTATCTGCAATTGACAATTAAACCTTAAATACCCAGCAGAAGCTTAAGATCCTGTGATAAAACCCTGCTGAGTGTCCCCCGCATCCGTCTAACTAGATGTTGGGGGAGAGCTTTCTCTTACTTGGCCCCCTCCTATTAGAATAAGCTACCGCTGCATGTTGGCATCTTTTCAAACGATTGTAATTTTAGGAAATTGTTGAAAGCCCACCTATTTTAAAAATCAATGACCACATTTTTGCTGATATTTGTTACAACTGCTGACCGTGCCGATATGCCCATGGGTGAGTCGTGTGCTATATTAAATTTAATTAACATAACATAACATACCTCTGACAGGGTACTCTTGCTCTCTTTGATCATCCGTACCACTGGCTCGTCATCATCACTGTCACTTTGACCACACTCCTCAGTTTCTTCTGGGATAGTGTGTGGTGCATGCACTCTGTCTCCTTCTCTCCTGTACTCTTGGCCACAGATCTCTGACACTACTGGTGTTACTGCTGCACTAGGACCTTTGTCAAGGTCTCAATCTGGTGAAGTCAACCCTAGAGGATGAGACCCTCTGGTTCCGACTTCAATTGTTGACTTTTTCAGACCTTGCTGAGGCCGAAAAAGTGCTGCCCCATCTTCTTGCTGGTCCCCAACAGCTCGACTAACCAGCTCCCTTTGTCTCACTATAACCATCGGCACTTCAGAAAGAGAGATGCTGTTAGATCATCAAGGGAACATGGGACTCCGTGAGTGTGTGCAGCATGAACCCAGTTGGGGAGACCGTCGCACTTAACAGTTGTTATAGTGACCAAGATTTGATAAGGTCCTTGCAACCTAGGTCCCAAGCATGACTTGCTCACTTGCTTCTTTACCTTGACCTAGTCGCCAGAACTGAGGACATGGCAGTGCTCCTGTTGACGTGGGTTGTAGCCACACCAACCTGATGAGACACAGAATGCACCACATCAGCCAGTCCTTTGCAGTAATCAAGAATCAAGCTGTAAGGGCCACAAGCGCATTTGCAGGCAAAGCTGGCAGTATCATGGCTCTGCCCTTGATTATCTCATGGGGAGACAATCCTGTCTTCCTGTCAGGAGCACTACATAGGCTAATCAATACGAGAGGCAATGCTTTAGGTCACTTCAAAGATGTCGAAGCACAAACCTTAGCAATCTGGATTTCAACGTCCCATTAACCTGTTCCATGATACCTGAACCCTCAGGTCTGTAACTACAATGTAGCTCCTGCTCCACTTGCAATGCTGCACACAACATCTTCAGGACCATATTATTAAAATGAGTCCCGCGGTCTGACTCCAGAGAAGTTTGGAACCCGAAACGAGGTATTAACTCCCTCAGGAACAACTTAGCCACTGTGAAACTGTCATTTCTTCTGGTCGGGTAGGCTTCAACCAAAGGCGAAAAGATGCAAACAATCACCAAGACATATCTCAGCCCTTTGCACACAGACATCTTTGTAAGTTCATTTGAATCCTGTTAATGGGACCACCTGATCTCCCTATATGACTCAGTGTTACCTTTGTTTTTCTGCCTATATCTATCTGCTGACACAAAACACAACTGTGACACAGTCCTTCAACCATCAGTCTGAATCTGGGGTTAAACCATGTCTGCCTGAACAAATGTACCATAAAGTATCTACCTATATGAGTGGATCCATGATAGTGTCTTGCCATTGGAGGCAACAGACTGTCTGACAACACAGGTCTTCCATCTCCAGAAACCTTTATGTCATCCTCATCTCTTTTTACACAACCTGCTCTAACCCAGCCTTGCTGTTCTGCTTCAGACATTTCCTCCTGCAGTCTCTTAATTTCCTCCAATGTGTCTGCTATGGATAACAAAAGATTACAATTGGTATTATCTGTTCCCTCATTGTGATATTCACCATTGAAAGTACAAGCATTTACTGCACAATATCAGGGAGCCTCATCAGCATACCTGTTGCCCACAGTCAGATAATCAGTCGCCCTGCGGTGTGTAAAACACTTCACAACCACGATCTGGGCAGGTAGCTGTAGTGCCTT
Source organism: Calotriton arnoldi (assembly GCA_963921515.1). Classification (NCBI taxonomy): domain Eukaryota; kingdom Metazoa; phylum Chordata; class Amphibia; order Caudata; family Salamandridae; genus Calotriton; species Calotriton arnoldi. Next base: position 204,677 of record CAWUFW010017066.1, read on the forward strand.
CAACATATTATACACACACTTTCCAAGTTGCATATTGGTGACCCTGAAGAGGTCATAAATCCATGTTGTGACCACAGCTGTCCAAAGCCATGAACAAGACCAAAGCCATACTGACTATCAGTGAAAATTGTCACTTTCAGCTCGTCTGAAACACATCATGCCCTAGTAAGACCAATCAATTCGCCCACCTGTGCATAAAACACTCCTTGAAGCCAGGAGACTTTGACCACAGAATACAGACTGCGTAGGCAGCTCTCAGGCTTCCCTCATGATTTCATAAACAGGAGTCATCAACGAACATCACATAATCTGATTCAGGTAGTGGCACATCTTGTATGTCAGGTTTTGGTTTGGTGCATAATTCAGTAACATCGAGATAGTGGTGCTCAACTTCACCTTCAGTAACATAATTTCCAGGATCGGGCAGTAGAGTAGCAGGATTTAAAGTGGTACATCTGCTGACAGTGATATTCTCCCATGCAAGTATGATCTGCTCATACTTGATCAAACCGCTATTAGTGAGAGGCTGGGTTCTGGCACACGTTAACAATATCTCTACAGAATGGGGAAAAAAACTGTCAGAAGATGACCATTAACAATACTTTCACACTGAGCAATGCTGACACCTATTGAGGATATGGCTTTGAGAAAGCCTGGCAAAGCAGCAGCTATTGAGTCAAGTGTAGAAGAAAAATAGGCGACCAGTTTATGGGCATTTACGTGCATCTGGGTAAGCACTGAGAGAGTGCAACCCTTCTTCTCACCGCAAAACAAAGTGAAACATTTATTGTAATCAAGCATTCCCAGTTCTGGGGCATTTCAGAGTCTTTTTCGCAGCTCTGAGAAGGCATGCATGCAGATATCATCCCATGGTACCGGATCTTAAACATCCCTGTGTGCCAGCCTCTGTAAAGGCTTGGCCACTAGTTAAAAGTTGAGGATCCACTGTCAACTGTAGCCCACCATTCCCAAGAACATCCTGACTTCTTTCTGGGTAGTTGACCGTTTCATTTTCAGAATTGCCGAGATTCTCTCTTGTGACACCTTCCTCCTTTTCTCAATGTGGTGTCCGAGGTACAGGACTTCTCTTTTGCAGTACTACAACTTGGTTGGGAATACTTTATGTCCATTCTCAGCTAAGTGGTTCAACAGAGCAATGGTATCTCATCTGTAAGCCTCCTATGTATTGGATGCCACTAGTAGCTCGTCAATGGACCAGGAATGAGTGATAAGGCATTACCAGGGACTACAGATTCTTTTTGAGGATCTGGTTGAAGATGGATGGGTTCTGCGTATACCCTTGTAGTACTCAGCACCATGCCAAAACACGGCTGCCAAACCAAAAATCGAAGAGGAACTGACTGTCCTCATGCAACAGTATAGAAAAGAAGGCTTGACGCAGATCAATGACAGTGAATCACTCAGCTTCACATGGAATTTGAAATAAAATCACAGCTGGATTCAGTACCACAGGACAACAAGGAGCAACAATGTTTTTAATACGTTTAAGGTCTTGCACTATTCTATACTTTCCATTGGGCTTTTGCAAGCAGGAGTAATCCCACCAATAGCTTTAGGGATTAGATTATACTGCAGGATTCCTGGATACTCAGCATTGGGTGTAACTCTTATGCAGACAGGTTCAACACCGTTAATGAGACCTGTCTTTTCCTGAAACGTCCCAGACTTCAGGTAACACTGTGTTTCTCAGTTCTGGGGCCAGATCATCTTTTGTCAACATGTAGTACAATCCGATATCTGATTTCTGCCTTACAAATTTGAAGACAAAGTCTTCATCATGAGTTTGTGTAGTATTTCTTTATTAATCAGTGATAAGGATATACAAAATGAGGAATCATCATACTACAATCAGATACAATTGCCAAATACAACAAACATTTGGATGATACATGTATCCTAGTAACAAGAAAGGATAGGGGATATATGGGAGAGGAGTTGGGAGAGGGAGGAGACGGGGGAAAGGAGCATCTGCCTGAGAGGGGGGAGGGGGCACGCAAGTGTGAGGGGGTAAGGCTGGGTGCCCTGTGAGTGTACTCATTTCTATACATTTGTACACTATCCCGGGTGGTGTTAATATCCAGGAACGTAACGGTATGTGGTCCAGGAGTTTTAGTGTCTCTCTGTAGGTGATAAGTTATCGGGTGTCCCACGCTTGTACCTCTGGGGGCAAATCCTTTCACCCTGTATCACCGCCGAAGCATCCTTGGTGGCACCTGGCCGCATCCCTGGATAGTGGAAGGTGATTGGAATCCTGGGGGATTTGCTTGTGCCCAACTGGACAAGGAAGCGAGGTTATTGATGGGGTCTTCGAATAGGTATATGTTCGCATGCATGTGGCAGCATGTGTGCGGGGTGTGTGCTGGGGGGTGAATATGGGGAGGAGGTGCTGTTAGTGGGCGGTGCCCCTTTCTGCCCCACCTACTACCGTTGATGGGGGAGACTGTTGCTATCGGACTGGGTGTAGGCCGCAGGGAGGGGGGTTGTGGACAGGGGGGAGGAATCGGATATACATTACTATCCAGCGGTGTCTGTTATTGCCTCCGCGGACCTCTGGTGGGAAGAGGAGGTCCCGTTACCAAGGGTCTGTGGATCTGCATATTAGCGTAGCCAGATAGGAGGGGGGAGATGGGAAGGAAGGGTGGGACTGGAAGAGAAGGGGGAGGGGAAATGGAGCGGGACCAGGGGGGAAGTGTAGGGGTGGTGCGGGCGCACATGGAGGGGTAGGAAGAGGGTGGGGAGACAAATATGTGGAGACAGGGCATATGCCAGCGGTGGCCTTTAATTGCTATAGGGTGATGGAAAAGGTGAGGAGGAGTGAAGAGATTGGGGTACATTTTGCATGTGTAGTCTGCATGGAGTGTGTAGGGGAGGGGAGGAGGTGTCAGAACCATCCAGAATCCTCGAATCCAAAGTCTTTCCACCTGCTCAATTGTAGTGAAGGGTAAACTAAGCAGAGTGCATGGACATTACATACATAGTAGGCTACGACGGAGGAGATCCAGATGGCCGCCGTGGAGCGACCTTTGAGTTTGCAGTCTAGTGTGCTAGACCTTGAGGACAATCAAGAATGTCCAGGGGAAGCACCCGCAGAAGTGCGCACTTCACCTGCAGACGTCGCGGAAGAAGGAGAGTTGGCATCTTGCGGCGCGAAAGTCAGTCAGGGACCTTCCATCGCGCACTCGGTTGACGAGCCTCCTGTTCGGGAAGCTGTTTCCAATCCTGCGTTGTTGCGCTAGAGGAGCGCAGGTCAGTAAGCCAAGCCAGAGTATTTTGGAAAAGCGGAGTTTAAGGATATTGTCAGGCACGGTTCGCTCATGCTTTCTGGATTTTCAGTAAATCGAGTTCTTGAGTAAATAGACAAGTGTAATTCAGTTGCAATGTCACATTGTTCCTAGTTTAGGAAATACATTGTCTATACCACACAAAGTTAAACATAGTTGAGACAGTGTTACCGAGTCTCAAAACAGTTGGTTTAGCTTACACAAGTGATTAGACGAATTGTTACCGCTTATTTGTATTTAGAGTAGAAGTAAACTCAGTCGCTACACCCTCACTTTATTCCAACAGAAGTTAGGTAGGGGAGCGCTTATATTTTCTTTCTCAGTATTTTAGTACTAGCGGTGAAGTACACGATTTGCTAACTTGTTCAGTACTTTATTTGTGATACCAACAAAAGTATTACTTACACAGACAAAAGAATCTCATTTAGTCTTTGTGAGTAAATACTTACCTGCTAAGGATTGTAGAATTCCAATAGGAGCCATCTGTATACCTTTTAGGTAAGAGTCTGGGAGAAAGAGAGAGAGTAAAATTAATAAGGGTAAAAGGCTGCGCTATAATAACTATACTTCTATTAATAGTTACAGACGAGGCTTACCATTAGACAACCACGAAGAAAGAAGAGGGGCACATATCACCAGAGAATTGGGTAGGTGCAAGAGAAAAATGTATTAAGATAATTGATTAAAAACAATGTAATTAAAAGAAAGGTTTTTGTTACTAATAAAAGGTTTATTACAGTTCCAAATAAGAAACTACACCTGGCAAGAACCAGAAGATAGCAAGTGAAGAGAGGACCCAGGGGGCGTGGCCTGATGCCGATGCGGACGGGAGCCTGAATCGGAGCTCCCGCCGGTGATCCCCTGTCCAGCGCCATCCTGCCCACTACAGGAGGGCCCCAGCCGCAGCAGTCGGTCCATTGTGGGTCGGAGCCGCTGGGGAACCGGAGCTGAGCGGGGGCCCGCTGATCGCCGCGAAGCAAAGCCTGGAACTCGTCTGGAGCGGAGGGGCCACGAGGCTCCACAAAATGGCGGCTGTGCACAATAAGCGGCGCTCAGTGCGCACAGCGGCGGCGGCCGCGAAAGGATAGCACTGCCCTCGGAGGGCCATCTATAGCTGGTGAGGAGCTAGACCCGAGGAAGGACTGAGTGGCGGGGCACGAGAGAGTGGCAGAATCCCGGACCACGGCGTGCGAGTGCCCGAGCGCATCGCCGGCAGCAGGGGGTGTCTACGCACCGGGCCGTGCAAACGGGGGGCCCTGATTCACGACTGAGCAGGGCACGGAGCGGACTCTGAGGGTGCCTGGACCAGGGGGCAGGAGGAATCGCTGCACAGGTGTTGCCACCGGCCCGAGCAGCGCCCGTGTCCCGGGGGTGCTGGCGCTGTATGGACTCACGTGGAGGGCGGCAGGGAGGCGCCCGGAGATAGGCCTGGGCGGCGCACCTGCAAACTTCTATACAAGTGGAGGACGCACGCACGTAGGGGTGACTGAGGCAAACCCCAGGGGTGGACGCATGGGCCCAGTAGAGGACTGCTTCCAGGGGCCGGCTATGGGATGAGGCCCTGACGGACCACTGAGACCGGGAATGGGCACTTGAGTGGCGGACCATGGGCCCGGTGGTGCAGAGTGGCTGAGCGCTGGATGTATATGCTGGGCACCTTGCGCGAGGTGTAGAAGGGGAGCTGAGCTGGCCCTGCTGCCCCGGAGGAGTGGGAGGCATTGGAGAGGCGGCCACGGAGCGGCAGTGGACATAGAGGCACAGAAGTGCTGAAGCCAGACTTGCAGCCCTGCGATCGCAGGGTTGGGGGGCGCCGGGGACTCGTGAGTGGCCGGCCCCTCTGGACAGTGTGGAGACCACGGCGCGGCAAGCCGGGGCTCAGGCAGGGAGAGGCTGTTGCACCCCATGGCGGAATATTGGTCCACGTGGCTGGGAAGTTATCGAAAATGGCGGCCATGCCCCGGTAGCTGGGTCTAAGAGAGGGACGCCCCGGACTGTTGGACTTGAACGATCATCCAGGCTGCCAGTCCTGCAATTCTGCTGGCGGAGCCCGTGGCCCCACACGCGGGTGACCGCAGAGTAACAGAACCTTGTCGCAGCGCGGAGGCAGCAGCTGCACGCTCGAAGCGCGAGAAGCCCCGGAGCTTTAGTCACCATGGGGCGGGTCCATAAGCGGCATGAAGCAGAGCAGCAGGAATCAGCGAGTGAAGATAATGGGGAGTCCCGCGGCGGAGGAGCTGCACCTCCAGGTGAACTGTCGCTCCATGACATACTGCAGGCGATAGAAACATCACGAACGGCGGTGGAGGCCAAGATCGACACCCTCCAGGAAGATTTGGGCCTCTTGCGGGCGGACCACAGAAAACTGGCGGATAGGGTCACCACTGCAGAGGAAGAAGTGGGGGAGTTGAAACCTCAAGTCGCTGCAAACACGAGCAAGGCCACGGACATTGAGAGAAGGGTCCGGATTTTAGAACAACGCGCTGAAGATGCAGAAAATAGGGCGCGCCGGAACAACATCAGAGTCATGGGGCTGCCTGAAAAAGTCGAAGGGAATGATATGGTGGCATTCTTGGAGAACTGGCTGAGGACGGAGGTGGCGGAGGAGGGCCTTTCGACTTTCTTCGCGTTGGAGCGGGCACACAGGATCCCGGCTCGAGCACCGCCACCGGGAGGACCGCCACGACTGGTGGTGGCCCGCCTCCTCTTCTACAAAGACAGGGACCATATATTGAGCAGGGCGCGCATTAAAGGGCTACTCAAAATGGACAACAGTGTAACTCCGAATAGCACGCGCAGGAGGGACAGTTTTTTTCAATACCCCTCAGGAAGTTTGGGGCTGGATAGAGGAGCAGGACCCGAGAGACCAGCAGAGAGGGGGCACAGATGCGCCTAGGAAGGATCACACACATTCCCCGAGCAGAGGAAGGAAATCCAAGAGCCAACTGACGATGGAAGAGACTCTCCGGGGCAGAGAAAGTGCAGTGGCAGTGGTGGCTTCTTTGGGCGCGGCCCGCTCACAAGGGGACCCTTCCCTATCTGGGGAGGAACAGAGAGATTCGGACTCTGAGACCAGCTCGAGCACGCTGGGAGAGGCTGGTCAGATCCTCCCAGACATTACACCTCGATTGGCGGATGACTTAATATAAGCCACACAGGCCACGCAAGTACAACTGGGAAGCTTATTTGGCGGGATGGAGGGCTAGATTAGCGCTACCCTACACGGCTCCATATGGGGCTCCATTGTATAGATGTGAGATGTCACTCTGGATGGGGGGGATCCAGGGGGCAGAGAGAACGGCTGTCTTCTAGGCGGATATTGGCCTAACCACCACTATCGGATATTGACTGTTATGGCACAAAAGTGCAAGGTTTGGATGGGAGGGACGTTCTCTCTTGTCCTGGGGAGGGGGTGTTGGGATGTTTTCACTGTTTTAGTTGTACCAGGAGGGCGCTGCTGTCGACCGGGGAAGGAAACACATCAAGGGTTATTACATGGGGTGCCCCTGGGGTTTACCATGCTGCTCGGGACACACGGAGGTGGCGGGGGAGAAATGGTTCACCGTTACCAATGGCAAAGGATAGCTATAACATAGTCTCATGGAATGTCCGGGGAATGCACTCCATGCATAAAAGGTATAAAATACTTTCCCAATTGAATCGGCGGGGTGCAGATAGCCATGCTCCAAGACACTCATACACTGGCTGCGGAGGGCACAGCACTACACAGACGCTGGAGGGGCCAAGCTTTTTACACATCCTACTCAGCGTTTGCCAGGGGGGTGTTGATCTGGATAAGGGCAGGGATCCCCTTTCAATCTACCGGGCACAAAGTGGACCCGGAGGGACGATGTGTAATTGTATCCGGGCGACTGGATGGCCAGGACATTACCCTGGTAAATGTATACGGACCCAATACAGATCAGGCCCGCTTCCTTGAGCAGTTATCCGGGATACGGGCACCGTACATGACGGGCCCGGTTTTAATGGGGGGAGACTTTAATTGTATTGCGGATCCTGACTTGGACAGGTCACACCCACCGCTTAGAAACTCCCCAGTGAACACCATGGCTAGATCCTTTAGGGAATGGCAAACCCGGTGGGGTTTGGTGGACACATGGCGCCGCACACATCCGGACGCTAGGGAATACTCGCACCTCTCCCATGTACACGAACTCCATGTCCGGCTGGACACTTTCTTGTGCACACCTGATATGCATACGCAGCTCTGGGGGCAGAATATCTGACACGAACGGTATCAGACCACAACCCACTAATGATTAAACTGCAGAGGGGGCGCAATCACAACCAATTCCCACCTGGCGCCTCAAGCCAGAGGCACTGGAGGATGAAGCCTTTTGCAAGAAACCAGGGCCCATATTGAGCAGTATTTCACCGACAATGCCTTCTCCACGGATTCTAGAAGCACGGAGTGGGAGGCATTCAAGTCTGTGATAAGGGGACGGTGCATGGCAACATCTATAGGGGTCCGTCGGATGCTTACTGCGGATGTGGACAGGGCAGACAGGGTGCTCAGGGACCTTGAGTGTAGACGACCGGAACATCCGGAGCTACGACAGGAGTTGCTAGAGGCTAAGGAAGCAGTGGCAGAGCAGAAGGAGCGGTTGCGCTGCTTTGACTACCGGGCGTATACAGACAGGACTCATGCAGAGCGGGATAAGGCTGGGTGACTGTTATCATGGCTTGTTAATCCGACCCGACGGGGTAACATTATTCTGGAAATTCAGGATCAGGCCGGGAACCCCTTGCACAGGCAGGACCGGATCAACACTCGCTTCCGAGACTATTATGCAGGCCTGTACAGTAGTTCGGGGCCTAGGGAGACAGAGGGAATCACGGAGTACCTGTCAGCACTTCCCTTACATACCTTGGGGGAGAATAGGCGGAACTGTTGGGGGCCGCGATTACGGGGCACGAAATTGGAGCCGCCATTAAAGCCATGGCGCGGGGAAAGACTCCGGGTACCGATGGGCTCCCCCAAGAATTTTATGCTGCCTACTTGGCCGAACTGACGCCCAGGCTAGTAGAACTCTATGTGGCGGTCTGGGATGAAGGAATTCTGCCACACACGGCCCGAGAGGTGGTGGTGATTCCCCTGCTCAAGCCCGATAAACCCCCGACGGAATGCACGGCGTACCGGCCTTTATCAATGCTAAATTTCGATTTTAAAATCCTTAGCAAAATATTAGCTACTAGATTGCTGCCGCATATGACCTCTTTGGTCCACCAGGATCAGGCGGGATTCATCCCCGGCAGGAATACGACACTTAACATTAGGCGACTGTTCGCCGTCCTGGAGCGGGGGGGCAGAGGTTCAAGGGGGAGCGATTTTTGCTATCGATATCGAGAAAGCATTTGACAGCCTAGAATGGGGGTACCTGTACGAGGAGATGGCGCATATGGGACTGGGGCAGGAGTTTGTCCGCTGGGTGAAGATACTCTACGAAGATCTGGTGGCGAGAGTTCGCACGGGCCGCACCATCTCGGCGCAGTTTAAGGTGGAGAGGGGCACGAGACAGGGGTGTCCCCTCTCCCCCCTCTTATTCGCCCTGGCGATGGAACCGTTGGCGTGTAGGGCGCGCTCCGGGATGGCCTATAGGGGGTTGCGCTTGGCTGACCAGTTGCACCATATAGCGCTATACGCCGATGACCTGTTGCTGTTTTTATATGACACAGGTACAGATCTGTGAGGCGCTAGGGACATGATGGAGGCCTTTGGGACTCTCTCGGGCCTGTGCGTCAATTGGTGAAAATCACAGCTGTTTCCGGTGAGGGTTGGCACCCCACCCCCTGAGGGTCTGGAGGGCTTGAAATGGGAATTCCGATGCTTCAGGTATCTGGGCGTGCAGGTGTACCATGATCTCGTGGATGTCCAGGATGGGAATGTAGGTGGGGCCCTGCGGGCGTTGAAGGGCAGCATGGCTTTCTGGAGTAACCTACCACTGTCGGTCGCGGGGCGGATCTCCCTCCTAAAAATGATAGCGCTGCCCCGACTGCTGTACTTTTTCGTCACACTACCGGTGTGGATTCCAAGTGCGTGGTTCCGCTCCCTCGACTCCCTTATCACTGCTTTTATATGGGGAAATGGCAGAAGGAGGGTAGCCCTGACCACGCTGTCAAGGGCGACCCTTGGGGGGGGCCTGGCGGTCCCGGAGATGGAGAGCTACTACCTCGTGGGACAGCTCCAAAGACTTACGCAATGGGTGGCTGGGAGTCTAGATCCGGGCCGGAGGAGACCTCCCTTCACCCCGGACAGAGCAGACGTGCTCGGTACCTTCATGGGCACTATCAGGCCGGGAGGGGTAGGTTCCTCTGAACATAAAGTGGTGAGGCGCTGCTGGACTAGATGCTTACAAAAACAAAGACCAGACGCCCCTATTGACCCGAGATGTCAGTAGCATTTCTCGAGGCACTCCCAAATGGAGGAAACTGGAGGGGGTTGGAGGAATGGGTGCAGGCCGGGGCAACTAAACTGGGAGACTTATATAGGGACGGAGAGCTGCTCCCATTTGAGGACTTCCGCGCTGCTTGGGACATACCGCAGGGACACTTCTTGCTATATGGGGCTGTCACGGGGGCCATGCATAGACACTGGGGACGAGGGACAACTGAACCACCCACACATGCAACCAGTGAGTACATAAGCCTGTCAGGGGAGGTCATTAAAGTGGTCTCATGCCTCTACAGGGCAGTTAGACGGGACTACACAAAACCATTGGAAGGGTTGAGAGCCAAATGGGAAACTGACCTGGGAAATCCCCTAGAGGATAGGGATTGGGACAATGCACTCCAGAGGGCCATCAAGGTGTCTCGCAATGCGCGGTTTCAGTTAATTAGTTTCTACACATTACACCGGGCATACCTTACCCCGGATAGGATCAACCGGTTCTTCCTCAGAGACGACGCGGGATGCCCAAGATGCGGGGAGGTGGGGGCCAGTTATTTACACATGATGTGGAGTTGCCCACAGTTATGCATGTACTGGCGGGAGGTGGCCCTGGAGACAGCACGAATTACAGGAAGGGACATCCCATGCACACCAAGTCATGAGCTCCTCAATCTGTTCCCGCATTCGGCAAAGACCAAAATGACGGCGAGGTTCCAGGACTTGGCATTTATATTGGCAAAACGGGAACTAACGAGCAAATGGAAGGCCCCTACAGGCCCCAATGTCACACAATGGAAACGTGAGTTAGAAAATGGGCAGGGTGCGAAAACAGAATACTGCTCAGAAATGCCAAGCGGGGAATAGGCAGGCTGGAGCGGGCACAGGCTTGGGGGGTAATGGTTGACGAATTGCAACATGAAGGGCAGGAGTCTGCACCCGGCACCCCGAGGAGCCTCTCTCAACCCGCAAGCCCTGGTAATCAGGACCACAAGAGAGAACTGCGCGAGCACTGAGGGGAGCACTGAGATAGTTCTGGGCGCCCGAGGGAATGGGTTTTGCTCCACTACCCTTAGCTAGTAGCGAGGGGGACCCAGACAATCTACACACAATAGATGGGGTGCAATTAGTCGACAGCAGAGCGGGGTGGGTGGGAGATAGGTTGGGAAGTTTGGGGGGGGAGGGGTAAGGGAGAGCATAGAGGCATCATTCAACGGAACTCATTGGTAGGAATTGGGTAGCCAATCCATAAGGGTAATAGCGCAGACTAATGAGACCACAGATAGAGGTCGTCGCTAAGGCAAGGAGTTAAGATACGGGCTATGACCATTATTCGGAACTGAGTATACTATGTCATAACTGAAAATGCCAATAAAGTTGTTTAAAAAAAAAAAAAAAAATGAAGAGAGGACCCAGAAAAGGAACCGAATTCGAAGTGTGGCAGTCTCTTCTCAATCCCCATCCCCTTTCCCCTGGATTCCTTGGCAAGTCACGAGCTTGTGAACGTGCTGCTGGGAAGCTGTTTTGGGGCATTGGGAATATACATCGTTCTGCTCCTTTGCATCTGTGGTTAAGACACTCTGACAGAGTGAAGTGCCCACGCTGTAATTGCACCTGAGCAGAATGGCAGAGGGTCTAGATTTAAAGAAGTTAGGAGAAGTTTTGGAGGGAATTCAAAAAGAATTGATAGTAGTTAGAGAAGAAAATAGGGAGCTAAAACAGGACCTCATCACATCTCGGAGAGAGACTACAGATTTAACCATTAAGATGAATAATTTAGTATCCGGGACCAGTTTCAAGAATCCCTCTTTACAAGGAGAATATACTAGTGATCCCACAGTCTCTACGCCCAAGGTTACGACCCATGTTATTCATTCCTTGTCCCCAGTAATCCCTATAGCTCCTCCTGAGCGGTTTAATGGGGACCCTCAGAAGGCACAAGTATTCTTGACCCAATGCACCTTACATTTCATGTGCCGTCCGGCAGTCTTTCCTGACACACAGTCGCGAGTGGCATTCATCCTTTCATATCTCAGTGGAGACGCAGCGTCCTGGTCTATGCCCTTAGTAACCAGAAATGACCCAATTTTATATGATATTGATGCATTTAGAAAAGTATTCCTCAGGATTTTTGATCGGCGTAAAGCCTCTCAGGTCACAGATAACGAACTGTTAGAGATCAAACAGGGCAATCGGGATTTGATTGCATACTTGGCCCAGTTTAACGAACTAGTTGTGGAGACCGAATGGCCGGAGAATAAACGTGCAGCAGTGTTTTACCGTGGATTAAAGGTTGAGTTAAAGGATGCCCTAGCCAGGTGCCTAATAGACCCACAGAAATCTCTGCACTTATTGACTTGGTACTAGAAATTGATTTTCACCAAAATGAACGAAGAGGAGAGAAAAGGAGGGATTTTCGTTCGAGCACACCTAAGTTTGATCGAGCAAGAATGGAGAATTCTAAAGGAAGTGATTCCCAACATGGGGCTGAACTGATGCAAATTGGAACCATACGTGGCCCACTATCAAAGGAAGAGAAGGAAAGAAGGTGTGCAAATAAACAGTGCTTGTATTGTGGTGGTAGTGGTAATTTTGTCCGTAATTGTACCAAGAAGCCAAAACAGACACTGCCGGAAAACACCCAGCACCATCAGTAAGGGGAGTTGGACTGATGGTTGCCGAATTGGAAACAACTCCAAGAGATCATTCCCTGGCCAATACTTTACAGTCCTCTTCACCACATCTCATCATGATTCTGATCCCTGCAGTTTCGTGAGATCACCTTAAAACAAATCACCATGATGGTGGATTCAGGTGCTACGGGCAATTTTTGCAACATAAAGTTCGCAGAAAAGATTGGATTAAAGGCAATAAGAAAAGAGAAGAGCGAAGCAGCGCTGGCTGTAGATGGTACAAACCTCTCTTCAGGTCCTATAGTTAGCCACACAGAATTAGTAGAATTGAGAACTGAAGAAGGACATTGTGAAACCCTGCAATTTAATTTAGTAGACGCTCCTCAATTCCAACTAATGTTGGGGCTACCGTGGCTTACGGAGCATAATCCAACAATTGATTGGAGTGCTCGATCAATCACGTTGGGTTCAGAATTTTGCAAAGAAAACTGCTATAAGCATGACGGAAGAAGGAATGTGAAAACTCCAGCGTTTCATCTGTGCGAAGGTAGAGCCACAATTTGTGTGATACAAACTACCGAATTGCCTCCAGAATACGTTGAATTCCAAGATGTTTTTAGTGAGGCCGAGACAGAAAAGCTCCCACCACATATAGAATTTGATTGTAAGATTGAGCTAGAACCAGGTTCCAACCTTCCTTGCAGCAGAATATATGCCTTAACTGAAAAGGAAGATCAGCATCTAAAAGAGTTTCTACAAAAATATCTCAGTAATGGATTCATCAGACCCTCCCAATCCCCAGTCTCCTTGCCACTTTTCTTCATCCCTAAAAAGGATGGCGAACTAAGGACTTGCATTGATTATAGGGCAATTAATCGCATACCAATCAAGAACCGCTACCCTCTGCCCTTGATTTCTGTGCTATTGGATCAAGTGAAGAGTGCAAAAATCTGCACCAAGTTAGATTTGAGAGGGGCCTACCACCTAGTCCAAATTAAGCAGGGAGATGAATGGAAGACTTCTTTCAGAACTAAACACAGGCTTTATGAATATCAAGTGATGCCCTACAGGCTTTGTAACGCCCCTGCTGCATTTCAATACTTTATCAACGATGTGTTGAAAGAATATATTGATCGAAGCGCAATTGTTTACATAGACGATATCTTGATATATTCAAATTCAGTGGAAGAGCATCAAGAACATGTGAAAGGAGTCTTACAAAAGCTGCGTGAGAATTGTTTGTATGTAAAATTAGAAATATGCGCTTTTCACATGAATTCTGTAGAATTCCTAGGATTTGTGCTGTCTCCAAATGGAATTACCATGGATATGAATAAGATCAAGGCGGTGACAGAATGGGAGTCTCCAAAGTCTGTGAAGGAAGTCCAAAGCTTCATAGGCTTTGCAAAATTCTATAGGAGGTTTATTCAAGACTTTTCCAAGAAGTTGATTCCCTTGACCAAGTTGCTAAAGAACGGAGTAAAATTTGACTGGACCTACGAAGCTGAAGAAGCCTTTGTGAAATTAAAGAAATATTTCACCACAACTCCGTTCTTATTGCATCCCGATCCCACTGAACCTTTCTATGTAGAAACAGATGCCTCCAATCTAGCGTTGGGTGGAGTCCTGTCACAAAGACACAAGGTCACGGGTCAATTACATCCAGTGGCTTTTCTCTCATGGAAGTTAACCCCCGCTGAGGTGAACTACACCATAACTGAAAAAGAGCTGTTGGCCATAAAGGACGCATTTAAGGAGTGGAGGCATTACTTGATGGGCGCTCAACATACAGTTACTGTCTACACGGACCATCGGAATCTGAAATTTTTAAAGTCAGCGAGGACATTGACACCAAGACAACTTCATTGGTCATTATATTTCGCTGACTATGACTTCGTGATCATGTATAGACCAGGAACACAAAATGGAAAGGCAGATGCCTTATCCAGGCTTGGCACCGAGAATGTTCAAGAGAAGGTTGAAGATCAAAGAATAATTGCCGAAGGGAAGATTGTCGGAACCTTGTTAAGAGAATACATGGAAGATTCAACACAAGATACAATGGGGTCAGAAGAAATTCAGGAATGGGCAAATCAGGATACTAGACGAGAAGTTCACCGAAATCTACCATACCACGATGGAGCCCTCTATTTACCCACCAAAGAGTTAAAAGGCTCTGAGAGAGTGTCACGATCATATATTAGCCGGACACATAGGAATCCAGAAAACAGAAGACTTAGTAAAACGTCGCTTTTGGTGGCCCAATATGATCAAAGATATCCGTCAATATGTATCCACTTGCGAAATCTGTGTGAGAGGAAAGTCTGAGAGACAAGCCCCAAAGGGACTATTGCAACCTTTGCCCTGGCATACAGTGACGTTAGATCTAATAGTAGAGTTACCATCCAGTCAAGGGTTTGACACAATATTAGTGTGTGTGGATGCATTCACCAAGATGGCCCATTTTGTCCCTTTAAAGGGGGCCCCGACAGCAAGGAAATTAGCACACACCTTTAGCCAGACAGTTGTGCGGGCTCAGGGGATACCCAAGGTGTTAGTGTCTGACAGGGACACTCAATTTTTATCTCATTTTTGGAGGGCATTCACTAAGAAATTAAACATAGAAACTAGGTACACAACTAGTTACCACCCAGAGTCTGATGGCCAAACAGAAAAGGCTAATCAAGAATTAGAACAGTATCTCAGACTATGTCTATTAGATCAAGAAGGAGACTGGCCAGAGTACCTTTGGGCTGCAGAGTTCTCACATAACAACGCGAAAAATATGTCAACTGGGTATTCCCCATTTTATTTAAATTCTGGCAGACATCCAAATCAGTCAATAAATGTCCAAGAAGTAGAGGTTCCTGCAGTTAAAGATCTCATTGAACATATGACTCAAGTTCATAGTCTAGCGACTAGGAATCTCACTAAAGCTAAGGAGAGTTACAAGCAATATGCTGACAAGAAGAGAAGGAAGGAACCTGATTTCCAAGTTGGAGAAAAGGTTTGGCTGAGTACCAAAAATCTTAAGCTGAAGGGGAATAGAAAACTACAACCAAGATTCGTAGGTCCTTATGTAATTGAAAAAAGGTTGAGCACATTGACTTATCAGCTAAAACTACCCAAGTCTCTAAAGATACACCCAGTGTTTCATGTTTCATTACTGAAAAAGACTTCACCAGAACTAAGAGTAGATAAACCCCCAAAACCAATTCAAACTGAGGGAGGAGTAGAGTTTGAAGTAAAACAAATCTTAGACTCAAAAGAAACTAAGGGTCAGGTCTACTGCTTGTTAGATTGGAAGGGGTATGGTCCGGAAGAAAGGTCTTGGGAGTTAAGTTCAGACGTGCATGCTCCTCGATTAATTAGGAATTTTCACAAAATGTTTCCAGATAAACCCAAGCCGGTGGGACCTGCCTTGCGGGGGGTACTGTCAGAACCATCCAGAATCCTTGAATCCAAAGTCTTTCCACCTGCTCAATTGTAGTGAAGGGTAAACTAAGTAGAGTGCATGGACATTACATACATAGTAGGCTACAACGAAGGAGATCCAAGATGGCTGCCGTGGAGCGACCTTTGAGTCAGCAGTCTAGTGTGCCAGACCTTGAGGACAATCAAGAATGTCCAGGGGAAGTGCCCGCAGAAGTGCGCACTTCACCTGAAGACGTCGCAAAAGAAGGAGAGTCGGCATCTTGCGGTGCGAAAGTCAGTCAGGGACCTTCCGTCTCACACTCGGTCGACGAGCCTCCGGTTTTGGAAGCTGTTTCCAGTCCCACGTTGTTGCGCTAGAGGAGCGCAAGTCAGTAAGCCAAGCCAGAGTATTTTGGAAAAGCATAGTTTAAGGATATTGTCAGGCTTGGTTCGTGCATGCTTTCTGGATTTTCAGTAATTCGAGTTCTTGAGTAAATAGACGAGTGAAATTCAGTTGCAATGTCACATTGTTCCTAGTTTAGGAGATACATTGTCTATACCACACAGAAGTTAAACATAGATGAGACAGTGTTATTGAGTGTCAAAACAGTTGGTTTAGCTTACCCAAGTGATTAGGCGAATTGTTACTGCTTATTTGTATTTAGAGTTGAAGTAAACTCAGTCGCTACACCCTCACTTTATTCCAACAGAAGTTAGGTAGGGGAGCGCTTATATTTTCTTTCTCAGTATTTCAGTACTAGCGGTGAAGTACACGAGTCGCTAGCTTGTTCAGTACTTTATTTGTGATACCAACAAAACTATTACTTACACAGACAAAAGAATCTCATTTAGTCTTTGTAAGAAAATACTTACCTGCTAAGCATTGCAGAATTCCAATAGGAGCCATCTGTACACCTTTTAGGTAAGAGTCTGGGAGAAAGAGAGAGAGTAAAATTAATATGGGTAAAAGGCTGCGCTATAATACCTATACTTCTATTAATAGTTACAGACGAGGCTTACCATTACACAACCACGAAGAAAGAAGAGGGGCACATGTCACCAGAGAATTGGGTAGGTGCAAGAGAAAAAATGTATTAAGACAATTGATTAAAAACAATGTAATTAAAAGAAAGGTTTTTGTTACTAATAAAAGGTTTATTACAGTTCCAAATAAGAAACTACACCTGGCAAGAACCAGAAGATAGCAAGTGAAGAGAGGACCCAGAAAAGGAACCGAATTCGAAGTGTGGCAGTCTCTTCTCAATCTCCTTCACCTTTCCCCTCTGTGGATTCCTTGGCAAGTCACGAGCTTGTGAACGTGCTGCTGGGAAGCTGTAGTGGGGCATTGGGAATATACGTCGTCCTGCTCCTGTGCATCTGTGGTTAAGACACTCTGACAGGAGGGTGGACGGGGGAGTGGGTGACCCAGTTCAGTGATGAGGGTGGGGGAGGTAGACTGGTTGTGTGGAGTGGCATCGTTCATTGCGGTCTGTGTGTCCTCTATCTAGTGCTGTGATGGCAGTGAGTGTTATGGCCTTAGTTGGGGTGGAGATAGGGGGAATATGGTCAGTATGAGGGATGGGGTCTGAGCCTCCCGTTGTTTGGTGTCCCCGTCAATCTCGTCTGTGTGCTGGAAGGGTGCCCATGTCTGTAGGAACAGGTCAGATTGATCTTGTAGATTATAAATAACTTGTTCGTTTGAGGCAGTGTGGACCGTAGCCACTAATCAGTTCTCCTGTGATGGTGGAGTTAGCGACCTCCATTGTCGTAAGATACATATCTTAGCTGTGGCAAGTGCCATATGAAAGAGACGGTACTGCGGCTTTGATAGATCTGGTGAGTGTCGCAGGTCATGTAAAAGAATAGCGGGGGTGAGTGGTAGGTGCATTGGAGAAAGATTGGATTCATTGACGCTCGCATATTTGTGTTGTGTCACTTCGTGTGTTCACGCATCTCCAGCAATTTGCATGCAGGAGTAGGCCCGCTCTGCGCAGTTTCATTGGTGTCCAGTGCCAGTCATACAAGGTCTTAAAAAGGCAGAACTTCAATCATGCCTCTCTGGTACCTCTGTCCAGGGCCTCCAGGGTATCTACCCACTTGTCTTATTCATAGGAAACTGATAGTCGGGTTTGCCATCTGGCACAGAGAGCTCGTGAGAGGGGTTGAGAGAAAAGATGGGAGGAAAGTACGCCTTATAGTCCAGACATCACCCCTTTGTGTTTCCCCCACGTATGGAGATACGTCACCACTGGTGAGGTTGACAAGGACCAAGGACACGGACCTAGACGTTTTCTCAGACAGTGCTGCAATTGAATGACTCGCCAGGATTGTGAAGCAGGGAGGCCAAACTCCTCCCTTATCCGTGTAAATGACTTGAGGTCACCATTCTGGAGGAGTTGATCAAGAGTGTGTATACCCACTGCCTTCCATTGTGGCCAAGATAGTCTCTGCCCATTGATGCATATGCCGGCATTGCCCCATAGGGGTGCTTTCTCGTGGAGTCGTGGGTTCGACCCAAGTAGGCGATGCGCACGTTGCCAGGCCATCCACATAGCAGATAGTACCGGGTGTTTGGGGTCCTGCTGGCACGTCCCTTGCCCGTATAGGGCAGAGAGGCCTATGTCTGCAGATAGCAGATGCCGTTTGATGTTTACCCATTGCAGTGGGTCTGGAATCCATGGTAACATATAAGCCAGTTGTGAGAGTTGGAGGGCAAGAGCATAGCGCTCAATAGACGGAAGATTCAGTCCTCCGCTGACACGACAGGCCTTCAGTTTCGACGCAGCTAGGCGAGGTCTCGAAGAGCCCCATATAAAGGATCTTATCCTGGAATCAATGAGGCAAAGAGAGGTAAGAGGTACTTGGATGGGAAGCATTCCAAAAGTATAAACAAAGCGTAGGAGAGTTACCATGTGCACTACTTGGACTTTGCCCCTCATGGAAAGACCCAGCACAGACCATTTCTCAAAATCACGTTTCATCTGATTGATCATTGGGTTCAGATTATCCGGGACCATCGCCACCATGCCTTTATTCACCAGAATACCCAGGTACTTATTTCATATTCATGAGCTAATTCGAACAACCTTTCATGAGGCTGTCCAGCACGTTTGGTATTGCGTTTACACATGAACAAAAGCTAATCATCTCGGTATTTATCTAATCGAGGCAGGCTAAGATTCCCAAGTACAAAGTCATCTGAATCTATTTTTAATTTGGCCACATCTACTGTCCTTTCCCTCACTTAGGGTTGAACAGTTCTTTCGCTTGTACCTGGATTTTTACCTTCATTTGGGGTGTCTATATAACTTTGAGCCAATCATCGAGTTCTTAGGCAGTAAAACCAGGCTGCTCTACATGGGTAATAAGGATTATTTCTCCACTAGAGGAACCATGATTTATATTAGGTGGTGAATTCAAAATAGATATGTCAGTGCCTGGTGAACCTAGGTTTATTACTGCCTTGGGGGTACTATGATTAACACTTGGAGGTACATTCGTTTTGGCCATTAAAACAGGTGACGATCCTTGGGGAAACCCTCCAGTTGTCTGATTTAATGTGGGAGCTGCACTTGCAGCGCATGGGGTATTCACTTGTGTCGAGACCAAAGGAATTTGAGGAATTTGTTTCATTATTGAACCTACAAGATTGCTACCTAAGGTACCCATCTCAGTAGTAGCATCAACAGTATGTGTAGCATTTCCTGTCAATCCAGGTTTATATAAGGAAACTAAAGGGCCAATTGTAACAGGAACTGTCAATGTATCTGGGGTATTTAGAACAGGTGAATTTGGAGGGCTTATTATCCATGAATTCTCCCCCTCAAATTAAAACTCACATCCACTGGTGCCGTGGGCACATCAGAATTCTCACTAGTATTTGCCTTGCTCACCCCTCCTGTCAGAGTCTCATTGTATCGGGGTTGACGATTTAACAATGGTTCATTTATGAATTCTTCAGTTGAATCGCTATCACTGTCCTCAGCTACATTCTCTATATCATCTGTCTCTTTCTTCTTTTTCTTATCCTTTCATTTACCCATCTCATCTTCCTCACTTGTCAATTCAGGATACAGTCTAGCTCCCTAGGCATGTCAGTTCTCCATGTTTTCTGTTCTGTGTCCCATCGAGCATCCGCACAAGTGCCTATGACCTTCTTATTCTTTCCTTCAAATTTCTCTCTCTGCCTAAGGTGAGCTGTATGTTCCCAAGCATAAAGTGCTTCATATTGGGTAGGTCTAGGAGGCGGTTTCTTGTCATACAACACCCTCCTTAAATGTTCAATAATTCTCAGACTAAATGTACCATAGAGGGTAAACACCAATGGACCATCTTTCTTAGTGATCTTATGCCATTGTTCAAGCCAAATACACGTGTGGAGATCCAACTTTATTGCCATATAATGACCTGTCTGATCTTCAGATGGTGCCTCTTCTCCGTTTCTAACACGTATATTCAGACATCCCTTCATTAGACTTTGTAGTGCTTTAAAGAATTTTATTTTCAGCCCAACATATGCAAAATTCACACATAACTTTCTGTCTACCAGGAAATGATTGTTCACCCACAATTCTCTGTCCAGTGTTCACGACCAATACCAGCGCGTCTCTCTATGGCATAGCCAATCAATACCAGAGCGGCATCCTCTGTCATCAATCTCACTCCTTGCAGCGGCTCACCCTCCTTTATACTTTTTCACAAACTCACCCTCTCAACAAATTTACACACAAAACAAAGCAAAGCAATTTCAAAAACTAACTTTGTCTGCTCCTCTTAAGAAATTAGAGTTTTCAATCAAACAAGAAATGGTCTGGAACAACACTTTCCACCCTACCCTGACATTCACTTCAAATGAAACCTCGACCCGCAGGGTCTCACTCGGAAAATCACTATACCAACCGCACCTCACGATCACACATCAAGATAAAGACCCTATATTTATTTTCTTTCGATGACATCCACAACAAGCACCACACAACAGGGGACAACTACAACACAGTGTCTTCTACACTGATAACTTATTACCATCCCGGGATCTTAGGTCACGTCGGACTCAATAACCCCTTTACCTTCTCTGCTGCAAGCGCCAAATTCACGCAAAAAACTTAAAACATCTCCGCTGAACACTACACATTCACTGCAAAACACTGCATGCATACGCAATTGTAACTTGCAACCCTGTTAATACTGACACCTCCACTGCTACAACTTGCTCCTGGACCGCTGGAACATCATCAATCCTCCGAACGAACCATGGGCTTCAGGGAATTTGGACTGGGCTTGGGCAATTTCTGAATGGGACACACTGATTGCCTCATCTCAGTGACAAACCATCCAACAAGCTACCAAGTGATCCAGCGCTGGGCCACACTCTTACTAATTAGTCATTCGATGGGTCTTTTATATGTTGACTGGAGACAAATGAAGTTAGCATGAATTGAACAAATCCAATTTACATTGTAACCCATTTGGCTAAACAATGAGGACCAGGAATCAGTAAATAAAGTTAAAGGTTTTTATTACAAATTTGCAGTCAGATTAAAGTCGATAAATCTGAAAACCAAACTGTAAAGATACAGAATAAGAACAGGATAACCCAAACTTCTGAAGAAGTTCAGGTACATCAGTATAAGACCAACAAGAAGTTCAGTCACAGCACTACAGAAAATTTGTAAAAGGACTTGGTGCTCAGAGAAGACTCCCTGGTCCTCTCACCCAAACCTGATTAACAACTAAAGTCATTTAATTTATATTCTAAACCAATTCAGGTAGTTAAGTCTAAATTGATCTTAAAAAGTTGGGAAAATTCATAAAAGGAGGGAAATGCGAGAAGGTTTCATCATTGCAGAAGCTCGGTCAAGAGGCTTCCAGGTATAGGGGAATAAGTGTCAGCCTCAGCCACACTTTAGCGAAAATCAAAGGGGAAAGACATAGAGGTCGGTACCTCTCAAAGTCCAAAGGAACAGTGATCTAACACCTAACTGTGTGTAGACTAGTCACTACCATCCGAATCTTCAGAGTGGCAACCATCTTCATGTCATCAGAGACTCCATTGTTCTTTCCTTTCAGCTACAACATTATCAGTTTCTTCCAGACCAAACTTGAGAACGATATTGTACTTGAGTACCTGCGACTCCTTACAACATTAATGAATAGGAACTGTCAGTTGACGCTCTGGCTATCAGTGTTCCTTGTCAAGGTCCTCTTCTCAGGCTCTCTATCACTAATACAGTGTTACATCTATTCTCAAACTAACAAACCATGTGAATGTACCTGCAAAAAAAAGACGCACAAGCAGAAATAGGAAAGCAGCATTTTATGGAGAAAGTAATAAAGGCCTCTCCTCATGTCAACTGAAATGTATTATTCAATGGTGCACAATTAATATGCATGTGCACATACAACAAATGAAAAATGTCAGTGCATTAGATTCAAGTTACACTTTAAGTAAGTGTAATACAACTCAAAATGCATGAGTGTAAATGTGAATGAGAACTGGAATATAGATGCTGATATAGAAACATTAGTTGCACACATTACATAAATCCTTCTCGTGTCTACAGTAAATACATTTTAATAGTGTGGAGATGGTTTATCAATCAACTAAAGAGTACATTTCATTTTAATAAGGTTAAGGCACACATAGTAAATAACTCTCTAGTTCTACAGTGAATGCACTTCAGAACTGAATTCAAGTGCAACACTTTATATTATTAACATTAAAACACATAGAGTATATGGTGCTAAGTGCATGTATATATTGCGTTTTTGTGACGTGTAAGGTTGGAGCGAAAATTACGCTGCTCTAATATATCAATTCTTAAACTACCTACAATCATCACCAAAACTGACATATGCTATGAAGTGGGAGACTGAATTGGAAATACAAATTGGTGATGAATCATGAATGAATGCATGGACTAGACAACTTCATCATCAATATATAGCCAAAACAAAGTAAATAGTTTAAGATTTTTGCTGAAGGCATCTAACCTCAACTATACAGCACAAAATGGTCAGACCCTTGACACATGTCCCCAGGAAGTGGAGTCAGAGGTACTATGGTACATATTTAGTGGTCTTGTAATGGAGTACCTATATTTTCTGGAAAGAAATATTGGACATTGAATTAAAGTTAGAACCTTGCTCTTGGGAGACACAGTAGAAAATTCAGAATACCAACAAACTACCATAACATGAAAACTACTTAATCATATGCTCCTATCAGCCAGACTCACAATTTCCCATTGCTAGAGACTTCCCAAACCTCTCTGTTAAACATCTGGTGGGCTAAAATGTGGTCAGTTTCTGCCATGGAAAAGTCAATTGCAATAGTCCATGAATAATGGAAAAATTCAAAAAACTCTGGGCACTCTTTTGCATAAAGAATCAAGGATGCCCCGAATGGGCCCAAATCACAACGCAGCAATTATCTTCTGAATTTTTACAAACAGATGAAGATACAACTAAACAACCACCTGTTCGTGGTCCAAAAATTGAATGTTAAATCTTAAGCAGGCAGCAAGATAAAAAGGGGGGATAATCGTACAATGGAATGCATGTCCCTGTGGTGGCTGCTGACTTTTGAAAGTGGTGAGTCGTAGCACTTATGGGAGAGTTTGACTTAGCAAGTGAACCCAACTGACATATGGGCCGTTTGGGGTGGGGGCGGGGGGGCGGCAGATACATCCCCCTGAGAAATTTTTGAAAGAAAAGGGGCAAAGGGTTTATTTTGAAGCTAATTTTGTTGAAGAAGTTGTTAAAAAAGCAAGAAGAATCTAGACTACATATCGGGTGCACACGCCCCTGATTTGCCTCTTAGTTCAATAAGGGCATTGTTGTAAGGGGAAGGCTGAATGTTTCTAGTAGGTTTATGTTTAAAAACTTCTACTTTTAATAAATGGCAATCAACCCAGTGTTATGATCATTCTGATGAAGTGAGGTGAAACGCCTAAGCATGTTAAAAAATATATATTTTGTGATGTTTGAAAAGGCTACATGACAAGCGGATGGATGGTTTAGATTGTATTGCATTGTATTGTAATTGGCAATTACTCTACTGATGCGGCATTAAAGCACTTTACAGCTTCACAGAAAATAAATTTGCACGCATATCATATGGGTCGAAGGTTTCATGGGGCATATTTGTTTTAGAGTTATGAGGCACAGTTTATCCAAACATTGATAAACTTAAGGCAAAATAGTGCGCAGTGGATGGCTATGAAAGTCGAGATATGTGCAATATAAGATAAAAAGCACTACAGGGCTCCTGCAGCTGGGCCATCGCTCTATCACCTGACTCTCGGCGTTAATGTGTATCTCCTAACACTAAGGTACTGTCGCAACTATTTTCAATTTTGTTATCAATACTCGTGTTCCACCCCTCTAATCACTGCTTGATACAAACTACGGATTTACGACTATAATCATGACTAAAAATAAAGGAGTTGTTGGCACATTAGATGCGTTTATTGTCAGGGCAGAGTTGCTGCTGACCCACGAAATTGAAATTACCGAGCGGCGTCTCTCCTTAGATTGTCCATCACTACCAAGAAGTTTGTCATTAGGTATACTTAACCAGGGGGGCTTTCCTCTAATGTGCTCACCGACTAGTACGCAAGATGTCCAAAATATGCCTAACACCCCCCTTTTGCCAACCCCGGACGTTTTAGACGCACCCCCCATAGTTGTTTCGAACGGGACAAGGATTGCCACCAGAGCAATGGTCTCCAAACCATTGGAGGAGACGACGACGAAGGAGCCATTAGCAAAACGAAAACGGGGAGCAGGCACCCAAGCAACTAGAAATCATAAGGGAGTCAAAACTATAAATCATGCATCCAACCATGTAGTATTTTTATTAAATTCGGTGGGTACACAGACTGATGACGTTCTGCCTGCTCTATCAACCAGCAAAACCTGTATGGGGGATCCTGCACTTGTTTCTGTTGTAGAGACCGCCTTGGGAGCCGCTTTTGACAAGTTTAAAGTATTACTGGATAGGAAATTCACCCTGTTATTTGAAAAACTAGAAAAATTAGAATGTGTAAATGCTATGAATACCCAGAGTGGTAGTACTATAATTGTACAACCTGAACTATCAGTAACGGTTTATACAGATCCTATTGGGGAGGAGAGTACATCATCTAGGGGCATGGTTGCTCAGAAAACAAGAGGTGGGATGTGCTTAGGCTTAGGCACCCTGATTGTGGGATGGCTACGAAAAACAACCCCAATGAACTGGGAGAGTTCCATGGCAGTACAGGGGGATGTAAAAGATACAATAATTTTAGATTGATCTCCCCCCTGAGGCAACTCCTTTAGTTGCAGTGCTTACAGGAGTGCCCCCACTTAATGTGAACGTGACAGAAACTACCGAGGACCTCTTAAGTAAAACCAAATTCTGGTGTAAACAACACTCAGAACATGGGGCTCAGGCTTCTGCACATATTATAATGGCTAGACGCGTTGGTGGTGTGGGACAGAGGATTAAAGAAGGAGAAGGCGAGTGTGTTGTTATTAATTTTGACCAAATAGGGATGGCGGGACTGCTCTTTAAGGGAGGTTATAATGTGGGCCCTGGGGGTATTAGGGCATTACCACTGGGTTTTTCTACCCTCCCCAGAAAGTAACCAGCCGCAGGGAAGGATCCCCCTGGGGACTCCATCACAATTGATAAGGAAGGTTGATCCATTTAGGGGCAAGGTTCTAGGATGACCAAGCCTGATAATTGGATACAAAATCGAGGCCCATTTCCCCAAAAACCATTGTTTAAACCTGTTAATGAGGTGAGAACGTTGAATGGCTTAGTGTGTTCTAACAGATTCTCCCCACTAAGCCGATTGGATGAAAATGATTGACTACAGCCCCTTGTTACAGAGGGTAGGGAGGGGGGGAGAAGGACTTTCTAGAGAGAGGGCAGAGGGGACCCTGGATTGCAAGATCCTAAGCTGGAATGTAGCAGGGCTCAGAACAAAATGTAGGGAACCCAGCTGGATTAATTTTCTTAAAACCTATGATATAGTGGGTCTGCAAGAGACATGGGAAATAGAAAATCATTTCTGGCTGGATGGATATAAATCCTATTTTGAGGCAGCTCGGCCCTCGGCAATGGGGAGAGCAAAGGGGGGTCTTCAGATTTTAATATCGCTAAAAGTGTTGGGAAAACACCGTTTGGTTCATACCGGTTCCAGCAATTGTCTAGCCGTAGAAATCAAAAAAGCAAATTCCACGAATTTGTTAATAGTAAATTTCTATAATTCACCAGAGGTTGGACTTGTAAATGAGCATTTAAACTGTTTAAAAAGTTTTTAATTGGATATAGATCTATGCAAACCACTTCTTATGCTATCTTTATTTTGGGAGATTTTAATGTTCACCCGTGTCTGAAGAATTGTTTTGTGGGAGATTATCTTGGCCCAGAGGACCCCCTTAGTTGTCATTTTGAGCATAGTCCGCAAGGAGAATGCCTGGAGGATCTTCTTGCGGTACTCAATTTATGCCAACCTAATACAAATAATTTAGGGGCAAGGATCCCGACTTTTAAGGCAAGGGGGCAAGATTTTATAATTGACTACATTTTCATTTCACAGGTATTATCACCACTAGTTATTAAGTATGGTGCTACATGGTCTGAATATAGTGATCACAATCCTGTTATATTAGAGTTATGTAGGTCAATTGGCCTTAAAGAAAAAGAGGGTCAATCACTTATTCGTCTGCAGGTTAAGACCATAGACCAGGGACGGAGGCTAAGATGGACGAGCATAATTCCTGAGTTATTTCTAAAGGATTTAATGCATAATGCAGAAGAGTGTTTCGATATATGCCTTAACCCTGGAGAAAATGGCCCAGAGGTTTTATTGGCTTTTGAGGAGATTTGTGTGCAGGTGGCAGCGGGCCTAACTTTGCCTAGTAAAAGTTATGTTAATATGGGGGAGAAATAGTTTGATAAGGAGTGTTCTAAAGCCCACCAAAAGTTGATTTCTGCCCTGAAGCAGGTTCCCAGAGATCGTATTCTTGTAGCCCAACAGAGACAGTCTTATAAACTTATAATTAATCGCCGTAAGCAGGAAATTAAAGATGATGCATGGAATGACCTACTCTCGGTTGAGGTCAATAGGGATAGTGCAAGATTTTGGGAAATAGTTAACAAACCCTTTTTCTCCGGACAAAATAATACTCTCTTACAATGTAATATCATGGAGGATCAGTGGTACTCCCATTTTAATACTGTTTATGGAGCATCACAGGTTGAGTTGGTCCCAACAGTTACTCCGGACTTAGTCCGGGGTAACACACCATTAACTTTTATAGAAATTGAGGTGGAGGCGGCTATCGTACAAATGACCAGCAACAAGGCCCCTGGCCCTGATTGCGTCCCGGCCGATTTATACAAATCAACTCCTCACCTCTGGGCAAAAGTTATTACTAATCTCCTGAATACGGCTAGTACCCACGGGTTCCCGCCGTCTTGGTCCCTGTCGACCATTATCCCTGTGTGTAAAAAGGGGCAGAGAGGCGACCCATGTTGCTACAGACCCATTTCTCTGATTGATTCTGTGGTCAAGGTCTTAGGCAAAGTTATTTTAAATAAACTTTCTGTATGGTTGGTTGACTCTGGTATTTTAAGACCGTCAATATGGCTTTAGGAAAGGCAGAAGTACCATAGATCAAAGTTTTAATTTGCACCTTTTGGTAGAGAAGTACACCGTAGCAAAACAAGGTACTCTGCAGCTGGCATTCATGGACCTGTCATCAGCTTTTGACCTTGTAAATAGAACTAAGTTATGGTCAATACTGTTGGACATGGGGATGGATCGTTGTTTAGTTAACTTTTTAGCAGATCTTCATAAGGATCTTTATACAAGGATCAGAGTCAACCAAGATGGTAAATGCGCCAAGCACTTTAAAATTGACAAAGGGGTTCGTCAAGGCTGTATATTAGCCCCCCTGTTTTTTACCCTTTATATAAATAATTTAAATACTTCCCTTAGCACTGCCACTTTAGATATTCCACGTATAGGGGACAGGGTTATCCCCGCCCTCCTTTACGCGGATGATGCGGTCCTTTTGGCTCGTACTGCAATAGGTCTCCAGAAACTCCTGGACTCCTTTGGATCTTTCATGCAATCCCTGGACCTTGTTGTTAATAAAACAAAATCACATACGATGATGATAGGGCAGAAGTAAAAAAAATGTAAAACTTTTTATTGTGAGGGGGTCGAGTTGTCAAGGGTTTCCTCTTTCCCCTATTTGGGAGTCTTATCTGATGAAAGAGGCTCATGGACCCCACAGTTACGGGCTAAAAAACTACTCATGTCAAGGTCCGTAGCTGCTATTCAAGGTTTTGCCTCCCGACTGGGAGCGAAGCCTCTTGAAGCCCTACTTAAAATATATGACTCTAAAAGTATAGCAATAGCATCGTATGGGTCTGCAATTTGGGGATTTAAACCTGTAGCGGAACTTCAGCTAGTTGAAAACAAATTTATGAGATATCTCCTGGCGGTTCCTCAATCGACCCCTACGTACGCTATTCATCAAGAGCTGGGTAGTGGTTTTGTTGAGGATCAAATTGAGTTGGGTCCTGTGATTTCCTGGTTGAAGACATGGATCAATATAGAACTGTGTCTGAATAGAGACATTTTTAGGGACTGTTTAGTGCTGGATAATGTAAATAAAATTCAGTGGATACATTATGTCAAGTCAAATCTTGGCAAACTGGGACGACCTGAACTTTTTGCTACTCCTGAAAAGATTGTGAAAGAGGATGTGGCATGGGTTAAAGCCCAATTTTTAAACATGCGGTTTGTAGAGAGGGAGGCACTGGAGATTGAGAAACCAATGGTGAGAGCCCACCTGCTGCTAAAGACAGTCCCACAGATAGAACTGTATTTGTCAATAGTCACAAAGCCTTTCCACCGATTTTTACTAACCAGGTTTCATTTTAATCTTATTCATTGTTTTTTAGCGGATGTACAGGGCTGGAGCAGGGTCAATGATTTAGGCCCTTGTGCTTGTGATAATTTTTCTTTGCAGGACACTATGCACTTTACTATGTTCTGTAAGCATTTTAGCCCCATGAGGAGAACGTTCTTAAGACCCATATTAAAGGACAAGGGAGTTGTGCAAGTCAGACCAGCCTTAGTATATCTGCAGTTGTTAAATAACCCATTGGAGATTTTTTACATTGCTAATTTTTTGGTGTCGGCAGTGAGGTATAGGAAGAAAGGGTTTTAGATATTTTAAAATGTTGGATGATTTTATATACAGATATAATTGTTTTTATTGTCTGAGAAATGAAATATGATCCATTTGTTTTTTACTGGTGTGATTTTAATCGACTGTATGTGATATTTTAAAGGGTTTAAAATGTATTAATATGTTTTTTATTTACTTTGTATGTAAATTGTTCTCTGCGGTGTGCTTTTATGGCTTTTGTTAGCCGAATAAAGTGGTTTGAACGAACGCGATATATGTCGGATCACAGCTGCTTACCCACAAAGCAATCATAAAAAATCAGTGCATGCCTTCCTAAATACAAAAAGTGCCAGCCCTATTGCAAAGTCCTGGATTATTTACATAAACATAGTTTGTGTTAATATTCACATATTCCCAGAACTAACCCTTCAGCATCTCTGCGAACAATCTTACACAGGCTTAGAACAAGTACAGGCCAAGGAGTACAAGAAAGGGTGGGGCATTAGAGACACATTACTATGACCCAAACGCAGCACTGAACACATAGGCAGATATGGTTAAGATGACTTCAAGGCGTCTATGAATCATAATCTGTAAGTGAGTACTGTAAAAAATAAAATGTAAACTTACTATTTCAAACAATTAAAGTGCATGAGAACCAGCTACACATCAGCTACCTGCCAGCCATCAAATTAGTGAAGACTGGGGTAAAATATAAACGTAGTCAGTTATAGAGCATTTCAGTGTCTCTTCGAATACTTTGAGTTGTTGAATTACAATGATGTTTGGAAGTGACTCACCTTTCTTATAGATACATTTGTAAATTTCTTTCAAATCCACTAACCCTGGGCATAATACTTTGCTACGCTCACGGAGCATGCAAAGTTTGTGCTACTACGCACTACGCAAATTGCACGTAGCAGAGTGAAAAACTGTGCTAATTGACGTAGCGTAGCAGCAGTAAAATAAACACCTTCAAACGCTTTGATAAAGCAATTTTCTATGCTTAATAGCATATAACCAATTCACAAAAGGGAACTTTGACAATAAAATATCAAGCAATGAGAGAGGTGATGATTTTGGTGTCCCCCTAACCTAGGGGAGGACCAAGCAGATGCCTTGAACACAAAAAGCATATCATGTGAACAATTCAGTGGTGGTCCCTTCCTCCTAGGACCACCCCAAGCACAGTTATGGGCAAAAATACAATCCCAACCAAAGGCCCTGCAAAGCATTATGGGACAACCGAAGACACCACCCGCACGATGAACTCCATCCACTCCGGATCACCAACCGACCCCTGCCCACACCACGTCTTCAACAAAGCCGACGCCACCATCGCACCCCATCTCCGGGACATCATCAACTCCTCCTTCCACACCGCCACCTTCCCGGAGAGCTGGAAGGACGCCGAGCTTACCGCCCTCCTGAAGAAACCAACGGCGGACCCCACCGACCTCAAGAACTACCGTCCCATCTCGCTCCTTCCGTTTCCGGCCAAAGTCATCGAGAAGACCGTCAACAGACAGCTTGCCGCCTTCCTCTAGACGAATGGATCCCTCGACCCCTCGCAGTCCGGGTTTCGGGCCAACCACAGCACCGAGATCGCCCTTATCGCAGCCACCGACGACATCAGAACCCTAACCGACAACGGGGAAACAGCTGCCCTCATCCTCTTGGACCTCTCCGCGGCGTTCGACACCGTCTGCCACCGCACCCTAGTGAAGCGCCTCAGCAACATCGGAATCCGAGAGAAAGCACTGGAATGGATCATCTCGTTCCTCGCCGGAAGAACCCAGAGAGTCCGCCTCCCCCGTTCAGATCCGAAGCCACCGAACTCATCTGCGGCGTTCCACAAGGATCTTCACTCAGCCCAACCCTCTTCAACGTCTACATGAGCCCCCTCGCAGCCATCGCACGCCAACACAACCTCAACATCATCTCCTACGCCGACGACACCCAGCTGATCCTCTCCCTCACCAACGACCCCACCACCGCCAGAGCCAACCTACACGACGGGATGAGAGACGTCGCCGACTGGATGAGGAACAGCCGCCTCAAACTGAACTCAGACAAGACGGAAGTCCTCATCCTGGGCTCATCACCCTCCGCCTGGGACGACTCCTGGTGGCCCCGGCCCTGGGCACCGCGCCCAAGCCAACGGACCACGCACGCAACCTGGGCTTCATCCTGGACTCCTCCCTGTCGATGACCAGACAAGTCAACGCCGTCTCATCTTCATGCTTCAACACCCTGCGCATGCTCCGCAAGATCTTCAGATGGATCCCCACTGAAACCAGGAAGACCGTCACCCAGGAACTCGTCACCAGCCGACTGGACTATGGGAACACCCTCTACGCCGGAACCACAGCCAAACTTCAAAAAAGACTCCAGCGCATCCAGAACGCCTCCGCACGACTCATCCTGGACATCCCCCGACACAGCCACATCACCGGACACCTGAAAGACCTGCACTGGCTCCCCGTCAGCAAGAGAATCACGTTCAGACTCCTCACCCACGCACACAAGGCCCTCCACGACCTGGGCCCAAAGTACCTCAACGACCGCATGACCTTCTACACGCCCACACGCCAGCTACGATCAACCAGCCACGCCCTCGCCACCGTACCACGCATCCGCAGAACCACCGCCGGAGGAAGATCCTTCTCCTATCTGGCAGCCAAGACCTGGAACTCCCTCCCCACTCACCTTCGGCGAACCCAGGACCATCTCTCCTTCAGGAAGCAGCTCAAGACCTGGCTGTTCGAGCAGTAACTTACCCCCTCCCCCAGCGCCTTGAGACCCTCCCGGGTGAGTAGCGCGCTCTATAAATGCCGTGATTGATTGATTGATTGACAATGAATATTATAGTGTCCAATATCAAAATAATTCTACAAAGAGCTGCAGTTCAACTAGTCGTTACTAGATGTCCCTCACGAGTCAAATGCAAAAGAATTGAAATTATTAATACATCAAGCTGCAGTTCCACTAGTCGTTACTAGATGTCCCTCACCAGTCAAATGCAAAAGCATTGAAACCCTTTCATGAAGCTTTTGCATTTGACTCATGAGGGACATCTAGTAACGACTAGTGGAACTGCAGCTCTTTGTAGAATTATTTTGATATTGGATACTATAATATTCACTGCCCACTGCTAATCTCGTCCCATAATGCTTTGCAGGGCCTTTGGTTGGGATTGTATTTTTGCCAATAACTGTGCTTGGGGTGGTCCTAAGAGGATGGGACCACCACCGAATCATTCAAAAGATGTGCTTTTTGTTTTCAAGGCAAGGAGGATCCCAAAATCATCACCTCTCTCACTGCTTGTTAATTTATCGTTTTCACTTTTGTGAAATAACTAGATGCATTTTTAGCATATAAAGACAGAGATATTTATTTTATCTTAACTTGCACTGTGCAAGATGCCTTTGGCAATTATTGTACAGTGCAGTCTAGCACACAGCTACGCACTACGCAATTTGCATAGCTACGTGTAGTTCAAACTGTACTCCGCGTAGCTACGTGAAGTGCTACTACGCAAACTACGCCCAGGGTTAAAATCCACTGGAATAAACCAGCTTTTAAGTTTTCTTCATATTACATCACTAATACACGAAGACTTTGTTATTCTTCGTGCCGGTTGGTTAAGACACAAGTTCTCTACAGATTGCTTCGGTCGTACACCCTGATTCCTGTTTACTGAAGGATCTCCCACAGGTACTATCACCTTTAAGAAAATATTCTCAGCACACTTTCGAAGTGAAACCCTTGGTCTTCATGCATATAGCAAGTATATCTCGCTGACTTAATTTTAGTGAAATGTCACTGAAAAAAGGCAGCCACAGGAAGTAATGCACAACAGTTTTGTTCCTTGTTCTGTCTGCTGCGATGCTAAATTAGTATGAAGAAACTGTGTACGTGCGCCACAAATATTTAAAGCAGCACTTTGAATTTAAGCACATCGAAGTGGCCCTTAAGTTGCTTCTCTGTGCTACCTGTTCTAGGACTTATTCTTGGCCCCAAAGAGAAGGCTTGCGAACCAGGCACTGTTCATTTCTTCAATCATTCACAATTGACACACGACTAATTGACTGTGTAGTCATCCGCCACTAGATCGTATGCAGTATTTCACTTCAGAAATGTGCTTTAAATGGGCCGGTACCGCCCGGTACGGAGTACAGAAACATTTTTATTTCGAGAGGTAGAGTACCGGCACTTCTCAGAAACAAGAGTACCTGCACTTCTATTTTTCTATTTCAGGCAGTGATACAGACTGACACAATGGAGGCATGGGGTGTCTTCGCAACTGTATCTACTTTTTGTAGTTTTAAAAAAATGAAACAATTTAGTAGACACTAGTATTTAGTGGACTTCAAGGCCCTCTGCTTGGTGCACAAAGCTCTGTATGGAGGAGGAGCGGCGGATCTTAGGCCCCTCTTCCCTCGGTACGTGCCAGCACGCACTCTTAGGTCCGCAAATATGGGGTTGGTATGTCTCCCCAAGACAAGAAGAGTCAGATGGGGAGGAAATGGCTTTTCATTCCAAGCGGCTAAGCTCTGGAACTCCCTCCCTACACAGATGCGACAACAACCCAACGGGACTCTATTCAGAAATTTTTTGAAAACCTGGCTTTTTGCAAAGACCTAGATCTTCTAACGCTGCACCATTCCTACACACCTCAACGCCAAGACGCCTCGGCAATAGTGCGCTTAATAAATAATTCAGTTAGTCAGTCAGTCTGTCAGTTCGACCTCAGCGTCTGCTCTCAGAGAAAAAGCACTAAGCGCTGTTTGAGACTCGTTGCCAACTCTTTATCCTGTGATTGTGGGCAAATCACTTAACCTCCCTGGGGCCTATAAATATCTGATCTTGTGTAATGTAGCCAGTGTGCTCATGTAATGCGTGTAATGCATGTCAATACCTGCTTTGAGAAGGGGCTTCGGCTCAGCGTCAGCAACAGAAATTGGAAGCACACACACAGAGGAATGGAGAGAGCGGCCAGCTGCACCCCTACTACAGTCTGCCCCATCTCATGATGACTATTAAATTGTTACCACCCATTACCTCATTCTCCCTGAGCCTGCCTTGCCCCTGCCATTGAAATGAATGGAGTTCTGTGAACTTCGCCCAGGACCATTGTATAGGCAGTGGAACAGCAACCTATCCATGGCATTTTAACTCTGCACACCCTCTGCCATGATGTCACTGCTGTAGCTTGTGCCTGCAGGTCAAAGAAGACCTCGCCCAGCTGGCACATGCACAGTAGGATGTCTGCAAAGTACATTATAGCGGCCCCATAATAAATAGGAGAGCAGCAAGTAGTCATTTATTTTCAGCAGCTTGGCTTTTTTAGGTCGAGCCTCGACAGGGCTTTGCGCTGTCTGCCAGACCTGCTGTATCTCTCTATGGGCTTTTAGCACACCTCCCAATTGCTAATTGTTGTTATGTGTGGCATTTAAAAATGCTTGCTTATTATTGGTGCATTTGTCGAAATGTCCCTCCTTTGTGTGCTGAGTTCCATCTCTGGAGATTTCACTCAGGCAAGTTTTTGTTGGCCATCACTCTGATCAGCTGTGATGGCCTCTCCTCCCTGGTTTATTTATAGCTGGTTGTTGCCTGCACTCAGTGCGGCCGTCTGCATTCCTGAAATACCAGCAGCAACTGGGATGGCTGGCTCACGTGAGCGCCCTGCTTGTTTTCTCTTGTAACGGAAGTCTTCTGTTCGGAAATTACATATAAGGGGGGAAACCTTTGCAGTGGTGATGGAGCAGGGTAAACAAAATAATTTTGTACCCCTTGGAAATTAATGAACTCTTAATAATTTAATAATACTAACTGTTTGAAAATGCATGTACTAACCAACAAATGCACCCTTTTTAGTAAACACTATATATGGGTAACATGCAGATTTGTGCAAAATCTAATCTATTTACAAATGTGAAGTTAATTAACTTTGGTATTATGATTGCGTACTAATTAGAGTGAAATTGCATGATTTATGTTACGTAGTAGATTTGTATTGTGGCAAAGAATGCAGATGGTAAGTAAAATGGCTTTAAATGTCGCTTCTGCTAGGTAACACCTAACACGGGTCTTTAGAATGGCGGGTGGTAAACAGAAAGGCTTATTTTCTCTGTTTTAATTGTGTTTGTGTTTGTTCTTATGATAGTTTGTTCGGGCCTGTTAGGCCATGCTTCGAAAATGGCTGCTGGAGAGGATGAGATCACGTGAAACGGCAAAGATGGCCTCTGCGCAGAAGCAATAAAGAAAATCAAGTCACGTGAATGCGGCCTATGCCTGGAGTGAGAGATGTCTAGGTCGAACTGACCTACAATAAAGAGTGTGCCAAAAAGATTCAGCATGTATTCGTGGGAATGGATGGGAAAGAACCGAGTGACAATGGACGAACCAAATTGTGACCATCAAGATCGCTACAAAATGAATGGACAAGTTGGACTGCTTTTGACCCCAGAGTCATGAGACTCATTGTATGTTTTACTGTCCCTAAACCAGTTTGAACAAGGAGGGAGATGAGGTGACCAT
This sequence comes from Calotriton arnoldi, assembly GCA_963921515.1. Classification (NCBI taxonomy): domain Eukaryota; kingdom Metazoa; phylum Chordata; class Amphibia; order Caudata; family Salamandridae; genus Calotriton; species Calotriton arnoldi. The sequence goes on from CAWUFW010017066.1 coordinate 240,172, forward strand.
CACCACCCACAAATGGACCAATTAGCATGATTCTTGCCCCTAAGGATTGCAACTTTTTGTGTAGTAAGCTAGAAAATAGAGTATAAGAGAGTCTGCTCTTATGTGGGGTGGGTCGCTGCTATTGATGCTACTGCTGCTGTTGGTGTTTTCCTGCCATACCGCCTCTTTATTTTTCATGTTTCCACCTCGATACTGCGAAAGACTCTGTCATTTTGGACTTTGAACTTGACTGGGGAAGGAACGAGATCGTAGCGGGAATTCTGCCCGGGAGGTGCGTCCGAGGAGGTTAGCGGGACAGTCAGTCAGTTTGGGAGTTCTATTCTGTGATCTGCGGTTTATCTTCTTTTGGTGAACCATTCCTGTCAGCATCCTATGACCATGGGTAATGCATAATTTTTCATTCTTCATTAAACATTTCTTAAATGTTTATTGATATATTAAATGTGTTTGATAAATAAAGAATTTCACCTATTCGATTGAGAATTTAGATAAAAATATATTCTAACTTAAAAGGAGTCTGTGGTTCTCTAGTTCATTTATGATTTATAATCTTAAAAGGTTTTAATCGTGATTGAGCTGGTCTTAATCACCATCTACTTATTCTACTAGTTGGTCCATCGACCAAAGAGCGGAGTACCTTGATGTTTGGAACCGACAGGATCAAAGGATAATGCATATAATGTATGAATTATTATTCTGTCAAATTTAACAAGGTATCCCGTTCGTCCAGCAGCACATTCTCCTTAGCGTGAAATCCAGTGATTGAATGAATGTATGTTATGCGGTGTCATGGGCCCCACCGACATAAGGTTTAATGGACAATAGGTTGCATAAATGTTTTACTTGGATTAGTGTCCTAAGGAGAAATTTATATTAGCCGCGCTGGATCAGTTTTCTTGGTAGCAGAGTTATGGTTTCTATAGATTAGTTTGGTGATTATTGATTACTGATTTATTGATTTTTCATGTCTAACACTTCATGTCGAGTTGTATTATGTTATGTGTAAGTTGAAATCTTGAAGCTTCCGGGAAGTAGGAAGTAGACACGTGTGGCAAGCGAAGTCACACGGAATTGGGCATTGTCTGATTTTTCAAATTGGTGATAACACAGGATTGTGTTATGTTAGGGACATTTCATGTATGAAATTGCGATTGAGTGAAAAAGCAACAGGTTTTCTTGTGAAACTCTGGCCTTAATTCTCAAGAGCAGTGTAGTCTCCACATGTGTTTTATCCCCAGAGAAACGGGTTCACCCCTTGCTTGAGAGAAGGGTAAGGTAGAGAGAAGAGCTACACTTATCGAACGAAACAGTATCCTTGCAAGTTAGAGCAAACTATTTCTTTTGTTTAGCGAAACAGACAATGGTAATGTGTTTTACGTCGTAACTAATAAATTTTGTTGAGAAGAGAAGGTAAGAAAACCTCCGATAATTTTTGTAAAGGAGGGGTCAGTAAAAACAGGAGTAGAACTGACGTCAACAGAGACCGCGCTGGTATTGGCCAGTTGTGGGAGAGCGAAGAGCTTCTTGATTGGTGCGTTAGTGTGAAGACGCGCTGGGATTGGTTAGTGAGAGAGTGACGTAAAATTTTCGGATTGGTGCGTTGGTGTGAGACGCGCTGGGATAGGTCCGAATAGCCAAGCAGTAGAAAGAACAGAGTGGTGAAGAATTTTCGTGAATTTGTTTTGAGAAAAAGAACAGTGAAACATGGCTTATTATGAGTATGGTAGAGAGAAACTGTCATGGTTTGTGAATATTAAAAACTTTTTCAAGAAAGACAAGAAGGTTGTGACTAGGGAAGGAGAAGTACTTCCTCCGCCGAAAACGCCAGCCTCTCATATGATGTTGAAATATGGCTATCATACTTGTATTTGGTTAGAAAATTGGGCAAAATATACCCAAAGCGATGGAGTATTGGCATTTCCAGAAAATGGTTCGTTTAGCACAGCTCTACTTCGAAATTTGAGAGAAAAGATGATGAAACTTGAACGAGACCTAGACCAACACAGTTCGAAGCGTTAGGTCAATGGGAAGATGAGATGTATGAAAGAGAAAGACACAGAGGTGAAAAAGAATTATAGTTTAGTCCATGGAAGAGTATGGGGATTGAATCATGAAGACAGGATGAGACGATGGAGATATGCTAACATGACGGATGGTTTGTTTCCTGTCAGAACAGTTGAAGAGGTTACAGGAAAAAAGTTTTCGGAGAAAAAGAAGCATGCAGTAACAGAGAGATATGGGTATGGAGTTAGCGACACAGAGGATGAGTTGCTGCAGGACATTTTAAATAAAAGACCCCCTCCATATCACCAGAATTCTGCGGTGCTGACTCCAAATGCACTGCCAATGGAAACTGTAAGAAATCAGAGCCCTGAACGAAATTATGAAATAAATAGGTCCTTTGATAAATTAGAAACTCCACAGAATGTGAAGCACAATAATGGTAATACAGCTGAATTAGCCAGAACCACAAGAGAATTGACTGAAAAGATAAGAGAACTAACAAAGAATATGGAAGCTGTGACTGTGCCAGTGACGATAGGGCCAGTAATTCCGGTATTCGAAAATCATAGAATAGATGAGCATTCCCTGACAATTCCATTGAACTCTAGTATGCAAAGAGTGAGAGAAGGGATAATTCCAGAAATTAGAGAGACAAGAGATTCTGTTGGTTCATGTAGGTCGAGTCCACCTACAAATTTGATGATTAATGAGAGTCAGATAAATAGGATTCCTATGGGAACTGAGTCAGCAACTGAGATCACAGAGAGAAGTGCAAATTGGGCAGAGATAAATAATACCCCTGTGGGTCCGACTGCAGAAGAATTAAATGAGTGGATGAGGAACTTACAGAAGAAAGATGCTGAACCACAACCTTTGGATGTGATCAGATTAAAAATAGATATGGAAGAGTTGATTCTAGGGACTATCGGTACAGATCGATTGAAGTCCTACCAAGATGATGAGTTAATGTTCATGTGTAAAAGCGTTACTTGGAGAGCTAGGAACTTGCATGAAAAATTGGAAGAAACAGCAAATGAACTAGGAGTAGAGTTTGGAAAAATCAGAGGATTGCAGAAACCGTACAGGGTAGACTTTAGTGAAAAGGATATAGAAAATCTGAACACTTCAGGACGATTAACACAGATAAAGGAACTGATTGTGTTATTGAGAAAATGGGGAGATGTGGACAGGTGGAGAAGCAGGTGGATAAGAAGAAAGGAGGGAACGACCGATAAAGCTTCATTGGCTTTTCCGGTAAAGGAGAAAGAACCGATAGTAATGGAATATCCAATGAGGGAAACTCCAGGAGGAAGCTATGTACATGTCCCATGGTCCAGACAAGATATATTGTCATTTACAAATGACTTTCCAAGATTGAGAGAGAAACCCGTAGAATGGTATAGACAGCTAGAAAGGTTTGTAAAGGTTTCAAAGGTGTTGTGGGAAGATTTGGATGGATTTATGGACAGAATGTAAGATTACAATTGACTGGCCGAAGGAAGAATATCCTAGAGATGCAAAAACTGGAGCCCCAGGTTCAGAAGTAATGAGAAAATATGAACAAGCCATCACGTTTTTGAAAAATAAAATCCCACCAAAAGAGACGGACTGGGTAAAGATTGATAGAACAACTCAGGAGAGTAAGGAATCTGTACATGCCTACTATGAGAGACTGCTTCTGGTCTTTAAACAGTATAGTGGTTATGAGAATTTGAGTGAAAAGGACATGAGTCATTTTTTGTATAGATTTGTATATGGCTTGAAACCTGAAATAAGTGAAATGATTAAGCAGCATATGTTGTGTTGGCAGAATAGCACTGTAGATGAAGTATTAAAGTATGCAAAATATTGAAGTGACGATATTGAGTGTAGACAGAGTAAACTTAAAGAAAAGGCGATGTGGGCACAAGTAAAGGTTGCAGAAAAACAAGAAGCTCAGATGAATAATCAGTCTAGTGATGCAGGGCAAACTAAATCCAAACCGAATATAGGTAAAGGAGAAGGTCAAATGAGTATAGAAGAGCCCAAAAAGAAATGGCCATTTCACAATTGTGGAAAATTAGGACATTGGAGAAATGAGTGTAAATTTCCTCCAAAGGCTAATACAGAAAATCAACCATTAAATCCACAGGTGCAGAATGAGGTGAGTTACCAGCAGCTGCAACAGCCGCAGGTAGTTACTCAACAGTGTCAGGTGCCGCAACCACCTCTTCCAAAGAGTGTAAATCCTCAGAGATACAGTACAGAGGCAGGATTCTACGGAGGAGAGCAGGTAACAAAATTGCCGCGCGCAGCTGCAGTGTCGCAGTATTGGTTACGGCAGGATGGAAATGAATCGGATGAAAGCTTATGACGGTGCCTAGGAGAGGAAGAAGAGTGCGTGCTTGGCGCAACTCTAGAGGTAGATCAGTCAGGTCCATTTGTGGATGGAAAAGTGAATGGTGTAAATGTTACATTCCTTGTGGACACTGGAGCTACCCGTTCTACTGTTAGATCAGTGGAAATTCCAAACCTTCCTTTCTCAGGAGATTATATCCAAGTTGTAGGTGTTTCAAACAGGCAGATTAAAACCCCTCTTACAAAACCAGTAGAGGTGAAAGTTGGACCATTCAAAGAGATGTATCGTTTTGTGGTCTGTGATTGCAGTCCTGTAAATTTGTTAGGACGCGATCTACTTTGTAAAATGAATTGCACCATCTACTGTACCCCAGATGGTATTGCTTTCCAGACACCAGATGAGGATGTCCTGTATAAAATGACATGGGCAGAAGTAGAACCAGAAGTGAATGACATGTTTCCTGTGTTTGATGCAGAGAAAATCCCTATTGAATTGAAAGGAATAGTCAAGTCTGATGTATGGGATTTCACAGGCGAAGATATTGGACTAATGAGAGGAGTTGATCCTGTAAAAATTACTGTAAGGGAAGGAACAAATTACCCAAATACTCCACAGTACAAATTAACGCCAGAAATTATTGAAGGGATAACACCTGTAGTTAATAAGATGATTGAACAAGGAATTCTGAGAGAAAGAATGAGTAGCCCATGTAATTCTCCTATAATGGGATTGAAAAAGCCGAATGGAACATATAGGATAGTGCAAGACTTGAGAAAGGTAAATAAGATTGTTATTCCTTGCTGCCCAATTGTGCCAAACCCCGCTGTAATACTGTATCAGATTCCACATGATGCAGAATGGTACACAGTTATTGATCTGTGTCATGCATTCTTTTCTATTCCATTGCACCCTGACAGCCAGCCATTATTTGCGTTCGGGTTCGGAGAGCGTATTTTGGCATGGTGCCAAATTCCTCAAGGGTATACTGAAAGCCCCTCAATCTTTAATCAGATCCTAAAGAAATCATTGGAAGATTTAAAAATGCCTGAAAAATCTGTGATGGTCCAGTATATTTATGACCTATTGGTGGCATCAAAGACCAAAGAAGCATGTGTTACGGACACAATTGCTTTATTAAATCATTTGGCAGAAGGAGGACACAAGGTTTCTCCGTCAAAACTGCAATTTTGTCAACAGGAGGTACAGTATCTAGGTCATAAGATTGAGAAAGGGATGCGAAAGGTGACGGCAGAAAGAATAAGGATTATCCAAGGAATGAGAGCCCCAATGACGCAGAGAGAGGTGAGAATGTTTCTTGGAATGGTTGGTTATTGTCGACAGTGGATAAGTGGATTTTCATTAATTGCAAAACCTTTACAGCGATTGACAAAGAGGGATGTCAAAGATCTGATTGAGTTGGATGAAGAGGAAATGAAGGCTTTCAAGGAACTGAAAACAAGTTTGTGTGAGGCACCAGCATTGGGAATGCCTGATTATGAAAAAGAATTTGAGCTGTATTGTAGTGAGAGAGATGGATGTGCACTTTCAGTATTAGTGCAACAGCATGGAAAAATGAAGAGACCAATCACCTATTTTTCAGCTGTCCTAGACCCAGTAGCAAAGGCGTTGCCTGGATGTCTGAAAGCAGTAGCTGCTACTTGTGTGAGTCTGGAACAGAGCAAAGCCATTGTGATGGGATATCCTCTGAGAGTATATGTCCCACACTCTGTTGAAATCCTTCTGACTCGAACAAAAACCCAATTCATGACACATAGTCGGCTGACTAGGTATGAAAAAGTGATTTTGGGTGCAGACAATGTAACCACTGTAAGATGCACGAGTGTTAATCCCTCAACTTCATTGCCAGATGAAGTAAATGTAGAAGTCAAAGATGATGTCGACCATAAGTGTTTGTATGTGCTCGAATTTTGCACAAAGCCTCGCCCAGATATTATAGATGAACCCTTAAAAGAATCAGATTATGTGATGTTTGTGGACGGATCATGCCTGAGAACAAGTGAAGGAGTTTTAAGTGCTGCGTATGCTGTAAGTACGGTGGCAACCATAATGGAAGCATCCTGTTTGAGAGAAATACATTCAGCCCAAGTGGCTGAACTGATTGCTCTGATTCGAGCATGTAAACTGGGAAAGAACGTCCGAATTACGGTGATGACGGATAGCCAGTATGGCTTCGGAGTGGTCCACGATTTTGGACAGATCTGGTCCCAGAGGGGATTCCTGACTTCTGCAGGATCTCCTATTAGGATTGGTGAGTTTGTGAAGAAATTGCTTGAGGCAATACAGCTACCTAAACAGATTGCAGTGCTAAAATGCGCTGCACACAAAAATGGAACCGGCTATATTGCAGTGGGTAACAAATTCGCTGATGAAATAGCTCAATATTGTGCCAGAAACATGGTCTCACTGAATAGGAGAAGGGAAAAAGAGAATGTTTCATGTCCCTTGCTGTTTACTAACACAGTTGAAACCTGGGATGAGGTAAAACAATTGCAGGAAGAAGCAGATGAAGAGGAGAAAGATGGTTGGATAAAAGCAGGCTGCAGACAAAGAGAGGAAGATGAAGTCTGGGTTTATAGAGATGAAAGACCAGTTATGCCTGATAGCATGATCTCTAATATGGCACTGATGTACCATGGGCAGGCACACATTGGTAGGGATGCCATGATCAGACTTTTCAGACAGACCTGGTACAACCCAAACTTTAGGGCTATAGCTGAAAGCCTTTGTCAAAGATGTCTTACATGCCAACAAATAAATCCTGGAAGGAAGACTGTAGTGAGTTTGGGAACAATAGGACGTGAAGGAGGTCCTTTTACCAGAATGCAACTAGATTTTATTGAAATGCCCCCAAGCAATAGATTGAGATATGTCCTTGTGGTCGTTTGTTTGTTTTCTCATTGGGTGGAAGCCTATCTGACAAGAAGGAATGATGGAGTTACTGTGGCTAAGCTCCTACTGAGAGAATTCATTCCTAGATATGGCTTTCCAGTAACGATCGAAACAGATAGAGGAACACATTTCCAGAATTAAGTAATCCAACTGATATGTGAAGCACTTGACATTCAACAAAAACTGCACTGTGCCTACAGACCAGAGGCTTCTGGAGTGGTAGAGCAAGTAAATGGAACAATAAAGAATAGGTTAGGGAAAATGTGTCAAGCAACAGGACTCAAATGGCCCGATGCCCTGCCATTGGTGATGATGAGCATCAGAAGCATACCTGACAGAAAAACAGGTCTGAGTCCTCATGAAATAATCATGGGACGAGCAATGAGGCAAGCACATGTACCTGTCAACAAACTGCTGACTATAACTGATGATCTCGTATTGGACTATTGCAAAGGATTGGCTGATGTGGTGCATTCTGTGTTTCATCAGGTTGGTCCGGATGCGACCACTCTTGAAAGAAAACCAGCTCATGATTTGAGTCCAGGAGACTGGGTCCGCATTAAAGTCCATAGAAGAAGAAACTGCTTGGTTCCTCGCTGGGATAAGCCACGTCAAGTGATCCTGGTGACAACAACTGCTGTAAAGTGTGCAGGTGTGAAAAATTGGGTTCATGCCAGGCATACCATCAGAGTTCCAGATCCTGAAGCTCGACCTGTAAGTTGACATCTGGAAATATCATATACCAGCTCAACATCTGAAGCAGAAGCTGAAACAAACAGAGTTCCAGATCTTGAAGCTCGACCTGTAAGTCGACATCTGGAAATATCGGATACCAGTTCGGCATCTGAAACAGACCAACCTGAATCTGGTGAAAGACAAAAGGAAAAATCAGGAAACAAAAGAACTGATATTGTAACCGTAGAAACTGAACATAGAGACAGCGACAGTGAACAGCCAAGTACAAGTTTTGGGAAAAGTCCTCCAGAGATCGTTGAGGTAACTGAAGAAAATATAGATTCAGATAGAGAGATTGGGGAAAGTGCGGAAGAAAAACGAGGAGTAGTAGGGTCAGAACTACAAACAGAAGAAACACAGGGAAATTTAGATTCAGACAGAGATTGGGGAAAGTGCGGAAGACAAACGAGGAGGGTTAGAATCACATTTTCAAACAGAAGAATCACAAGAAGATTCGGCTTCAGACAAAGAAACTGAAATCATAAAGTTCAAAGTTAAAGGAAGTGAAGTGAGGTCTGAGACAGAATCTGAAGAAAGTGAAGAAGAAAGAAAGCAAAGAATAGGACCAAGAAAGAGAACTTGGAAAACAGAACGAGAAGAAAAAGAAAGCGAACTGAAAAGTGCAAGAAAAGGAGACAATTTGCCCAACGAAATTAAAAGACTGAGATATAAAATAATAAATTTAAACAAAGATAATGCGGAACAAGTAAATGAAATAACAAGTCAGAAAGGACAAAGAAAACCAAGTGAAAGACAGTTACAGAGACCAAAAAGAGTGAAGAGACCTAACTTGAAATATAAGTCACCTGAATGGCTATACATAGCATTGACCGACATTAAAGAAGTGGATAGCAGTCACGAAATCCCAGACAAAGACTGTGAACAAATGGGCGAAAGTGAATTGCACCAAACCTGAAAGACAAAGAAAGAAAACCGGACTGGACACTAAACTGAAAAAGACAAGAAAAAGTTCTGAAAAGAACTGAAGAGAGCACCAAAAGAGACTGATTAGAGGGTAGAGTGGCTGAAAAGTCATTCTGAGGTGTGGAAACACATTTCTGTACTTATATATATATATATAGCTAAATAGTATTACAACATGGTAGACACTGAGAAAAGAAGATCCAGATGTGAGTTTTTACATAGATGGTGTAGAATGTGTTTCTATTGTACAGGTTTGCTAATGCTTATCTGGTTTATTTTAGCAATAATAATTCCACTTAGGTTAGTTGTAGAAAATACATCTGTAATAGTGAATGACACGTATAATGACAAGAAAGCTAACATAAAGAACACTGCAGCATTAGTAGATAGTACTGATTTTCATAGGGATAAGTCAATAACTGATTTCTCCAAGAATGTCTTCACAAAATGTTTATACGAATATGTGGAGACAATGCATGTGAGAGATTGTTATGTCTGTATGCAGTTACCTGCGTCTGTCACAGAAGGTGTGACATATCATCACCTTCCTTTGACGTATGGAATAACTTGTAGCGTATTAGCTAGCCTATTTTATAAAACAGGTAGATTAGAATATTACTACACCGACATAGATGCTGTTTTTGCTAAAGTTCCCGTAATCCCTGAATTAAATAAGGTAAAAGTTGCAAAGGTTTTTGGAGAGTTTTTCCTAGAAAATAAAGAATTAACATTAGAGTATACATTTAGACACAATCTTACTTGTGAGTTAAAGAAAGAAGAAAAGATTTTCTTGGACATGGTAGAGGACAGAAGAATAAAGTTTCAAAGAAAGGTAGCAGGAGAAAAGACAAAAACCCCACCTTGGGCGTTTGAAGAGAGAAATTACGACAAAGGTGAAACAAATGCAGCTATGGTTCTGGATTGGCCCCAACAGGGAAAATTGTGTATTAGTAGAAGTAACACTATGTATGATAACTATTTCGTGGGTTCTAGTGAGTGCTGAGATACATACAAAATTCTAGGGGGATGGGGATTTAAAGGAGGAAAGATCCAGTATTTTCAGGGATCTATTATATTTGTGGAAATGGAGCTTATTATAGGTAGCCGGACCATTGGTACGGAACATGTTATCTAGGCCTTGTCTTTCCAAAGATTTTTCACGTGGAAAGAGGAACGAAAGGAATACACGAGATAGGTAAAACATTAACACGTAGGAGGAAGGGAAAGCTTCTCAGAAATAGTCGGTGATATTTTTGGAGCATTGATACCAGCAGTGGGTATATCTTTGAATGCATACAAGATTCGGAAATTGCCTACAGTAGTAGATCGTTTATCAACGAATACTGCTGGAAGGTTCTCGATGGTAAATACCGAAATGGTTGCCATGAGAGCTATGGTGATGCAAAATCGACTTGCCCTTGACATTCTTTTGGCAAAAGAGGGTGGAGTCTGTGGAATGCTGAAGGTACAACATTGTTGTACTTACATTCCAGACAAAAGTGAAAATATACAGAAGTATATAAAGAACATTACTGATTTGCACAAAGAAATTGCCCCACTGGAGGTTGAAGGTGTTTGGGACAGACTTGGTAAGAGTTTTTCCTCAATGAAGAAATGGTTCACAGAAATAGGTAGTTCTATTATTGGGAAAATACTAATACCAGTCACAGTGATAATAATAGTAATGCTATTATTGAGATTAGCATATGTGTGTATTAAAAGAAGAAAAAGACAAAATAGAGTAAAAAGGGAAAATGAGAAAGTTAAAGAAAGAGAACAGGAGATGGGAGAGATAGAATTGGAAGAGTTGAAAGAGAACATGTACAAACTGTCTAAAAGACAGGATGAGAAAAACACAGTTATATACAAACAACAAAAAAGCAAGTGGACAAGAAACATTTATCTGATAAATTGTAGGGATAGGTTTTTGTGGTGATGTTAAAAATCACCAAAGGGGGGAATAGATGGAGCAGGGTAAACAAAATAATTTTGTACCCCTTGGAAATTAATGAATTCTTACTAATTTAATAATACTAACTGTTTGAAAATGCATGTACTAACCAACAAATGCACCCTTTTTAGTAAACACTATATATGGGTAACATGCAGATTTGTGCAAAATCTAATCTATTTACAAATGTGAAGTTAATTAACTTTGGTATTATGATTGCGTACTAATTAGAGTGAAACTGCATGATTTATGTTACGTAGTAGATTTGTATTGTGGCAAAAAATGCAGATGGTAAGTAAAATGGCTTTAAATGTCGCTTCTGCTAGGTAACACCTAACACGGGTCTTTAGAATGGCGGGTGGTAAACAGAAAGGCTTATTTTCTCTGTTTTAATTGTGGTTGTGTTTGTTCTTATGATAGTTCGTTCGGGCCTGTTAGGACATGCTTCGAAAATGGCTGCTGGATAGGATGAGATCACGTGAAATGGCAAAGATGGCCTCTGCGCAGAAGCAATAAAGAAAAGCAAGTCACGTGAATGAGGCCTGTGCCCGGAGTGAGAGATGTCAAGGTCGAACTGACCTACAACAAAGAGTGTGCCAAAAAGATTCAGCATGTATTCGTGGGAATGGATGGGAAAGAACCGAGTGACAATGGACGAACCAAATTGTGACCATCAAGATCGCTACAAAATGAATGGACAAGTTGGAATGCTTTTGACCCCAGAGTCATGAGACTCGTATGTTTTACTGTCCCTAAACCAGTTTGAACAAGGAGGGCGATGAGGTGACCATCACCGCCCCTCAAATGGACCAATTAGCGTGATTCTTGCCCCTAAGGATTGCAACTTTTTGTGTAGTAAGCTAGAAAATAGGGTATAAGAGAGTCTGCTCTTATGTGGGGTGGGTCGCTGCTATTGATGCTACTGCTGCTGTTGGTGCTTTCCTGCCATACCGCCTCTTTATTTTTCATTTTTCCACCTCGATACTGCAAAAGACTCAGTCATTTTGGACTTTGAACTTGACTGGGGAGGGAACGAGATCGTTGCGGGAATTCTGCCCGGGAGGTGCATCCGAGGAGGTTAGCGGGACAGTCAGTCAGTTTGGGAGTTCTATTCTGTGATCTGCGGTTTATCTTCTTTTGGTGAACCATTCCTGTCAGCATCCTATGACCATGGGTAATGCATAATTTGTCATTCTTCATTAAACTTTTCTTAAATGTTTATTGATATATTAAATGTGTTTGATAAATAAAGAATTTCACCTATTCGATTGAGAATTTAGATAAAAATATATTCTAACTTAAAATGAGTCTGTGGTTCTTTAGTTCATTTATGATTTATAATGTTAAAAGGTTTTAATCGTGATTGAGTTGGTCTTAATCACCATCAACTTATTCTACTAGTTGGTCCATCGACCAAAGAGCGGAGTACCTTGTTGTTTGGAACTGACAGGATGAAAGGTTAATGCATATAATGTATGAATTATTATTCTGTCAAATTTAACAAGGTATCCTGTTCGTCCAGCAGCACATTCTCCTTAGAGTGAAATCCAGTGATTGAATGAATGTATGTTATGCGGTGTCATGGGCCCCACCGACATAAGGTTTAATGGACAATAGGTTGCATAAATGTTTTACCTGGATTAGTGTCCTAAGGAGAAATTTATATTAGCCGCGCTGGATCAGTGGCACCTAGATGCTCGCAGCCAATCACGTAGAAGAAAACAGTCTAGTAGAGGTGGAAAGCGTAACAAACTTGGATTGGTTACTGAATGTCTTGTTTTTCTCTCTCGTTGGTAAAAATGTTTCAATTCCACAGTCTCGGCAGCTATCCATTTGAACACCTAGGAACAAGTACATGCTTGCTTTTCACTCCTACCCCGATTTCTGCTTCAAACGTGGCAACAATGTGGAATCATGTTTGTAAAACGTACCTAGGTCTTATCTTTGCAGAATGCAACCCAACTCCTAGCCGTTATTCTTTTGAAATATTGTGGGTAGTGGCAAGGTGAGTATTCATAAATGTGCATTGTGAATTACACATATGATTGATGGAACCTTTTGCTTCACTTTTTTCCGGACCCTCTGTTTTTATCTATGATTGAGTAAGGAAAGTAAAACAGTATCAAATTACATCATTCATTAGAGCGAAACAGAGTTGAAACATTGCATTGTTGGGTTTTGATTGTGTAGTATGGATAGAAATAAATGAGTTTTAAAGCAATTGTAATCTGCAGCTGAAAATAAATGTTGCCAGTGATGATACACCGTACACCGCTGGTCATCAAGGTGTGACCTTCGAAACAAGCCAAAAGTTGTGGCAAAGCACGTTTTTCCATATTGGGTCACCCATTTTAATTTTGTTTTTATACCCTTTTTGTTAAGCATGTGCAAAACTTGCTTAACGTAGCATTGAAAGTCCGTTGCTATTCTCACCACCCCCACTATTTAGCAACAGTGATTGAAGCAAAATCTCAGAACAATTCCTTTAATCAAAAGGTAAAATCTAGTTAAACCCAACATTGTTAATGTTGTTGAATATTTTTGGAGAATGTGTTATTGGCTGCCAAGACCCATTGTGCTTTATTTGGGATTCCTCATTGTGAATAGATGACATGCTTAATGAGTAGTCCTGCTTGATGGAGTCTAATATAAAACCATTTCAAAGCTGTTTTAAAAAAACAATAGAGAATGATCAACTATGTAATTCGTAACATTAAACAAATTCCAATCAAACCTATTCACAGCAGACATCGATTATTGTCAATTGCCTCTTTTGTTTTTGTATGTATTGCTTTAGTTAAATAGGAGGTATATCTTTTCATGGTTATGTTGACGGCTTTGAGAAGGAGAGGGAGGATTGTAGGCCCAACACCTCCTGGCTGATGCAGAGGTGGTTGTGTTTACAGGGGAAATTACCATGATAGAGCTGGGATATGGAACCTGGGAGTGTAAATAGCAAAGTGATTGTACAAGTCATGGGTGAGGTTTAGATGTGCTTGGTGCATTGTCCATTCAGGTGTTGCTAATGAGATAATTGTACCCTGCACAGTCCATCATTTTACACAAGTCTCCTCCACATATGGCAGAACAGGACCAAGATCATCCTGTGGCTCTTTCCTATCTTCTGAAGAGGCTCCCAGGTTATAATTTAGAACACACCATCTCTCAGGAGTGCATCCAAATTTCCACCTTATCTTTGGTGGCTAGATGCTCCATCAAAAAAAATGCCACCTTCCCTGATGACTGGAAACACGCCGAGATCAACCCCCTGCTGAAGAACCAGTCTGCCGACCCGACAGAGCTCAAGAACTTCAGACCCATCTCCCTCCTTCGCTTCATAGCCAAGGTGATCGAGAAGGCCACCAACGCCCAACTCTCTGAGTACATCGAAGAGAACCACATCCTGGACACCACCCAATCCGGCTTCCAAAGCAATCACAGCACTGAGACCGCACTCCTCACCGCCACCGACGATATCAACTCCCTCTTCGACCAGGGCAAAACCCCAGCCCTCATCCTACTGGACCTCTAGGCCGCCTTCTACACCGTCTCCCAAAGCACCCTAATCATGAGACTCCACAACCTCAGCATCCATGACAAGGCATTGGACTGGATTCACTCCTTCCTGACAGGCTGAACACAGTGAGTCAGACTAACCCCGTTCCTCTCAGAACCTACAGAGATCAGCTGTGGAGTGCCCCAGGGCTCATCCCTGAGCCCAAACCTCTTCAACATCTTCATGGACCCCCTCGCAGCCATCATCAGAAGCCATGGACTCAACATCGTCTCCTATGCAGATGACGCCAAGCTGATCATCTCCCTCTCCAACGAACCCACAGCCGCCAGAATCAACTTTCACAACGGAATGAAGGCCGTCGCTAGGTGGATGAAAGACAGCTGCCTCAAGCTCAACTCAGAAAAACTGAAGTACTATCCTGGGATCCACCCCCTCAGCCTGGGACGACTCCTGGTGGCCTGCCGCCCTTGGAACCCCTCCCACCCCTACAGACGATGCACGCAACCTTGGCATCATACTGGACTCCACGGTCACACTGAATGGCCAAATCAACACAGTATCTTCATCCTGTTTCATACGCTCCACCTGCTTCGAAAGACATTCAGATGGATCCCCACAGAATCCAGAAAGATGGTCACCCATGCACTCATCACCAGCAGACTTGACTACAGCAACGCACTCTATGGCGGCATCACCCAGAAAAAGCACAGGAAAGTACAGAATGTCTGAAACGCCGCAGCCACATGACACAAAACCTCCGACAATTCCACTGGCTCCCAACCAACAAGAGAATCACCTTCAAGCTCCTCACACACACCTACAAGGCTCTCTACGACGCAGGACCAGAATATCTGAACCACCGTCTCACTTTCCACGCACCCTCCAGACAACTCCGCTCCACCCAACTCGACCTGGCCTCCGTCCCACAGATCCACAAGATCAGAACCGGAGGAAGATCCTTCTACCATGCCACCAAGACCTGGAACACCCTGCCCCTCCACCTCAGGCACTCTGTGTTGTTGACCCAATTCAGGAAGGACCTCAAGACCTGGCTCTGCGACTAAACCTCCACACCGATACGGATCAGCAGGCCTCCCTCCCTTCAGCACCTTGAGATCCTCACGGTTGAGTAGCCGTGCTATACAAACCCCTGATTGATTGATTGATTGAAGTTCGTGTTTGTTCTACTGCTCACCCTCAATTTATAATATTCTGCAAATGGTGTTAAATTCAAAAGAATTACAATTCTAAGATGCCATCCACAGTCAAATTGAGGGGCAGATTTACATGCCCCTTGCGCTGCCAGTACATCACTTTTTGTGACGCACTGGCAGCGCATTTCACTGCTCCATATGTACAAGGACAGGAAAAGCCACCCTGCGTGGCTTTTCCTGTCCTTGTAAATATGGCCCCTTTACACAGAGCATTTTGAGTGAAAGGGGCGTTCCATGGGTGTTGCTACGGGTGTTCCCACGCAGCACCCATGGAAAAATACACATTTCCAGATTTACGAGGATTCGTAAACCTGGAAATGCGTCAAAATGCTACGCCACCCTAGGGGTGGCGTAGCAAGGAGAAATGTTTTCATTTCTCCTCGTTTTTTTCTCTTTCAATGCGTGCTGAATTCTACCACACACATTGAAGGAGGAAAATGCCTGAAGTGATTGTTTTTGTGCAGGAAGGTGCTCTTTCCTGCACAAAAACAATCTCCCCATGATGCAGGCATCCATGCACCATGGTGCAAGGGTGCCTGCGCCAGCGCATGGCAGCTGTTTGTGCGCCAGCGCAGGGGAGAGCACAGGAATATGACATATCATTGTAAATATGTCGCATTCCTGTGCTCTGAAGGTGCCACAGCGTGGCGCAGCCAAAGGGCTTGCGGTGTCACGCTACGGCACCTTCTCGTAAATCTGCCCCTGTATTTTTATGGGTACTGCCGTGAAATAGAATGCTTTAGTTATTTTCCCTCATTGTCAGATGAGGCTTTCTGGTGTGTACAGTAGAGTGTTAAAACTTTACATTGTTCAAGCCAGCACCTCATTGTGCATTTATATGCCCACACTGTGTATCGATTAAACGTTGTATCTTTGCTCTGTGTGGGAACAGAATTAATTACCTTTTTAGGATCATCAGCAAAGAGGGGCAATGCTGGTTTTGCATGTCTGAGAACAACTGCACATGAACATGAGTTAAAAGATCCCAAGCTGTTCATTTGAAATTACACCCTCCTTAACATTGGCTTTCACCCAACCAGGTTTGCATTAACATTAGTAATTTTCTTTGACTGACTGACTGTAGCATTATGTGTTCAACAGTGTTCCCTGATTCTACAACTGACCACATCATGCTTGGGTTCATCTTAGTACAGAGTGCAATGATTTTTTCTTCCCTAGAATGCTCTGGTTTTATGGATGTCCCAAAATGTTTACCTTGCAGTTTCATTTTGCCCGAGGGGGTAAACATATTGTTAAAGTTCAGTGGAGGTATGGTATGCAGCAGTAAAATTGAAAATCCTGGTGGATCTAGCAAGACACCAAAGACCCTTCAGTTCCAAGACAAATGTGCTCCTGCAATACCTTTATCTGTTCCAGTTACTTCAACTCCTTTTCCAATTAATAAACTTAGAGGCTTAAAACAAGGCATATTGAGATTCGTGTTAAAGTTTTGGTAGACATGGGGAGATTAAGTGATTTGCCTAGAATCACAGAATATATTTTTCTCTCTTTACTCTACCACACAATTATCTCTCCAACTTTAACAACCTACCTCTGAACACACTCTCTCTCTCACTCTCGCTCTCTCTATTTGTCAATCTCTCTTTCTCTGTTTCTCTCTCTCTGTCTGTCTCTCTCTTTCTCTCTGTCTCTCTCGCTCTCTAACTCTACCTTTCTCTAACTCTCTTTCACTCTATATCTCATTCTCTCTCTCTTCACTCTACCTCTCACTTATATACACAAATAACTCTAACTGTCTCTGTTTAGCATGTCTCTCTCGCTTTCTATCACTTTTGCACTCATGCGCTCTCTCTCACATACATAAAACATTTCCATTACAACACCAGTAGCTCTAACACTAAAACAATGTGAGACCTATCGCATTGCAAATGCTTGTTTTCTTCCATTCTTGCTCTTCCCTCAGGGTTGCAGGGTGATGCCCCTTTTGCCCATTAACACCAGCCACCCATTGAATGTCCTATGAATGTAAATTGAATATATTGAAAGTATGTAGGTTCATAGAGAAAATGTATTTCACCTTAAAAATAACATATATTTATATTGACTCTGTCCTACAAAAATGTTTAGATACATTTTGGAAAAAAACACCTGTAATTATTCTTCTAGACTCAGAAAAGGCATTCACCCTAGTGAGCCGGAGGTTCTTTATTTTGTTTTTTAAATTTATAATATTCCTCCACAGCTCACAAGTTTAAGAACCTCAATTTGTCAAGACACTAACAGTACAGAGGTACCCAACACATCAGTGTCAATGGGAATGCATCAAAGGTGCCCAATCTCACATACATTATTTGTAGTTTTTCATGTGCCCCTGCCAGAACTAATTTGTAAATTGGATAAAAATATATCTCCAATTTCCAGAATGACTCCTATAAAATGTAACGCAACAATATTACACTCCATCTAAAAGCAGAAACACAAACAATTAAAGCATTATGTGAAATCAATGAACACTTTACAGAATGTCGGAGGTATAAGGTCAATTCTAAGAAGTTGAAATATTACTGTTTAGTAATCCAACTGCAGTTATTCTCTCTGGTTTGGAATTCAATTTTAGCCCATATCCTAAAATATCATTTGAAAGCAACTTTCCTTTTTCAGAAAATTCAGATGATGTATATAACTTAAATTATACTCCTTTGATACATAAGATTAAAGAGATGCTGAATTTTTAGAAACATGTGTCTTTATCAATAACCGGCCAAATTGCCCTTACTAAAGTGTCCATATTACCATTTTGTGTTTTTTAGCTCTGGACCATGCTATTTACCTTCTAGTGTTTATTGTAAGAAAAAAAGTATGTTAATCAACTTAATGCAGACAAATTAACTTCCCACTTTTCATCTCCAGAAGATTAAAAGAACAACTCTAGAGGGAGATATTGGATTCCTGATATTCAAATAAAATATTTCACCTCTCTCTTGTTGCAAATGCATGCTGATTAATCTAGGAATGCCTAACTTCTTGGATAAAAGATTCATTAATGAAATTTTGACACGGTTTTCAATATCAAATCTTCCCTTTTATATTTGTGCCCCTTAATTTTCGGAGACTATGATTTAAGTGTTTGATAAATATAACTAAACGATGTATGACACTTTTCCACTTCTTGAATATCCTGAATTTTCATGTCGAATTGTCCTTACATGACTACAGATTTCTTGGCTTATTGAATGCTAATTTTCCATTGTAGCGCTGGAATTCCTTGGCTTTGTTTAAAGTGAGGAATTTCTTCTACTTGGACAGTTTTCAAGTAAGTGCATTAATTTCCAATTGTAGATCAGTCAAAAAAAGCTTGTCTTTTGTTTTCTTTTTCCAAGTTAAGAGTACTTTTCGAGCCTAATCTGGGGCTGATTTTATTGGTACAGTTAATATTGTAATGGACTTAAATGTTGAGGAAACAAGTAAATTAGGCTGTGTTAATTTGTGTATCGAGTTGCAGGATCATAATGTGAATTAAGAGGCTCAAACTTTCCATGGATGGAAGAGTGAGTGTGGGATTGAAATATCAAAATCAGAATGGCACAAATATTGCTCTCTTAACCAATTGACAATATGTTTAAGTGATCTGAGAAGAATGCAATATTTTAGTATGTGCCTTATATATTATACAACAGATTAGTTAGATAGGAAAAATAAAAACATTTCTAACGCTTATCCCAGATGGCTTCATATGTTTTGGTCTTGCAGAGAGCTCTCCAGATCGTCTAAGGATATCTTCAACTTCCTTCATCATTTCCAGAAAAGGTTATTCTTTCAGAGAAATTAGTTTTGAGGAGTGATAACCCACTAATCAGAGAGAGGAGCTCAAGATCAGGAGACACATGTTTGTGTTTATAGCAGGGCTCTTGGCACACTCCATTTTGAAAAATTCTACAGTATTTAGAGGCTGGAATAATACACTTTCTGTGATTAGCAAACATGAGGATTGTTATCATATATGTAACGTAACCTCGAAAAATGTAACTACATTTGGAAAATGTTTAATCCTGAGGTTAGAAATTCCATATTTTGAACTTGAAATGCTGCATATAATGATATTTTTCAGAATCCTTTTAGATTGCCATAAGTATATCTTAATTTAACTGGGAACAAAATATTTTTCTAAAAATTGTGATTTATTTGCGGGTTGTGACAAATTCAAGTTTTTGTGTCTTGCATCCTAATTAAATTGATTAAAAAACAGGAGGGCTTGCAAGCAGGGATGGTGGGAGTTTTGGCAAAGTGGGTAGAAAGGAGGAGAAATAGATGAGCGGATATTAAAAACAGAGGGAGAATATTCTGTTTCATGTTGCAGTTGATTGTCAAGGATATGTTGCTGTTTAATGTCATGTAAAGATGGCTTGGGTAGCATTTTATGCTATATGGTTTTACATTTAGGAGCCAATAGCATAGGGGACGTGGCCCAGGTTACTGGAGGCAAGTGCAAGGATGAAAGGAGCAGGTAGGTTGAAGAGATTAGTAACTCTGGATATTTTAAGGATTGCTGAGCGGGATATAAGTAATAGCAGATAAGCTTGGGAGGAAGCTATGTTCAGCTTACATACAGTATGGATATTTTCAGGTATTTTAGGATATCACAGGGGTTTGGGTGTTGCACAGGATGTTGTATGACTGGGTGATATGATTAGAATGGGGAACAAGACTGATCAAGTGAGAAAGGGAAAAGATGATGTGTTACAAGAGGCAGTGGTTAGAGGGTTATGCCTTTGTTGCTTATTGAGTAATTTCTTGGTGTAGAGGTGCGAGGATGAATTAGGAACTGGGAAGGGCAACGAGTGATGAGTTATCAGTTGCTGACAATCATGAGAACAACATTGTAGGACTTAAGTTCGAGGCTGGAAGAGTTTTGAAAACATTCATTTAGGACAGGGGTTGACACAGAAGATAGTAGGTTAGGATTCGCATAGTGACAGTTTAGGGCAAATAAAGAGAAGGTGACCAAAATGTTCACAGAGATATGTATGGCTGTTGTGTATGGTGTTGATCCAATGTTTTCCATAAGTATTAGCACTCTGATTTTTTTTTTCTTTGCAGTTTTCCTTTCTTATACAGAAGGGATGCAGTGGCCAGAGGACGAACAATTAGAATGTGCATATGAGCCATTCCTTTGTGAAGTCAGTGGTGCTTTGGGAATAACAGATACCTTGCAAATGAGGAGGGTTTGTTGTGACACACTATTGGTGCATCAAGAAGGGGGTGGTTTATTTCAGTTGCTAGGGGAGTTTTATAAATAGAAACTAAGGATTTTACAAAGATAAAGATGATTTGCACTGGTAAATGTGTGGTGTGGACCAACTTGACCCAAACAAGGATATGGTGGGGTGATAAAGCCTCCAGCCATTGATAAGGTGAGGATTGTTTGAGTTGTTAACATGTTTGGGAATTACGAGCTTTTCGGGGACAATGAAATGCATTTATCCTTAACAAGAAACAAGTTGCATTTGCTACTTTTAAAGAAGAAAGTGGTAGGTTGTCAGGGGTAAATGTGGAGTTTAGGGAAAGGGCAGTTTTGAGTTGGGGAGATACAAGTGGGGCAGGAAAAATCCTAGTAAATGTTTTCCTGGGTGCTGATGGTAGAGACGGGTTGAGGGTTGACAAAAGAGCTGGCTATGTTCCTAAACAGAGAAGGCAGCCCCGGAGGTAAATGGCTTTGAGGCGCATTGAAAATGAGTCGCAAGGCTTTGAAGGTGAGAGAAAAAGAATAGTTGAAATTAAAGGGACATGGACAGGTAGACGCAGATGGGACTGTTAAGAGTTTGTAAACTTTATGAATGTTAATTTTCAAGAGTGGGCGAAGTTAGAATTGTCGATGTATGAGGGAGGAAAGGGGATTGTTTGGACCATTTCACCCGATTCCCCCATTTAGGGAACAAATAATTATTGCCTATGTAAGACTTTTAAAAAATATATAATAATTTGTTTGGCCTGTTGCCCCATATTCAATATACATTCCCTGTGTTGTGTTCATCTGGAGGTCTAAATCGTGTTAAAAATCAAACAATGTGGAAAACATTGAACCAAAGCTAACACTCTCAGGACTTTATTTTTACACACATATCCAGTCTAAGCACCGCCTGAAATGCCTGTGAAGATATCAGTGAAATCAGTTGCTTTTTGTCACATGAATGGGGTTTCTGGAATCCAAAACTCAGTAAAGAGACTCCAGGTGCCCCCAGAGAATGAAGGCAAAATACAAACCGAAGATTACACAACAGCCTTTTGAGGTAGGGTGTTCTTTGCATAAATGATCACACTGTACCACTTGACAGCACGTAGATACTTACAGCGCAATCTCTTTGTAAAGTTGTCAAAGATTTTTCCCCATTGGTCGTATGGACTTTTGTTGATTGATGTAAAGCACTGTAAAGGAGAAGACATCAACAATACAATTCTAGCATGTGAAACCAATGTGACTCCACAGTAAGGACCAAGAATCGCCAAATATGATTAAAAGGATTTTATTTTTATTTTGGATCACCAATCAATATAGTATATAAGCAAACCAGAAATAAGTTCAAGGATACAGCAAATAAACTGAAATGTCTCAGTAGGTTGAGTCACAATAAAATTAGATACAGAATAGTGACAGCCACAACTATAAAGGAACAAATGAAAATAAACAGGTTTTCTTAAAGAAAATTCCCTTCTGTCTTCTAAACATGAATTAGGTACCAGGATATCTACCTGGGGTTTCTATTTTGCGAGTAAAGAAGGTGTCAGCATGATCAGACTTCAGTAGAAGTCTTGAGAAAAAGGAAATAAGTGTTTAGCATAAAGCTTCACGCTTGCAAGAAAAGGCAACCAGAGAAGTCTGTACTTCTCAAATTCTAAAGGGAAATTGGCATTCTAACTGTGAGACCACAAATTAAAAGTAACAAGAGATTCAGAAACATCCTTTTCTCCTTTCACATCGCCAGAAACCAACCAAATTGTTACTCGAGAGAGCATCTGTCAATTAAATTAATTCCACAAGAGGAAAAGAACCGGACGGAAAATACCCTCTCGACCTGGAGAAATGAGGAAATAGTGTCCTCAATCATGAATGCCAGACAACAATTTGAAGTTTGGGGTATTACACTTGCAAAATCTTTAAGACAATGCTATCCATCACCTCTAACAAAGCGACCTAGGAGTCACAGTACAGAGGAAGAAAAAACGTCCCAGTTTACTCAGTATTACAAAATGCAAAAGAAAAAATGGGTGATGCCAAAAAAATAAGGAACGGGCAAAAACTACATCAGGATCCAGCCACTTAGAATTGGATGGCCTCTACTCTCAATGCTCCGGAAAAAGAATGACTCCCTTTACAAAGAAAAAGTGTTGGCAACAATTCAGTAAAACTCTTATCGTGGAACATTGCGGGGGCAAAAAGAGAAATACAGGACAATTCACCACCAGCAAACTGGAAGAATTATGAGATCATTGCGCTGCAGGAGACCTGGCTGTTTGAGCCAAAGAAAATCACCAATAACACACCTCACTATGTAAATGCAACAAGAACACATCAATATAGGAGACCAAAAAGCGGCCTAGCAGTATGCGTTTCTATGGCTTTGAACATCAAGTCGGAACAGCTTCCCAGCACTACATCAGACCTACAAGTAATTAAAATGGACCACTGGTCCAACCACCCGGCAATAACCTTAATATTAATAAATGTTTATATGCATCCAAATCCGAGGAAAAAAGAATTACAATACAAAAAACTTCTTTCGATAATAACTGCAATTAGATTTGAGAATCCTGCTTGGGAAATAATAATCACTGGGGATTTTAACTCAAATCTCATTTGTACCCCGGACAAAGATGAGCAACTGGCAGCGGCCAATGAGTACTGGTCAGTTCCTCCACAATCATCCTCAGCAGCAAAACAACAGGATTTGAAGGGGCAAAAGATAATTATTGCCTTGGAACATCTAGGCCTCAGAGTAATAAACGGCAGAACCAAAGATGATACTCCCCCGCGATGGACCTACCAGGGTGTAACTACCCAATCAATAATAGACTATACAATCCTAACGCTCCCACTATTGAACTATGTGGGAAAATATATCATTAAGTATACAACTTGAAGCGACCACTCATACCTGCATCTGGAACTAAAAATAAATCTTCCAAAACATCAGTTAGCCCTCATAGAGATGGGCCACCTGACAACAGTAAATCTGAAACGCATCCAATGGTCGGCAGACACTCTTCCAGATTTAACAGGGCTAGCTAAAGAGATATATGAAATAAACACAGCTCCAGAAAATAGTTGAGTAGTGAATTGGACAACTTTCACTACAAACCTACTAAAACAGGCACCTAACATCAATTATGCACGGAATACAAGCAGTAAGCACATTTCAAGCCTCTAAAAATAAGCCTATATGCTACGAAAAGAACTAAGAAAGGCAGTCAGAAAAAGCAAGACTCCCAAAGTCTCAAAACACGTTTGGGATCATATTAAGAATATTTGGAAGCTATATAAAAAGACAATATGGAATGATCAAAAAACGAAAAGTGAGATGTTTTGGACAATGTATCTTTCCTGTGAGAAACAAACCAATAACAGGCTGTTTTGGGGAATAGTCAATGGAAAACCAGATCAACTCAATTATAAATAATGCATGTGTGACCAAGCAAGCATGGGTAGCTTACTTAAATAAAACTTTCAAAGATGCTATTCCACTGATCAATAGTTAGATAGACACCAGCCTTAATCCTTTGGGGTCTAAAGTTTTAGGACATATCACAAAAATATCTCAAGAAACCAGCTCTACCCTTCTGTCAACAACAGCCCAGAAAAGGTATCTAGAATAATAAAAGAGGGGCGTAGGGACGGAGCACCTGGGCCAAACGGCATCCCACAGACCATCTTTAGAACTGACCCTGACCATTGGGCGATTCCGTTGTTGGCACTGTATAAGGAGATAGGTACAATTGATATCCTTCCCAAGAGTTGAAAAGGGTCAATAATAAATCTGATCCACAAAGGGGGAGATACATCGGACCTCACAAATTATAGGCAAATTGCACTCATTGATGTAGAAGCCAAATATTATGCATCACTAATCCTAGAAGGCCTGGTAGAATGGACAGACACCAACAGCTTGATTCCATTCAACCAAACAGGATTTCGCAAAGGGTTTGGCACTACTACAAACATTCTATCCCTGGCCTTAATAAGTGCAAAAGCTCACAAAGAAAATTACAACTCTGTTTTATAGACTTTAAAGCAGCGTTTGACCGTGTAAATCATGGCTTGTTGTGGACAAAAATAAAGAAACTGGGTCTCCCTGAAACAATACTACGAGCCATAATACAACTGTATACCGGCACGTGGGTCCGTGTAAAAATAGCAAACGGCACAAGACTATCAAGGGAAATACAGACAGAAATAGGTCTAAAGGAAAGCTTTATATTAGCTCCTCACCTTTTTAAGTTGTTCATGGCAGACTTCTCACTAATATTGAAGCAGGTTAATTCACTCCCTCGTGCCTGGGCCCATTACCAATAATGCACCTTTCATATGCAGACAATATAGTTCTGCTCAGCCTAACAAGAGTTGGCCTCCAAAGAGCATTCAATGAGTTAACAACATTCGCTAAGGTCAATGCCTTGGAAATTAATGTTACAAAAACAAAAACAATGTCAATCATGAATAGCCCTGGACATCAACATCCAATAAAGCTGGGAGAAATAGCCTTAGAGGTAGTCAGTACGTATAAATATTTGGGGGTATTTATAGCTGATCGATTGAACTTCCAATACCAAAAACAATATCTTGAAAAAAAAGGAAATGGACGTATCTATGCATTTTGTGCCCTTGCAAAAAAACTACAGGGTCCATCATTCAAGCCGATAGTGGCAGTGATGGCTGCCAAACTACTCCAGACGGTAACTTATGCAAGTATTGCTTTAAATGGCAAGGATGCAAAACTTTTAGATACTCTACAAACGAAAACATACAAAAAAGTATTATGTCGTCCTAAATTTTATTTTTATTTTGATATGAAACTCCAACGGAGGTCCACAAAAATGCACAAATAGATTAAAAAAGGAATTCTTTGTCTACAATACAAAAATTCTTCTATATTCAACCAGTAGATATTACAGTGTGCAAAAATAGCATTAAAAATGTCCTAATAAATATCCAGAAATGTTTTAAAAAATTGATATATCTTAAAACAAACCATTTCATTTGGAGGGGACAGAACAAATGAACGGGCCTCCAGGGCAGAATTAATATTGTATTTAATTTAAACGGATCTTGAAAAACATATGTCTAACCTTTTGTAGCTTCGTACAAACAAATAACACATGATTAAAATCTTGAATTTGCAATTGACACATTTCACAGATTCTCTCCTCAGTAGGAATTTTGTCCCAAATACCGGTGACATCTCCTAAGGGCAACAAATTAATTCTTAATAAAAAGAATTAGGGGCATATTCTCAAGAACGTGTGATAACCATCACAAAAGTCAATTAACGCAACCTCCAACATTGCAGTCTATCGCGATAACCAAGTATTCACAACACGGCGGCACCATGCGATAGTCCCCAGATAACGCGTCAAATGACCGCGATAAAATCAATGCCACGCCGCAAAAATGCGAAACACGAATGCATAAAAAGCTGCGATGAGGCCAAGCGCGATACAAAAAGCTGCGAAAACCAGCGACAGGCCTGCAATTCACACGCGTCTGGCGGGAAAGAAGCAGACCAAACAAACGGTGAGATGACAACGTATGAGCACAACCCCACAGCTGTGACGCAGAACAAATGACCATTGTCCAAATCAGATAGGCAGTTCCCCACAAACAGCCACAATGTACATTGACAGGCATTCAGTATGTGACCTGCGCCAATGCGGAAAAAAACATGGAACACACTGTGAAACCCCATCTCCTTCTCACATTGCTGAGGGACAAACAACACCCCCTGCACACCGATGTGCCTTGTCCATGACCAAACAATAATGAAAGCATGGACCAATGTAGGGGCATTGACTCCCCCACATACATGTCACCCATGTCACGGGATTTGAGTCACAGGGTGCATCCCTGCATCATGGCGGCACATATCAGAGCCCAAAAGAAGCCCTCTTGTCACTTGTAGGCCACAAATGACAGCCAAAATGGAATGAATTGGGACACATGTGAAACGCCGAAGAGTGGGATACCCTAACAACTGTGACACACAGAACTAGCAGCTCGAATACGTGACACCCTAAACAGCCTCACTGCACAGAGGTGACACACCCACCATCCATTAACAAATTCCTAAAATGTCAGCACAACTTGTCGCACCCACACATGTCTGAGTGAAGTGCCTGTACAGATGACTGACATGCATGCAGGGAATGTGTTTCGGAATGCATTTATTAGCACATGCTGTGCCTGTGGTCAGTCAATGTACTGTGCCATTACTACTAAGGACCCTCACAATGTGACGTCAACCAGAGAAGAAATTGTCAATGATGTAGTCCCTATGGGCAATTCCTGCTGCGGCTGCAGTAGGGTGTGGTCCACCTGCCTCATCTCCATCATCATCGTCCGGTGCATCTGGCACTCGTATCCATGGGGCCCTGCTGCGTACACATATGTTGTGCAACACACAACATGCAACGATCATCTTGCACACGAGGCCTGGGCTCTACAGGAGCCTTCCACCTGTGATGTCCAGGCACTTGAAACGTGACTTCAACACGCCAAATGTGCGCTCCACAATGCACCTGGTGCGTTTGTGGGCCAAATTGTACTGCCTCTGGGGCTGTGTGTTCGGGGATCAGAGGGGTGTCATCATCCAAGCCCAGAGTGCATATCCTTGGTCACCTGTGACAGTGCAGAGAGACATGAGTCAAGAATGCATGCTGCATGATGTGTTTGCAGGCTCACTGGTACTTGGGTGTGTGTTATGTGTGACTTAGTGATTCCCGTATGACATGTACTGCGTGTTCCATATGAGCTCCATCACTGTGTATTATGTAGCCTCACTGCTGCACCTCACCCCCCCGAGCACATTCACTATTGTGCGCAGCGCGATTGCATCACATGCCCCCCTATGGCACACCATTGTCATGCCTGTCTGCGCATGTCCACAAGCCTGACTAGGACACAGTGATGATGATGCGCACAATGTGACCGGCCACATGTGTGTCTGCCCTTTGCAAGGACAGGGCTGACACAGATGTAGAGCACCTGCCTGGCTGAACCCAACATGCAGTTGAGGGTACATCTTTGGCTCATGCAGCGATAATAGCGACACACACAACAGTTGGCATGCGTGATCCCTGACCCCGAGCGGGCATGCCCTCCCACATGTACCCCTTCGGCTGAGCACGCACACTGGGGGCATGCCACATGGCAACATTGTCGATTGCGGGATGGGTGGCGCAGACACTACAACAGAGACACACGCCACAGCCACATCCTTGGCAAGGCCTACACTGCACCACACCCAGATCCACGTGTGGAGTAGCCACACCCCTACGCAGTACCATCACACGCCTGTCCACCCCGCTTATGCTCACAGGGAGGTACAACACGGTTTCATTCATGTCCCAGGTCTACACCACTGCCTGAGGTGACATGGATGCGCACGCTGTACACAGCACAATGTTATGTGTAATGACCCCGTTCCCTCATGCATAAATAATAACCACACGGACACACTGAGTGAGTTCGTGGGACTGGCCACGGGCACGTGCGCCCGGCCCCTTTTATTGCCAGGCTCACATCTCCAGTGACGCCTGTGCTGGATGGGTGTTGGGTAGTGTAAGCCACCACTCAGGGGTTGGTTGGTGCTGGGGAAGACCACAACAGTGAGCAGACAATCAGCAGTACAAGGTACGTACAACATGGGTCCCTGATTTGAGCAGCACAGAGTTTGTGGCACTGGATGCGCAGCGGCCGGCACAGGCACACCGCCACTGGATGGTGACTTGCGGTGCACTGAGGTAGTGCCATGCGAGCTGAGCGTGTACTCGTCGATGTCCAAGGGGAATTTCGCAGAGGGTTGCGGAGGACAGTGGAAGGTGTCCTTCCAGGGCATGATGCAGAGGGCAGAAGTGAGCAGGAACAGGCAGATGGTGGAGTTGAATGCTACAGACCCCCACTTTTCCACCTTGTCAGTATCAGCTACATGTAGATGAAGACAGTCTCCAGCCCATGGGCTCAGACGCCACCGACGTCCAAACAGAGACTGCCCATGGATTTCAGGGCACACACTCAGTGGCGCCAGAGCTGGAAGGGGATGCAGTCTGCGAAGAGGCCTATACAATGACATGGTCTCTGCTATGTAGAGAGCAAGACTCAGTTCGAATCGTGTGACCTACTCCACCGCAGTGTGTGCCGGAGGCAGCGGCCAGCAGGGACCCACAGCCACGTGTGGTAGGCATGCACTGCACAGAGTCAGTGGCACCAGTGCAGTTGTTGGTAGTGTCCCATCACCTCCGTAAAGGTGAGCCTTTTCTCCTCCGGACTGAAGCGCGTCTTCCTCTTACTCCTCTCCTTGCGTACTGTGACATGAACACTGCCATGAAGGAATCAAGACTCAGTTCCAAAAGTGCGACCTAGTTGGCTGCAGTGTCGGACGGAGGCAGTGGTCAGCGCGGGCCAACTGCTGTCCAGCCATCTCCTCCTGGATCTCTCACACATGACGTTGGAATGGCATTGTATTAGATTTGTGGCTGACATAGGTAGTGGCACCAGAGCTGAACGGGTGTGCAGCTGGCGAGGAGGCCGTTTCCTGCCTGTGACGGACTGCAATGGATTGGTGTGAGGCCTGCAGGCCGAAGGCCCGGGTCGGCAAGGGCCCACAGACACGTTTGGTGAGAGTCCTATGTACAGACTTGGTGGCACCACATCGGAGGGAGTATGGTGACATGAACTCAGCCTTAAATCATGTACTCTGCCATGGTGTTATCAAGACTCAGTTCCAAATGTGTGTCCTACTTGTCCGCTGTGTATGCTGGTGGAGTACGTCAACCAGAAAGGAGTTCCACGGGCCTGTGTCGCGGAGGCCGTGATGGTCCGAGGAGTCTGCCAAGGTCGGGGGCCTCGGGCTTGGAGCTTGCACGGGCACGTGGTGGGCCCTCTTTGACACACGCCGGTGTCGGCAGGTGAGCAGTGATGCCTGGATGCGCAGAGGCAGCCATGATGGCTTCGGGGACCAGCGGCCCGGGGTGCAGCAGGCGCACAGGATCCCAGGCAACACTGCTCAAGGCGTAGGCCTCATGGTGGGGTGAGAGGCGCCACCCTGGCAGGGACGTTGGGCATTCTGGAAGAGGACCACACCCAGGGCTAGGTTCTTTTTATTCACAGCCATACGCTGACCTGGCGTATGCCGGGCCAGCCCACTCCTCTCACGCTTACAGGGGGGGACGTAACAAGCTACATTTCCTTGATCTCCCCCACTGGCTGGGGTGACATGGTTGCGTCCACTGTCCACTACACCAAACACCAGCGGTGTATGTCGACATGGATATGTGTGTGGTCTGCATACTGCTGTCTGTCCAACACATCCACGCCACACTTGGCATTGTGTGCAGTCCCATTCATCGGTCACATCGCCTCTTTCGCACATGCCTGGTTCCCTCCTCTTCCCACATTCTGCTAATGTGTGGCTGAAGTGCCATGCCGTTGATGGGTCATGTACATGGCTAGGCCAGGTTCCCACGGTGAGTTGTGCTGTCGTGGCTGGTGGGTGGGCATGTTGTTTGGTATGTTGTATGTGGGTTGTGATGTGTGAATTCCCAGAGTTGTGAGTTGTATGATTGTGGGGTTGATGTGTGTGGTGTGTTCATTTGGTACTTACCAACAAGCACTGCATTTCCATAGGTGCCATCCTAGAAGCGCTGGTTGATGATGGACTGTGGGAAGATGTATGAGTCATGCACACTGCCTGGGTAGTTGGCGACAACACTGGTGAAGAGTCCCTGGTGGTCCACTATTGCCTGCACATTGATGGAATGTGTGTGCTTTCTGTTGCGGTAATTGTGTGCAGTGTCGGCAGGGGGCACAAGTAGGACATGTGTGCAGTCAATTTCCCCCAACACGTGCGGGAATCCAGCTATGGTGTAGAATCCTTGCTTGGTCTCCAGCTGTTCCTCGCAGTGTGGGGGAAGTATAGGTACTGGGGTACCAAGCTGATGATGGCACCCAAGACAGGTGTGAGGAACTTTGATAGGGCTAGCTGTGAGACTCCTCCGACTCTGGCAGTTGTTGGTTGGAATGTCCCAGAGGCCAACAGGTGCAGCACAGCCAGCAGGTTTGTCTGCGGAGGGATGCTGGTTGTCCGCTGTGTTGGTACAGTCAGCCTGTGGGCAATGATGTTCAGGATGCGGAGGATGGTTGTCCTTTTGAGCCTGTAGCGGGCAATGACATACTCTGGTGTCATGTCTGTGAGGCTGGTGCGTTTTCTGAAGGTCTGCGGTCTGTGTCTGCGCTGCCTCTGTGGTGGTCCGGGGGCATCCAGGGGGTGGTGGCGGGCCTGGGGGTGATGGCGGTGGGTGTTGTGGCCCTCTTTGGGCTCCGAGCTGCATGGTGATTAGCTCCATGGCATCTGTTGTCCTTCAGGTGTGGCTGTGGGCTAAGCTCCCTTTTCTGGTGCCGGCTGCCGTCCGACTTTACACCAGGTCAGAGCAGGTGTTAGTTTCCTGCTGCTAACGCGCCATATCACATGTTTTGTGGACTTATCGCCGATCTGGCTGGTCGTTGAGAATGTTGCATGTGGTGTTGATGCAGCTTTTTGCATGGGAACGCCTACTCTGCATCTCATTAGGGATAGTTGCCGGTGTCATCTGTGGCGATGTTTTTTGCGGCTGCTATCGCGGGTAAACTGGTGCTATGGGCTGTTAGCACCGGCTTGTGAATGGGGTGATAAATTTATCGCGACTTTGGCTGCGATGTCGTGCCGATAACTCGGCGATGACTCCTTGAGAATATGCCCCCAAGCCTTCTAATTCTATAAGGAAGGTTCCATGTTAAATAGGGCTGTGGTCTATTTCCCAAAGCACTCCCACAAACCACCTCATTACGTGACTTAGACTGGCTCAAGACGGTGTCTCTACCCAAGCTGATAGAGGGTGAAAACTTCTTTATAAACAGCTTTAGTGCAGTTTTTGACATGGGGGAATCAAAGTTCAAAATAAGCCCAAATGAGTTGTTTGCTTGAACAAAGGACCTAAAAAATGTTGAATGTTCTCTCAATTTATCGAAGATTTCTAATCTCAAAGCAGCCCTGAGAGTGCCCTCCTCCCCCAACACAGACAATTTCCCCATCTCAAAACCGCAGCCCAGGATAAAACGTATGACGAAACTAAACCAAATTCCAGGCGTAAGACATGTGCCGCAGCCTGAGAATTTAGATTGCAAATTTGACGAAGAATTCGACTTTCATCCTTGTCAAAGGAAGGCCAGTGTTTCATATCCACTACCTCAACAGCGTTTATTAATGAGGGCGGAAGTTTTACCTTAAAAACTGACAAAACATGACCAAAATGGCTTTACCCACAAGTTTTATAAAATCTATTTAGAGCTCCCGCTTGGGAAACAGCCTTGCTAACCCAGAGATTAATGTGGTCTAGATCTCGCCCAGTTTTTGAAAAGACCTTGCCAAATATAAATAGGAATCTACCAATTCCAGTTCTTCGGAACCCAGTGACCACTTAAAACATCTCTTTAGTCTATGACCTTTCTTGCAGAACACCAAAATTTTGCTTTTAGCAATATTAATTTTCAAAAAGTGGGCTTCTGCATATCTAGTTAGAGCATCCAGACGACGCTGCAGACCAATAGGCGTTAAATCAAAGACCGCAACGTCATCCGCATATAATAAAGAGCCAAAGGACATTGTGCCAATCTTGGGGGCATCCCCCGCACTGAGTTCACAGCAGCGGGAAGATCATATATGTACAAAGAAAACAATAAAGGGGCCAACAAGCAACCCTGCTTTAACCCATTGTATGTTTTAATCTTACGTGATTGACCCAGCGCACCTCCCATAAGGACCTGACACCAAGTATCTGTGTGTAATTCTATGACTAGAGCCAGGAGGTGCTGTGGTATGCCAAGTTGGTCAAGCTTTCTCCACAGCGTTTGGCGATCGACTTTATCAAACGCTGTGGAGAAGTCAATAAAAGCCGTATAAACTGGCATACTTTGCAAGAAGACATATTTCTCTACAATGGTCTGGACAACCGCAATGTTGTCCAGAGTATCATGGTTCTTTTTAAAGCCAGCTTGCTCTGGAGGAAAAATTTTCTGATCATGGGCCCATTGCTGTAGATGACATAGAATGCTTTTTGCAAACAGCTTGCCCAAGGCATCCAACAGAGCAATCTGTCTAAAATTAGCTGGTATAGTTTTCGGACCCTTTTTATACAGAGGGACGATGATGCTCCCTTTCCAAGAGGGCGGAATATTACTAATTAGAAAACAATGTTTGAACAGTGGCGCCAAAAGAGACCCCCATGCAGCTGCCTCCTTTTTAATTAACACAATCGGAATTCCATCCGGCCCCTGTGCTCCGGAGGGTCTGGCGTTCTTTATAAATCTTACAATCTCATCCCCTGACGGGGGACCATATTCCAGGAGAGAAGACTCCTCCATGCGTATCGTTACTGGAGCCACTGAACTGTTGTTTTTATATAATGAAGAGATATAATCCACCCACTCCTTTCCTTGAATCAGAATAGGTAAAGCCCTCTACCTTGAGTCACAATATTCCGCAATCAAGTGCCAGTACTTTCTTGAGTCTTTGGCCCTTGCAGCTTCCCTCAACCCAATCCATTTGGCGTCAAACTCTCTTCTCTTTTTGCTCAGTTTACGGTGGCTTCTCATTCGCTTGAGGCGATTAATTTCCTGCTGTTGACCTATTGAAAATTGAATGTATTGATTTCGAACTAGTCGATTAATTTCCTGGTTTAACAGTTTCAATGATGACTTGCCCTGTTTAAACAATCTGGGACCAGTAGATCTGGAACTTAAATTCCGTATCTCTTCCATTTGGGCCTCGAAGTGCTGTATAACATTCGCATATGCGAAACCCTCCTGTTCTACATGAGCCTTCTTCACTATTGAGCTCACTTCAGTAATGTTTTTGAATGTCCAAAAAGAGCGTCCATTTGCTTTATTATAGACCACCATACTCTGGTCCAAATTCCCCGGATCCAGTACAGGAAGAGCAAAAGCCATTGCCATACCCACTATACTATGGTCACTCCATACGGTTGGAAGGACAAATAAGTTTTTGCAAGCCCCGAACATTTGATAAGACACAACTACATAGTCTAAAAGACTCTGAGTGTGATGGGAGTGAAAGTATATTGGGCTATTTTATCAATGGGCACTCTCCCGTTTAAGATAACAAGGTCTGTGCTTCTAATACTATCCAACAAGGAAAAGCCCCGTTTATCTGTTTTTATTTTTTCCGGGAGAAGAATCTCGGGGATATGCCAAGTTTCATCTTTATCAATATTCGAATAAATCTCTAAAGCAGAGTTGGAGATTTTGGCATTTAAGTCTCCAACTATTAACACTAGGGGACATTCTTACCTGATGGCTATATCATGAATGAATAAGAAAAAAGTACTCAACAGATGATCAAAGTTTCTCCCAGGAGGGACATACGGATGTGCCAGAAGGAAAAAAGTAGGCCTACCAAGGTCTCCCAAACAATCCAACTTCAAGCATATGCAAAGATTTGAAGGATGGCAGAATACCTTCTGGTTCCAGTTAATCGAGTTCTTAAGCAAAATAGAAACTCCCCCACTAGCGTGGCCTCTTTCAGACCGTTTAGCATGGCAAGAAAAAGTGAAATAGCCATCACAATCAAAATCCTTGCAGGGCCAAGTTTCTTGCAAGCAGATGATTAGAGGATTCATGAGCAGATGATTAGCGGATTCATGTCTTCCTCAAAACGCTTCTCCGGCTCAGGTACAATTGGAATTTGGTCTCATCCAACAGGAGACTGGGCTAAAATATGAGGCACTCAAAACCTGGTAAAAATTCTGGCTAAATCGATCCAATGTTTTACATGACGCCCTGTGGTGGGCCCAGGAAGAAGATCCAGGTTCATGTTATGGTAAATTCTTGAAAACAGCATTGAAGGAAACAAATTCAACTGAACTCTGGGCTCAGACTCCATCCTTCCAAATCTTTCATAGGGTGATAAACAAATCGGCCAAACACCACTCATTGGGGCATATTAGCAAGAACGGCGTTAAAATTATCGCCGCTTTAGCGGCAGGAAACTGCCGCTAAAGCGGCGATAATGGGCTTGATAATATGCCCTTGAGAATACCAATAGAAGCCCATGTTCTTCTGTGATCCTGGGCTTCTATTGGAATTCTCAAGGGCATATTATCAAGCCCATTATTGCCGCTTTAGCGGCAGTTTCCTGCCGCGAAAGCGGCGATAATTTTAACGCCGTTCTTGCTAATATGCCCCATTGTTAGAAGACAAGAGTACACTAACAAAGCGGTCCCACGCCTGGATGGTTCTTCAATCATACACAACATTAGGTCCGGCAGAATACCTAAACTCAACGTACTTGCTTTATCTGAAACAAAAGCTAATGGCCATCAGATTTGGGGCATTACCAAGTTTGGCAGACCAACCATCATGGAAGTACA
This sequence comes from Calotriton arnoldi, assembly GCA_963921515.1. Taxonomy (NCBI): domain Eukaryota; kingdom Metazoa; phylum Chordata; class Amphibia; order Caudata; family Salamandridae; genus Calotriton; species Calotriton arnoldi. The sequence goes on from CAWUFW010017066.1 coordinate 275,412, forward strand.
ACGGACCCAGGACATGTAATTTATGTGGTGCAGAGAGGTAAGATTTTATCCACCTGATCTGTGTGTGTCCTTTTTTATAAAATCTATTCGGATTTTGTTACTGAAGAAATCCTTCAACGACAGGGGCATTCGAACTTGCAGATCAGCCATTATTAAAGGTCTAGACTCAACAGATTCTCAATTGAACTGTAAGATGATGAAATTCTTGATACTATATGAAAAGACAACGCGCCCCAAAGAATGCCTGGACTGCACTTACAACTTTAAGCTAACTGTACAAATGCACTTTATATTGAGTACTGATATGATAACAATATTGCTGACAACGTTTATGATTCTTTCTATTTTAGTTTATTTTATGTGATATGAAATTGTCTTTTAAATAGTTTAAATGCTGGTTAATTAAGTGTCATTAATACATTTAAATGCTTCACACCTTAATGAATTTAAGGCACACAGTGAATATAAAGTCAGATATGAGTATTATAATTGCATAATAATGACATGTAAGGGTGGAGACTATATTGCTCTGCTCCACACTCAACAAAAGAATATTCAAATTGAGCCTCCACACACTGTTACTCACTCTGTGCCACCCCACCCCCGATGCCCACCCATGCATATGAAGGGGTAGGAGCTCTCACAGGCTTCATGATGTCGAGTAGCTCCTTGAAGCTCCTGTGAGGGGGTCATGGTTTGGCCCTTTCAGTTGCAGTAATCTGTGGTGCAGCAGAAGGTGTGTGGAAATGTCCGATGAAGTTCATTGCAACCATCTTCATCTGTGCAACCGCCACTTACTAGAACTAGGAGGAGAGAAAGATTGGCATTAAAGAGGGCCACAAATCTCACTAATAGACCCACAGTCAATCAGATATTACAAACTCTGAATGATTCTCCAGTAGCCAATTAGATGAGACATTTTCTGAACCAATGTCTGGCAGTCAGTCAGGTAACAGAAACGCTGACACACTCTCCACCAGCCAATTAGATCACAGACACCAAACCACTTTTGGGTAGCTAGTTAGAAGTCGAAAACCATGAACCATTCTTCCATAGCCAGTGAGATCTCAGAGGCTTTAAACACTCTTCAGCAACAAATCAGACTTTATTGCTTTGAGTGACTTTGGATACTGAGATACTAAAGATTCCTAGCTGAGCTAATACATGGCAATCAAAACCAAATAACAGCCAGGGAGTTTCTCGGGTATAATTATGGCGTGCACTTGGTTAGGTCATACAGACAGCATTAGCTGTGTGGCAAGAGCTCATGTCATTTCACAACATGCACATATATATACAGAAAGGGGCATTTGGACAACCTGTTTCAGCATTAGTTGTGGTTTAGCAGGCTTTAGGCATTGACTCACAGAGCTAACCTTCAGTGTTAGTTTCAGCCCACATTTCATAGATGGGAATGTCCACAAAGGGGCAGATATACTTCAATCCCATGCAACACAGCGCAGCAGGCAAAATTGCTGCACTGCAATGCGCGATAAGAAGAGAGCAGGAGAGCGCCATATTTACAAAATATGACACTCTCCTCCCCTCTCCCTGGTGCTGAAATTAGCTGCTGTGCGCCATGCACATACCTTTGCATCATAGTTCAAGGGTGTCCGCGTAAGTCTAGCATAGGTTTTGTACTGGAAGGATAGACTTCCAGTACAAAATACAATGCTCAGACTAACTTTAACTGTTTCCCACTTTGCAAGTGTGCTGTACAGTGCAGCACGCATACAAAGTCGGAAAAGGAAGGAGGAATGAAAGCAATTCGCCTTCATAGAACCTACTTGAAATGGGCACCATTTTCTGACACTAAACCCTGTCTACTTTATTAAGTAAATAGGGCTTAGCATCATATAGCTTGGGTGGTTGCTTGGGAATGCCCATGCACCACCCATGGTATGCCCCATTGGCGCTAAGTAATGCAAAGCAGCCCTATGCACTGCTTTGCGTTACTTTCAAGTGATTTTCCAGTGCTAAATAAGTTTAGCGCTGGAATGTAAATAGGTAAAAAAGTTTTTGCGTCTATTTGCTTCACTTTTGTGATGCAAACACGGCATAAAATCTTAGTAAATAGACCCAATGTTATGCCTCTCCTTCTTATCAGACACAAAATTAAGGATCCAGAGAGTAAGCTCTATATGCACCCCTACCTATCCCTTTCCTCAAGTTGCCCTCCCGGCTGCTCTTCTGATGCATTTGGGGATTCCTTTCAGGCAGCTTCCTCAGCTCTCCCTTTTTCTGCCAAAACACTTCTCTCATTGTGAGGAGTTGGCCTGGTATATGATGTCCACTAATTAAAGTGGGCACCTTGCACCAGTGCAAACAACCTTATGGTGATTTAAGAGGTCAAAGATAACCTTAGAAAGCTATCCAAGTGGTAGCTGTGGAGAGCAGCCTTCAGGCTTAGTGTTGAAGGAATGTTAAGCAGCTTGTTTTACCAGAATGCAACTTTATTGTATTGGTTAAATGAAAGGAGAACCACACAGTACTTATGAAAATATGTATTTATTATTATAACACACTCTAAATACCTCACAGTATCTGCTACATGCAGATAAACACAAAGCACACAATACTGTAGCACAGAATCAATCGTAAGTAGCACTAATACACAGTGGGCTACAGGGGAGACCAAACCATATACTAAAATAGTGGTATAAGAACCACGACTCGAGTCAAGACAGTGTCTAAAGGATGTAGAATCACAGGGACCCCAAGGAACCACCCAAGGTGAGTAAGTAGGGACCCCACGGAGGATGGGTGCAGTGTGAGAACATGACCACGTGCTGCGTGCAATTCAATGGGAGAGTCGAGGTTGCAGTTTTAAAGTTTAAGGACCCTTCCCAGTGGATTACGAGGAAGCCCTTTGGATCATAGGAGGTTGGAGAGCCACCCCACCCATGGATACCATAGTACAAGAGTTACCTATCCCAGGGAAGCCGAGTGCATAGGGATGAAGTGGTGTCGAAAATCGCTGTCGATCTCAATGGAGGACTTCAAGGAAATGCCACTGCGGGAAAGAATAAAAGTGTCAGTTGGAATCCAAAGGTGGATTCATGTTGAAGAGTGCCTGAAGGCAGAGGGGACAGAGTCTGGGTCACTCAGGAGTGACCAGGGGCTCGGTAGACGAATGCCCACAGATGATAGGTGCTTCAGGTGCATTGAGGGGGTTCTTTACTCTGCAGGCCCTGAGACCAGGAGACTTCTAGGACAACCAGGAGCCAGATACGAGCTGTGCCACAAAGGATGTCGAGTGCTGAGGGGTCAACATCCAGCTGGAGTACCAACAAGCCTTGGCAGCGGCAACTCATGAAGATGGTCAAGAGGAGTTACGGTTCGGACCAGCAAGACCCAGGAGACTTACCAAACACAGGGGAGTTGGGGAAAGCCTGGAGCAATCAGAAGAGTCCAAGAAAATCAGTGTTAATCCTCAAGAGGACCCACAGGCTGAAGGCACAGGAGTCGCAAGGGGACCTTGACCAGAATTACAAAGCAACAGCCCACGGAGCACTCGGTGAAAGGAGGCCAAAGTTCTTTGGTGGAAATGGTGCCAGAGGTTGAGGCTACTCGGAGCCCAGTGCACTTGTTTTGGGAATGCCAACAAGCATATGCACTTGCAAAAGTACACAGTGCACAGGGGTATGGGTATTGCAGCCAACACAAGGGATTCTGACCTCAAACTTGGTGAGAGGGCAGCTTGGACCTCGAGAGAAGTGGAACCCACTGCCTGTGTTGTTGGAGCCTACGGAGTCAACAGGAGCTCAGGATCAGCAGACCAGTCAGTTTCATTACGGTGCCTGCGGTTTCAGGGTAGTGACTCCTTCACTCCAAGGGAGATGTCTTCAGTTGTCCTTGATGCTCCACAGGTCCTGCATGGAGCCTGTATGGTGCACGGGCACAGACGATGCTTCAGACAGAGAGGGAGACGAAGTTGGGCCCAAACGAAGTCCAGCCAAGTCCAGAGTTTCCAGACGGCCGAAGTTTAGAGGTTTCTGGTTCAAAAACTTGTCCACATCAAATCTAGGGTCCTACAGCCAGGTAAGCCCTTTTGTATCCACTGGAGAGGGTTGGACAGATTCAGGGGACCCTCCCAGGAGAGGGTCAGGACAGTGGGGAGGTTACTCCCATGTCCTTTGTCCAGTTTCGCACCAGAGCAGGAACCAATGGCTCTCATGACTGGTTTGAACTGGAATATGCACAGGGACACCAAATGTGCCCCTTGTGCAGACTTTCGGTCGCTTGCAAGCGCACCCACCCAGGCCTAATACACTAAATCCTGTCTGGGAGGTGGTTACACCTCCCTGTGACAGGATGCCTATTGTTTTGCCTTCCCCTGCTCGAGCTTGGCTCAGCAGCAGGAGGGCAGAAATATGTCTCTGGTCGGCAGCAACCCTTTTGGGCTGCCCGGGACTAGAAGGCTGGTACCGAGAACACCAGGGACCTCACAAAGCTCGTTTCTGAGGGGTGGAATCATACCTCCCACACGGCTTACCGGTGTGGGGTTATGATTCCACAATGTTTGATACTAAACTCGATAGGGTTATTTTCAGCCATTTTAGAGTTGGTCATCACGCGGTTGCATAATGCCACTCCATATGTCGTAAATGGCTGTAGCACTAACAACCCGGGAAATTTGAACTCCGTAGGCTGAAGGGGTGTCCTGCTCATGCAGTGGCACCCTCTCACTTAGAACCAAGCACCCTGCCTTCAAGGCCTGCTATTGGGGTGACTTATAGGTTTTAAGTGTAGTGACCCTTAGATCTAGTAAACCTATATCTTAAGTACGTGGTGCATGCACCAACTT